>JWIW01000101.1:325299-901728 GCA_000966855.1 Fusarium sp. JS1030
TAGATGCTCCATTTGATCGCAATCACCTGATTTACGCGTCTCCCCCGGAGGGTATGAGGATGAAGATGAGGGATCAGCAGCTTAGGAAACGCCAGGTTCTTACACGGAATCCTTACAAGACACACAATACCAAGAACGGCTAGACGATTGCACCAGTGGCAATAGCCTGCACAGCCGCGGAGAGCCTTCGGCTGATGCTACCCCTTGCAACACAATCCAACGTGCATGGGGTGACGCAGTATTTTAGCTCCAACGCGAAGCTACCAACGAGGTACAGCGTTGTCAGAGATGGATGGGGATCTCGTCCACAGTTTCAGGCCAGCTACGGCCTCGGGAGTAGGCTCAGTTCGACATCGACATTGTCTTGACATTACTGACAGCTCTTTAGTGGACCCGGATACTATCGAAGAGGGTAACGCGATTCTCGACGCGATGATGCAGAATGACCCGACCGTCAGCCAGAAGTAAACAGAAGCACCCTGACGCGAACGCTGAAACTCGAGATGGCGATAGTGTGCCCATCCCATAAATAGAACCTTGGATGCTCTACCTGCGCGCCTGTCTGACCCTTTTTCTTCATTCAACATTGTCCTCATAGTGCCGCTCTATAGTTTGCTAGTTGAGCCCTCTTGGGAATGCCAGCTCAGCCAATACGCGACTGATAGCTGGCGCGAATTCGCACGCGTGCCCACGCGGGCCACGGCGATTCCGATCCCGGCCCGGCCCCGCCTTTACTGTTATTCTGCTCCGGGCCGTCCGGTGTGACCTCCGCCATCCCCGTCGATTGCTGTCGTAATTTTATCATTGGGTTACTTTGCCAGACGATGTGCATGTACCCCAGCTCTGTCAGGTTCTGAATGTTGGCTTGTTTAAATGCTACTCCCTGGCTCAGCACAATGTGCGCCTAGCGGGATTTTCCGATCACATGACCGGAATCTCCAACGAATTGCCCAAATACTGCAAAAACGTTCACGGGATGTCCTTGAAGAATGAATCGATTCCCCATATGCTCTTTCATGTTAGAAATCGATCGAGCAATCTGTAGAATGAACACCCGGAAATCACGGCAATACCGGCGCGTCGCGCAAGCATGCGACAACTGCCGGTAAGTCAACCCCCACCAACCCCCTTGTCAAAGGCACCCCAGACTAAGCCATGCTCCAGACGAAAGAAGATACGCTGCCCCGGTCAAAAGCCGAGCTGTTCAGCTTGCACGCGCCTTGGCCAACAATGTCGCTATCCTGATGGCGGTCATAGCAGCGAGCAGCCCCCGAGCGAGATTGAGGGTCGTGTTGTATGTCTGGTCCTTCAGTACGCCAGAGACATTGGTTGACCATGTCAGGTCGCTCGTCTTTCACAACTCGAGGAGAAGCTGGATATGATAATTGGCAGAGTGGAGTATGCTGAAGCAATAAATCTTTGCTCCTAGCTGTGCTTTGTTGACGGCGCTGATCTGATTCGGCAAATCTAGGCCTGCATCAACACAACAAGCTACACCCTGTTCTGTCCCTGGTCGGAGACCTAGTACAATCATTCCATCACCGACTACAGTATATGTAGCTTCTCCTTCAGAGTGAGTTGTCTTTGGAGTCTGGTGATGACCTCGTCTTACGTTGATTAGGACACCCCTGCCGAGCGAAATAATTGGACGAGCGATTGAGATATACTTTAAACGTATTCATCGCCAACCATTATGGCTCTTCGATGCAGAGTCTCCCCCAACGCCAAACTCGAGTGAGGAACTAATCTGTGCTATTTTGGCACTGAGCCTTACATATAGCGCTTTGGACTTTGTTGACAGCAACTTGAAAAGTCCCGACTTTTACGGCAACAATGCCCGAAGGCTTGTCATGCTCAAGATAGCAGACGGGGATGTCAGCATTCAGAGCCTCCAAGCTTTATGTCTTCTAGCTTTTTTGAACGTGCTTTGTAGGCATTGGGCTTCTTTTACTATCTGGTTTATGGCACTGACCTCCTATAGCTGCTGATCTCCCTCTCGCCGGCCTCAACACTGCATTTGTGAAAAACGCAACGCTTTACTCGGCGCTAAAACACCAATCACAAGAGATGTCGAGGCTGTTTTGGAGTATTTCTCTGTTAGATACGTTCTACGGTCCTCCCACCCTGATCCCTTGCCTCGACGACATTCATTCTCCTCGTTTCTCAACACTTCAAGGACGACCGACTTCGATGCCTTGTCCCCCACTGCCGAAAGAATCGTACAGTATTCAATTACGAGATATTTGGTCCCATTGTGTCAGAGTCTGCAATCTCTGGGCCGATGTTAGGTTATACATTTCAAGGTGCATCGAAGGCTTGGCTGAAGCACCCTGGCAACCCACCTCTGATTACACCGCGATCTGCTCAAGGTTCCTTGATCTCGAGATCGCGTTTCCAACATCACTTAGTTACAACACGGTTAAGTTCGCCGACAGATCAGCCCAAGAAGTCCAAAACAACCGTGAAGAGTGGCTACCATGGCTAAGGGTGCAGGTGACTTATCACACCATTCAGTGCGTTTTAAACCACCCATTTCTCTACACCTTCAGGGCGTCGAAGCAAAGACTGGGATCAACCACCTTCTGGAGATCATCATATGAAAAGGCCCTTCGACACTGCACTTGGATCTCGAGGTTGATAAGAACGGCACTTGGGAAAGGGTTCCAACTTACAGATCCTTTTTTTGCCCAGGCGGCGGCCATTGCTGGGTCACTTCACTTGTATTGGGTTCGAGGAAGCGATGGCGAGTTGAAGAATGCGGCTTCAGCAAACCTGGAGATATGTAAAACGCTTATTGCTGAGATGGCATCACACTGGCCAGTTTGTGCAGCGATTGTTCGTCTCGTCAACTTCTTGGATGCATACCCTGGCTAACCTTTGGACAGGAACGGGCCTTGAATCAGTTCATCAACCTCTTGAACCCTCAGAATCAACAGGATGACTCTGAAGGCATCACAGTAGCAGCGAAGACATCCCTGATGTGGATCATATTGGACATAACTGCTCCCCAATTCCCCACCTTCTCTGGGGATAGCGAAGGCGGCAACAGTTATTGGACAACGGAACATGATGACCCTGAGTATACAGCGCTTGATGACCCAGATATACAAACTCCCACAACAGATATACGAGAGTCCACCGCGCACTATGCTTCGCCTCCGGAATGGGTCTCGAGAACAGGAGGGGCGAATTCGCCAGGCGATACGCAGATGGATATGTCAAGTACCCACCATGAGGATTTTACTAGTTCACTGCATGGGTTTCTGTCTGGTCATCAGGGTAATCTGGCTGGTATCAATTTATCTTGGGGGCCTTGGGAGAGCGCGATGCGGTTGGGAGATAACTCGATGGCAAGTTTAGACTGGTGGGATTTTGGTAACCTCTGAGCAATGAAGTGTGCCATTAAATGGAAAGACAGCATGAGAGAGCTTAATTCGGCCAGAAACTCCCTCTCGACGAAGCCTGATAACTTGTCGCAGATCTCTAGTCCCGAAAGATAATACTGTGTCTTCTATGTCTGGCTTCGCCGCGAGTCTGTGACTTGCATGGAATGCACTAATCATGCTTTGTATCGTCTTGTACATGGCCAACTAATACTTACCAAGGCCAAGCAAGAATTTTTTCTCTGCATTATTGACCATGTTCTTGGAAGAGACTAATTAGACCAAGTTACCAACGTGGGAGATCACTGCTCATCTCCCAACCTGTGATCGAGTACTCTTCCTAGACCAATCTCATTTTTTCCTCCCGATGAATCCGGCTTGAGGCAGACCACGGAAGTTTTGGATTGATCCAAGATAATGCAAACATTTTTTGGCTGATACGGTATACCTGACCTGTTAGCTCGGCTTCCGTTGATAGTCGTCCCCGCCGCGTTCCGTCTCGTCCGTTGGGTGGATTGGACTGGGCCCTTCAAGTCGGAGATCCCGCTCACCTGATCGCGATCTTGATCGGCCTACGGATTCTTTTATCTCAATCTTGAGATTTGCTGCAGAGTACGCAACATATAACCTCTATTGCGGGGTGGTCATGGATATCCTGAATCTGAACCTGAATTATAAACTCAATTGTAACCGACCTTCGGAGCATCCTCTCGCCATGATTCTCACACCAATGTCTCCTCCTAACGTCAGCTTGATTTCGGCCATTGCTGCTGTCGCTGCCATAGCGGCTCTGGTAGCAAAATACCTTTGGTCAGCTCTCTCAGCGAAAGACTCCGCATCAATTTCACAGAGCTCAGACACCACGGCGCGAGCTCTGCCGTCATCTTGGTACAGATCCAAGGAGCTTTACGAATTAGAAAGAAGGGCAATCTTTTCCAAGCGATGGATGCTCGTCACCCACAAGCTCAGGTTCCCCGAAAGCGGTTCCTGGGTGCGATATGAAGAGGCCGGCTTCCAGTTCATCTTGGTCAGAAACAACGAGGGCAAAATCAACGGCTTCCACAACATTTGTCGGCATCGAGCCTTTCCGGTCGTCACCAAAGAAACAGGCCAGTCCAGCGTCCTCGCATGCAAATACCATGGGTGGTCTTATGGTTTGAACGGTCAACTAGCCAAGGCTCCGGGATACATGGATATGAAGGATTTCGACAAGAAAAACAATGGCCTCTTCCCAGTTCATGTCCACGTGGACGCAAAAGGCTTCATCTGGGCCAATTTGGATGCGTCTAAGAAGCCTGAAGTCGCCTGGTCCGATGATTTCAACAAGATTGATCAGATGTCGCGGCACGAGCCATTCGACTTTGAAGATTATCACTTTGATCACACGTGGGAGATGAGTGGCGACTACAACTGGAAAACTTTGGCCGACAACTACAACGAATGTTATCATTGTAAAACAGCACACCCCGATGCTGGTGATGTTGCAGATCTTGCAGCCTACAAGGTCGACCCTAAAGGTGGAAACATTGAGCACTTTGCCAACACCAACGAGAAGCAGGCGGCAGAAGGCTTGACCATTGTTAGCAACTATTACTTTCCCAATGCTTGCATGACTGTATCGTAAGTACTGCATCAATAAATGCTACTCATTTGTGTAGTGATAACTGACTGCTCTAGACCACACTTCTTTTACATGATGAGGTGTGTACCAACCTCGGAGTCACACTGCTCGATGGAATACGAAGTGTACCGCCACAAAAACGCGAGCGATGAGGACTTCAATAGAATCGACCAAATGTTCAAGAGAATCCTAGGCGAGGATAAGTGGCTGTGCAATAATGCACAGAAGAACCTCAACGCCGGCGTTTTTGTCAATGGAGAAATGCATCCGAGAATGGAGCAGGGGCCTCTGTACTTTCAGAACCGGGTTCGACAGCTGTTGAAGAGTCACCACAATCTTGAAGAGGCTGCAAAGAAGGAGATTTGGCCTGCTCAGCAAGCTTTGCCTAGGGACGCTAGTGGGACGGAGCAGGACATGGGGTTTTGCTCTGGGCTGGCGTGTGGTAAGGATGAGGGTGCGTTGGCATGGTGAAGGGGGGGGAAACATTCCGAGAACGGCTATCTGTCTGTTGGGGGGACCTTGAAAGAGTCATTCCTTAGCCTACCGTAGTAGCTAACTGGCAATTACCCGTGGTTTACATGCTAACTACGATGGGAAGTTCAAGACTTGCTAGCCTTGTCGCTGCAAAGTGTCATGGTAAAATTAGCCAGCAGCGGAAGGAAATATTATTACCTTGGCTCGGGATCTTGCCAAAACATCGCAAGACTGATTGCAGTGCTGATTCAAAAGACTTTGAGTCATGTGTATATTCAAGATGATTCCAATAGAGCTTGATTTCTCCCAAGTCAAGTGAACTTTAAACGTTCTGGTGCACCTTGTTCCTTCGGAAGCCCACCATCTGGGCCATCTCGGTCCAAAAGCCCACAGGAGGATCAGTCAGAGAGTTTTCATAAGCTTCAATCTGTGGGCGCTCCCAAACGAGATCAACTTCATGTGGCTTGATGTACTTTGTCTTCTTGAACAGCTTCCACCCAAAGAATAGAAGCGCAGCCACGATTTGCATGGTATAGTTCTGGAAGAAAGACTCGACATCCCAGCTTCGGAAGGCATAATACCCATAGCCGAAAAGAATTGTGGTTTGAACAGTGAGGGCGATCCAAGCTCCGTAAGGTTGGAAGTATCCATAGTAGGGGCGGGTCTTTCGGTCCACCTGTTGAACCTGGCAGGCTTTGTAGTAGTTGAGAAATGTGATTGACATGATGACGAAAGAGATGAGTCCGCCACCCGTAATGAGAGCAATCAACCATGTCAGGACCACAGCAGAGCCGCTGCTGACCTGAAGGAACGAGAGGAGTGGGAAGAGCATAACAATGCAGAAACAATAGATAGGCGTGCCACTCTTGTTGCAATATTGGAGGAAGCGAGGCGCCCGGCCCTCGAGAGCTAAGGAATAGAGCGCTCGAGTAGCACAGTACGTATAGGTATTTCCGGCCGAGAAGATCGACGTGAGGATCAAGGCGTTAACGATGTGTGGCAGTACTCCAATACCGAGAGTTTCCATGGCAATGACATATGGCGAGGCAGCAGCAGTTCCACCACCACCGGCACCAAAGTACAGCTCGACCAATGTCGGATGGTTGTACGGAACGACGATACCAACGGCGAGGGCCCCAACGATGAAGAAGATACAGAATCGATAGTACACCGTGATAAACGCGGACTTGATATAGATACTCGGTCGTTGGGCTTCGGCAGAGACCATCGAGATGTATTCGGGTCCGACGACTGTAAAGGCTGCCGTGAATAGGGCGGAAAGAAATCCTTCAAACCGACCGAGGTCTCCGCTCGAGAGGTATGTTGCAAAAGCACCAGGGTTCGAGAAGTACCGGAAACCGTAAGCATCCGACTTGGGATTACCCCCGACCATTGTGATGAAGGTGAATGCGAAGAGCATGAAAATGAGAATCAATTTTCCGCCTGACAGCCAAAACTCGGCTTCGCCGTAGCCTCGGACCGCAAGGACGTTGATGAGTCTGTTTGAGTTAGCATAGACCCCACGAACAGAGATGGAAGATTGGAAGCAGGAGGAACCCGAGTCACTTCTGAAGGGGCTTTACCCATAGAGAATAATAACAGCGGCGCAGATACCGGCTGTTGGTCCTGCTTTCGTGATATCATCATTCCAAAACGAGATGACAAGGTTAAGAGCCGTAATCTCGAAAGGAATGAGGAAGGCTTCATAGAGAAAGAAGTTCCACCCTGCCAGGAAACCGAGGGCATCGTCAACCCAGTACCCAGCAAGACGAACAAAGCCACCAGCAACTGGCATGTAAGTGTTCATCTCAGCCACGGAATTATTGACGAGGGCGAGGACCAAGGTATAAAGGGTGAAAGCAAGGACAAGACTGCCTGGACCTCCCTTGGCGAGACCACCTCCGATACTGATGAAAAGAGCTGTGCCGATAGATCCACCAGCCGCAATGAGCTGAATTTGACGGTTGTTCAGTCTGCGGTGCAGGTGACCCATATCGGCATGGCCCTGTACATCGTGAACGCTGCCGAACTCGTTGGAACCGGCCCTCTTGGGGCCAGCCTCATTGTTCTTTTCCGCGTCTGAATGCATCACACCTGAGTAAGGGGACGTCTTGGAAACAGGAAAGAAGTGAGCAAAGCAAATGAGGTGAGATCGGCTGTGGGGGAATGGGGTCGAGAGGGGAGAGCTGAAGATGGACTAGATTATGAGGGGATATTTGGAGAGGATACTCTTGGTATATAAACTACTCAAATGACGTCTGATAAGGATGTGTCCAAGCAGGAAACCTTCTCCCCCGCGGCTCCACTCTCTCGGTCAGTTCACAGACCATGATAAGGTCGGGCGAGCGGGCCAAGTTCCAGCCTATCAATAGCGGCTGGCCTTTAATGTTGGAGTGGGCTTCTTGTCAAAACCCCAGTCCCCGGTCTCTGAAACCGGGCGAACCGTTCTCCACACGCCGCTGAATCCGGGGTAATCCGGGGAAGACTCCTCAGCTTGCTCTGGGGTTGGTGAGGAACCGCCTCAATGGTTTGACTATAAGGTGGCCAAGACGTTACTACGACTAATGTACGACTCCCCTCTGCTCCGTATGGTTGGGTTGTGGTAACCTCATTCGACAACTCCGAAGTCTTGACTAATGACTTACAGGGTCCCTCGTTATTATCTCGCCCGGGTCGTAAGCCCTTTCTTGGCTTTCGGACATCTCCTGCCAGTTGTAGTTAGTGTGACAACTACTTCCTTGGATCCGGGGTACAAAGTGCTGGTAAGGTATCGTTGTTGTGGATCGCAATGAGGCGAAGTAAAAATAAAGTGCAAGCTTTGATGCCAAGGGGACGTTGGCCGTGGGTGCCTCGGGGGACGGCCCGCTCACGTGAGACCCTCTCAGTCCACCCCCCTAGCGCCGGAGTTTCGGAACCTCATGTTCGACTCCGGCTTCCGGCGCTCTCTCCCTTTTCGGATTCTATCAACTCAACTTTATGTGCCCGGAGCCGATCCCATGATGCAAAGATCTGGCAACATGGTGGAACCGTCAGCGACCCGAGACCGTGACCCACGAAGCCGCCAAGCCTGCGAGCCATGCCGGCGAGTAGAATTGTCGTTATTTGAGTGACGAGTGCTGATTGGTTGTGAAGCCAAAAGAAGACCAAGTGTACGGGCGAAAAGCCAGTGTGTTCGTATTGCCAACGTGCTGGACGAGCGTGTCACTACCGCGTCAGAGTATCGCGACCCACCGCGCCTGGGAAGAAGTAAGTGGATAGTTGTCCTTGCGCCGAAGTCTTGTTCTAACTACAGCCAAGAGCAACAAAGTCTTCATCTCTCAAGGATAGGTTCCACCTCTTGGAATCACAGGTCAAAGACATATACGGGCTGTTACAGTAGGTCACCTCTCTGTCGAGTCATCACGAAGCCGAGTGATGGTATTAATCCTGTAGACCTACAGCAGACTACGGCTCGGCTTCATCGAGCACAGCCGTTGCTCCCGAGAGTAACTCGAGCGCCCAGCAGGATTATATCGTCGTCAATGATGGCATAGACATCCCGGATGTGAGCCCCTCGAACGACTCTCAATTCCTTCCAGCACAGTAAGTTGAATCGATGCTTTGCTGCTACCAACCGGCAGCACCATTGAAACTGAGTTCCTTTGCAGGCCAGATGTTCCGCTCGAGATGTTCACCAACGCCCTCGACGTCTACCAGACGATGATCCACCTTCAACCCCTGCCTTTATTCCGACTATCTGACTTGTCCGATTACCTGAACTCGTCTCCTCGATTTCTTCTATACAGCTTTTTCGCACTCACCAATTCGTTCAAGAATCGCGTAGGCCACGATAATGGCAGTGGTCTAGTGGATGCCGACGAGATCCGTTCGGCCGAAGATGAGGTGAAAAAACTTGCATTTCAGGGGCTTCCAAGAATGGAGGTTGTTCAGTCTCTATGTCTTCTTGCGCTAAGAGACGTTTTTGGTACGCTTCCATAACCACATTCTACATCCGACCTCTGACTGTTCCAACCAGCATGTCAACCAAACCAAGCCCAGATGACCATCGGCATAGCATCTCGACTAGAGGCTTGTCGATCGTCGGCGGGTGACGCGTTGTCCGACTCTTCTATCGATGGTGACCTGAGCTTGAGATGCCACTGGAGTGTGTACATCCTGGAAAAGATCTTTAGCCCAAGACTATGTGCTTCCGAAGAAGACCTTTCCAGCTCAGACTTTCCTGCGAGCGCCCCTGTTCCACCACCGCTACCATCAACGAGACGAGAGGACTATCCATCCGACCTATACGACCCTTACGATTCGACCACGGACCACGGGATCACGACTTGTTATATCAAGATGGTTTCCATTTGGGGGCATCTATCACTATGGCTCCGCCACATTCGACTTGCCAAGGTCGAGTCTCCATGGCTGCCGGAATCAAAGTTCGCAAGGCTTACGGCACGGATATACGACTGCGATTCTCAGCTCCCCGCAAAGCACTTGCTCATGAATGTTGCCTTCTCGAAACGGTCGCCCGCCGAGATCTTGGAACAACGCGAGTATTGGATCCCCTGGGTATTTATGCAAGTCCAGTGCCATGCGTACCTATCAATACTCAACCATCCCTTCATACACTTGGTCGCGGTACGAAATTGTTCAAAGGGCTCTCAGTCCGGCATGTTCTTACAGCACCGGGTGGACTCGGCATTATTCCACTCGGGATGGGTGTTCTGGATGCTGCAACTCTGTGAGGGTCATCGGCTCGAGTTGTATGATCCCTTCATCGGGCATCTGGTCGCTGCTGTAGCTACCATTCCTTGGCTCATGCAGTTCGTGGAGGACAAAAAGGTCTCCCAAAAAGCCGCCCAAGACATCGCCTGGTGCAGGGCATATCTGGCCCGTGTATCAGACGCATGGCCTCATATTTCTCACAAGGTACGTGGCTGCTTTTATCTTCACGCCCGTAGGAGAGTTTTAGATATAATTGTCAAGGTTAGTCCGGCTAACAGTAAACCCAGCTTCAGGCTCTCTATAACCTCCAGATCGTCGTCGATCATTACCGTCAAAGTTCGGGCGAGAATGGCGGGGCAGTCACGTTTCCTCCTCATCTGATCTGGGAGTTGCTCGATCCAGAAATATGTCAAATGAGCCTGAAAAAGAACCAGGCCAACGACATCTCAGGCTCAAGCCAGAGCCATGCCAAATTCCAAATAACTACGCACCTCACCCATCCTTTACGAGAGCTGCAGACCAACCAAACCTCTGCCGATCCACCTGTGGTCTTTAATGAGTCGCTGTTTCTCAACCCGGCCGACCTAGAGCAGGTGTACGTAGATGATTTGATGAACCATTTCATGCTGAACAGCGCGTATGGAGAGATGGGTAGTATATAAGCTCATGTGTCACCACGCGTCTAACATCGCGTTCAAGTGAAGGGATGAAACATTTCCCATTCGTCAGTCCCAACCGCAGTTCTTCCACAAATAAAGTGGTCTGATCGATGCGTCATTGGAGGCAACAGGGTTAATAGAGCCTGTTTGAGCGTAGACTGGGATGAAATACGAAGTTCCTTTCATTTAAGCGACTTCAGCCACTGCTTGGAATCAAGAGATTCGGCGAACCCTAAAGCCACATTTTTCGGCATTTTTGAGCCTTGGGTACCAGAGCTCCGGCAATTTTGTGCTCGGGTGCCAAATTTCCGCATATTTTATGCTCGGCACGATGGCTTACCCGGTCATATGATCGGCTAACCTCTGTGGCTGAGCCATTCATAGTAATTGATTGACATTATAGTCAAGTCGCTTTGACGAACCGACATGCAGGGGGAGTAATAGTGATGAGAGACTACAGGAATAGCAAAATGTCCATTTCAGTTAAAGAATGGCTCAAGGCGTATCAATTCCGGCTCGTAGATCTGATAGCTCAGCAAGACGCAAATCTGCCAGCCATGACAAACCTACTTTACCTCCCCCTAGAAGTGACTTCTATGATACTCGCACAACTTCCTCCCAGAGACTTGTTCCATTTACGACAAACATGCCGACAAAACTATTCGCGAGCGGCCCTCCTTTTTGCCCAAAGCTTCTTCCATACGCGGCGTGTACGATTTGAGCGACAAAGTCTAGACAACCTCCACCACATATCGCGACATTGTTATCTCGGGCAGTCCATTCATACGCTAGAGATATGCGTGGAGCACGTTCCATCTTCCCAAGAGACCATCGATACACGACCGCCACACGATCCACACGAGCAATGCATCAAGAGCTTGTTGGCCAAACACACGAAACTGACAGACGGTGATCCCATGACTGAGTTGGGCATGGGATCCTTTCGTCAGTTTCTCCAAGAACAGACGACACTAATGCAAACCGGTAACGGCATCAAATGCTTGACGCAAGCTATGATAAACCTCATCAATTGCAAGCGGATCGTTATCAAGAGCAACAGTCAGTCTCAATGGTGGAGTCGATCCAGACCACACTTGAGCACGTCTGGCCTCACCATCGAGTCGGTGTTGGTCTATCACATCATACACGCCGTCCTTGCTGCAGCTGCCGTGAGTCAGCTCCAGATGGAAGCTTTTGACATACGCGTTGGCAGTATCGGTGGGAATATGAGCCGGATCGCCCCTGACATGCTCATCGGGCCATCCTCTACCATCCTAGCACGATTTCCGATCACGACACTTCGCCAACTACACCTTGTCTTGGACCCAGTCAGTCCAAAGATTGTGGCTAATGCATCGGCCTGGCAGCTTGGCCTGGTACATTTTGTTGGGCTCGTGCCGAGTCTTTCCCATCTCTCGCTCGAGTTTGCAGATCGAGACAACAGGGGACGATTCTCGGCCTTGTCCAAGTTGCTCCGCATCCCCATATTGGAATCTCTAACGCTGGGATGGACAGACTGTACAAGTCTGGACTTGACGTTTTTCCTCCTTCGACACCGAAAGACCATTCGAAAACTGAGGCTGAACTGTGTCACTCTTACTGATGGTGTAGAGGCCTGGCGATGGCTGGTCGAGATCATACGCGACCGTTTGAACCTTGAGTATCTTTGTTTGACAGGATGTGTGGCTGAAGAGCCCGATATGTTTGCTAGAACATTACCAGCCCGAGTGGAAGCTACTAATAATGGTGGTCTCTGCGATATAATCAGCATATTGGCTATTCGAGAAGGTAGAAAGCAGAACAAGTGAGGCCGGGTACGAGGCAAGGTAGAACAGCAGTACTTGAAACAGAGTTAAAAGTACTTGAACAGGCCTATGTAAATGATGAATTCTTTTCAAGTGTGACGAACTTGTATTGCATTGATAATGTAATGATCTATTTTAACAAAGATTCCTCAAAAGGAAACTCGGAAAGGACCTCAATACCCGTATCAGTTATAAGAACCTGTTGTTCAAGCTTCACGCCCTTTGTCCCCCCCTCTTCGCCGATATAACTCTCAACACAAATCACCATGCCAGGTTGAATAACTCCATCATAACCGGCGTCAGGAAAGTCGCCGCGGTGGTAAAGATAGGGATATTCGCCCGTCAAGCCACAGCCATGGGCAGACAGATAATAGCGGTTGGCATAATACTTGTCAGGGATATCCCACGCCTGGTCGGCATAATCGCGGAATGTCATGCCAGGTTTCAGAATGTTCATGTTGTGATTGACCTGTTTGACAAATTCAGCCATTGGATATGAAAGAGAATAAGCAAAGCTCACCTGTTCGTATGCAACCCGGTAAAGCTCTTTCTGCTCTTCGGTAGGGGGATTTGGGCCAGAGTGAAAAGTCCGTGAAAAGTCAGAGAAATATCCATGACAACCAATGACATCAGTATCGAGGGCGACAAGCTCGTTCTCCCTAATTCTGTAGCTTGCGGTTTCCTGGAACCATGGGTTGGTGCGTTGACCGGCGCTAAGTAAACGCGTTTCGCAATAATCTCCGTTCTGTTCGATGACCGACTTGTGTAGCACTGACCAGAGCTCGTTCTCAGTAAGACCAGGACGAACTGCTTCGCGCAACTTGCCTACCGCCACCTCGGTAGCTCGTAATGAAGCGATGACGCATTTGAGTTCTTCGGGAGACTTGATAGCCCTGGCCATCTCCACGGGCCTTTGAGCATCAGCAATATGAAGCCCAGAGTCTCTTAAGGTGATGGCTGTATTGGCATTAAGTCGTTCCAGGCCAACAGTGATATCTGAGGTAGGCTTGCCAACAACCTCCGTGATTAGCTCAGCCATCTCGGCCGCCCAAGTCTTCTCTCTTTTTTCAATGTCTGGTCCAGCAGCTACAAAGCTGGCTGTTTTAGAAGGTCGGACCTCGTCAACCGTTTCGTACCCGTCGGCAAGATGTAGACAGCCCGTGAACTCGAAAAGGATGGAACGATTTGCAGTGAGGAGGAGATATCGAGATGGAGCATTGCGCATACTAAAGACCTGGTTCAACCAACTACATCAGTCGTAATTCCAGGTTCAGCAGATGGCTACCTGAATACCTGCATGTTCCGCGTCCCAGTCGCATACCGAATGTTGACGGGATCGGACAAGATGACAGCATCGACGCCACACTTGACCATCTCTTTTCGAACCTGGCCCTGTCGATAGAGACGGACTGACTTGAGGTCGATGCCCTCGCTTTCAGGAGCCCGGTCCAGAAGTGCAATGCCAGACAGGTCCGTCCTTTCGGCATGCCAGTCAAAGTTGGCCATGGCTGAGATATTCGTTAATGGTGATTGGTCGAAGGAATGTCACCCAGCTGCAAATAGCGATCACACCTTATTGAAGGACTTGAACAATGTGCTAGACGGCTGCTCCTAGACTGGATTTATGAACATAGATGTTACCCATTTTGGCAGTGTAGGATCATCAGCTCCGAGATCCCGGGACTAACCCAGGTTAGAAAGCAGAGTGGGGCACCGCCGACGTCCGGAACTTGATAACAGACGGGGATTCCGATCCGATCACGTGGTGCCGTACCAAGATCATGAGTGCTCTATAGGAACCAGGTTGATTAGAAATTACGGTAAATGTGGTTGGGGGAGGAGCAGTTAGTTGTTGACATGAATGACTAATAATATGATCAACAGAGGCCAGAGCTAAGCAGTTATGGCTGCCTGAGGCAGTGGGCATGAATTTCCTTTTGTCGCCTCAAATTCCAAAATACCCTCACTTTTGTATACCACCACTGGTTGCGTGGCCCAATGGCAAGGCGTCTGACTACGAATCAGAAGATTGCAGGTTCGATCCCTGCCGTGATCATAGTGGCTGCATTCAGCCGTCACATTTTTGCTTCCTATGTAAATAGTCCTTACAGCATTCTTAGCGTCAAATTTGCACATTTGCAAGTATGCGAGATAGAGGCATAGATAGGCCGGTTTATGCTGCGTTTACTCCCTGCGTTAGCGTACCTATATCCATCTTTATTCAAGTGATAAAAACGTGCACAAAGGCATAGCATTATATTTTGCGATGTCATCGCGGGGAAAACAATAAAGGGCAACGGGGGTTTACTATGGATGTGGCAAGATTAGTCAGTTTGGGAGTGAAAGGAGTGAAGCAAAGCATATGTAGCCTAGCTGAAACATCGCCTTACCAATTGACTACAACAAGCGGGTTGCCATCGCGCAGTAAAGTGCCACAGTAGGCATCATCACCACTGCTCAAGAGCCTGGTTAATGATTTGCAAAAGGTTCTCTCATCAACAAGCTTTAGGGTAAAAGGCCACTAGCTAGGTACATAGGTATATGCAGCTGAATCTCATTGTGTCGCTGCATCTAAGTTGCATCAGGCATTGCGCGGCAAAAAGCATGCCAGGTTGCATAGGTCACTGATGGGAGTTGGTGCATGAAAAAGAAAAACCTTTGCTTTTCCTGCACTCACGCGTTAGTAAACCATTGAGTGTGAATCAACTAGTCTCTGTCGCAGTATTTGACTCCCATCTGTTTTAGAAAGGGAACAAATGCCACGAAATATAGCCAATGTCTTGATTTATTAACCTATTTTAATACTTCGGCGAGAGAGAATCAGATTACACATGTAAAAGCTGACATAAACGATGCTTAAATCATTCACCAGAGTGGAATCTCCGCTGCATTAACCTCGATTGTTGCAGCGTCGACACGCAAAACAGCCTCTCGAATGGCATTGGATATCTGCACGTGCGTAAATCTTGACAAAATGCCCTTAGTGAGTCATCGAAATTTTGTGCTATAAACCTCCTGTTTTCCCCTTTGGTTCATTTACTTTTGTCTTCTTACGGATGCTAAGACCTTGACAACAGCCACCATCAACTTGGAGCCAAACCGACGACATCATGCCAGATTGGTCTTCATTGCCTCCCGAGGTACGCGCTATCATCTTGAAGCTACTAACGTTTGATAACTACGACTACATATCGCCGTATGCCACAGTCTCAGAAGAATGGAGATATGCCATCGAGAAGAAGAACTTTGACCGCCTCAAGCTTCATCCAGCGTGCCTCGACTCGCTTGAGCGACTCACCGAGCAACAAAAAGGGCTAGTTAAACACATTTGGCTTAATATCGAGCTCAAAAGATATACTTGCCGAAGTTGCCGAAAAATGGAGACGTACTCATGGTTCCTTGCCAATGACAAAATCATAGCAGCAGCAATCATGAGATTATTCCTCATCTTGGCCGACTGGAAGACGGGTGGAGGGGGATTGACACTGGAGCTTAATGCATACTCGCCAAGCGACTCAGAACACTGGTTCAAGAAGTGCTACTTTGGAGCACCAGATGAAGATGAGCTCGAGCTCCTCGAATCTGAGTTCCAGCCGCAAGATGGCACAACAGCGACGGCAATTCATGATCCAAGTCACGGATGGTGGCACGGCCGCATGATTGGAGCACCCGGGGATGATGCCTTACGACGACCATTCGAACTGGCTACTCTAAATTTTAAGCAAGAGCTCCCTTCGGTACAAGCCGTAACAAAATTCCTTCTCCGCCGACAGTGCCGTCGTCAACTAGACCCTGAGACTTTATCATACCTTTGGTCAAAGCTTCCCCACCTGGTGGAGATTATATATGAGCCATGGCAGTTATCCGAAAAGGTCTCTCAAGACCCATGGGACACAGGTAAGAAATCCCACCTGATCTATCGGTTCACAAGACTAACTATCTGAGCTGTAGGCTACAAAAGAATGATTGGCCAGCGACTTCCGACGAGTGTCAAGACCCTTAGAGTATTTGAGGATTTTAATGAAAATTATCTCGACTTATACCAGTTTTGTCGAGGACGAAATTTGAACCTAAACCCAGACCGAGTTCGGATCACGACCCCTGTGGTAGGCGCTGCATTTGCGGCAAGAAGCCAGCGACTTGAACACCTATCGGTTGCTTTTCTGGCTGATGCCTACCACTTCTTCAACACCTGCCAACCCCATTGGCGTTGGCCTCAGCTGCGTTCCCTCACATTTACCTCCCGGATGATGCATAAGACCAACCAGCCCCGGATCAACAAGCTGCTAGAAGCCGCAGCGCAATCTGCAATCAACATGCCAAAGCTTGAGACCATGACTCTATGGAATGGAGCAAGAGGAGAAGCTTGTGCATTTACCTGGTGCCGACAAGGTGCTTCAATATCCTGGCGCGGGACATGGGATTTAAAGCTGGAGCCTGCAGTCCTTAATGCTTGGAGGAAGGTGGCCCATGAATATGCTCGCCATGAGTTCACAGTAAACAGCGAGCTCTTGACACATAAGATTAGATCTCATGGGGACGCCATCCAATACTTGGGTCTGCAATCTGTGGTCGATGATATTTCTCTACGGCAAATACGTAAAGAGAATAATTGCTAGAGTGGGTGGGTGTGGTGGAAAGCAATACCCAGAAATACATGCTGTATCGAACATGTCCGTCCATATGCTTACCAGGGTATCCAAAGAAAAGCTCTCCACAAATGCTCAGAGTTTACCAACAACCTCAGATATAGAAGAGGTATTCCAACCAGGAATATGACTCCAATCCGCCAATCCAAGACCCTACCGTTATCCTCAACTAGGGATGAGACGGGGACCCCATCAGCCGCCTTCAACGCAACTTGGTTGGTGGCTGAGATTATCGGTGCCAAGAAGGATGATGTTGGGACAGGAACGAAGGCCAACGTGATAGCGTCTAGATGTTTAGAGGGATCTCGTCTCGAATAGGGGCTTCATTCGGGGCAATGCAAAGTGTCAGGCCACCTACGGCTGCTCCAAACAGCCATTTCAAGTTAGTATAAGACGTGGAGCTGGAGCTGATGGCGGAAGAATGGGATTGTTAAGAAGGCTGCCTCGATCTAGAAACAAGGGCGTAGTAACTCACACGACTCATTTGCATCGATCCGTTCCCAACCAAGCAAAGGCTGAAACCACACGATCATGATAAACTTTTTACATGCTGAAGAGTTCTATCTTGTCTCTTTTCTCAAAGTTGCCCTGCGTTAGCACCCCCGTGATAAGTCACACTTCATTGCTTCTTCCTATGCATCACAATCACGCTACCACACAACGCGGTTTGCATGACGCGTCTTGCTCTGCTAAAATTAATGTTCAAAGTGCTATTGGCAACCTTGATTTGTGGTGTTTTTGACGCGACGCAATCCTGTTCAATAAAGGGGCAAAACTGCAGTCACAATACCCTTCTGCCTTCGCTTTTCTTATCCAGCAGCGCTCACCACCAGAAACATTCGCCTCTTTCCTTCCCAGACTCAACCTCTTCAAAATGGAAAACAGCAAGCTATACAGATTGGCTCTCGAACGCGTCACTCAGCCAGACGTGAAGCGAGATACTGGCTTGGCGGACGACATATACGATGTGCCTCCTGTGGCCGGCGAAGACCGGGCAGGCTGTGAGCGCTGGTTCGAGCAAGTTTGCTTCCTAAGTCCAGGACGCGACAATGAAGCTTGGGAAAATATTAAAAGAAATTGGATTGCATACATCTCGGCAACGAGCGACCACCCTGACTCGACGCTGGCCCCGGACGGCAAGACTATCTGGGGGGCTGGAACGAACGGTGAGAGCGAGCGGCATAAGAGACAGAGATTTCGTGCCGATAGAGAGGAACGAAGAAAGATTCAAACCACGTTCTGGAACGAGCTTGACTGTCTGGAAGGCCTGACGGAACGCTGGCCTCTAGCTGCACGCGTGGCCTTGAACCACATGGATCCAGAGCCGAACCAAGGCGCCTTCCAATCTTTGGCAGTAGTATGGGATCTTTCAAAGCGTCGAAGATACCAGGCCATACTAACGAGTCTTGTTGGATTCCTTGTTTACTCCATGGGTCAGGGTACGTTGGAAGAGATGGGATTGTACTTGGATGAAGATGACGCGGAAAGTCTGTTCGAAATCATCACGATATCAGTGATGCACGACATGAGAGGCCTTGAGACCAAATCATCAAAATTCCGTTTAATTTGGCAAGCTATTGAGTCCTTCCTACTCGCGATGATGGACAAGGAGGATACACTTCCCGATAATAACCCATTGATCTGGTGGATGGCCATCCTGGTACGGTCAGCTCTATCTGCAGACGGGCCCGACTTCATCAGCCGCGGGCGGTTCGACAGGAATATTTTACCCATGGATGTCGATATCAGAGAGCGAGTGGAAGCCATGAGACACTACTTCAAAGTCATTGTTCTTGGCCACGCCTTCTGGAGCTGGGAGAGTCAGCAACGATTACGGGTACAGACTGAGCTGAATATAGTCAACAATCTCTGGATGAACGATGAGAATGGATGCCGGCCATTTGAGTCGAGAGACTTGCGGGATTGCTCAACTCCGGAGTGGCAGGCAATGATTGCAAGGGTCTGGCATGAAGTGTATAGGATGCTTGGGGGGGGGGGAGGGGCAGTGCCGTGTGGTGGATGAACATGCTCGAAAAGGAAATGTCGGGTGTGAAAGGTCTAGTCTACTGGGGTTAAAATGCTTTACATGTTTTAAGATGAGGTTGAAGCAGTTACATAGTATTGATAGTCTTCTGAATATCTCAAAATACTATACTTCTGCCCAAATCAAGAAGCTACTTCCTAGGTGCCGAAGAATGCAGGTTTGCGGGGACTGATCGAACGATACTCAACCGAAGCCGCTCATCGACCGATATAACCGGCTCGCTTGACGGTTGGAGGGCACAGATCCAATCACGACCTCGCTTCGTGGCTCGGCGCATCGGAGGTTTAGACGTTTACAACCAATATCACATCATCAGCGTAATCCCTGGTTTGTGCGACGTTTTTCTCCATTTCTTGAGCCTTTCCCCGCACAGCTTCACAAAACAGTTTGACTACGCCACTCTTTTCATCTCGTTCGGCTTTTGCTACGATGTCTGAGCCTACGACACTCGCTCCGGCCGCAACAGCGGACCCGGCCAACCAACCTTGGGAAGCGGCCGATCTAGAAGCACAAGGGAACGACCAAGATGTCGACAATGACTCTGCTGTAGACAGTGGGGCGTATGTCTGGCCTGATCTCCCTCTCTATGGCCAGCTAATGACATTGGATCAGAGCGTCATCTACAGCCTCGGTCGCTTCGAGTATCTTAGAGTACCGCAAATTCAAAGGACGAGCATACCACTCTGCACGACACGAAAGCGATTACTTTGTCCCTACTGATGAACAATCTCTAGAGAATTTCGATATCATGTATGAAGACACATGTGTGTGGTTCCTTGGCATATCAACTAACAGTCTCGAGGCACCATTTCTTAACGCTTCTCCTAGATGGTAAGCTATACCTAGCCCCAATTAAGGATGATATTCAGGTGAGTCACCTATGGCATTATCATCTCTGTTACAGATGGCTCACATTTGGGATTTGGCGCCTGTAGAAAGTGCTTGATATTGGTACTGGAACTGGTATGTTGCTAAACTGGACTAGGTAGTCTTATAAGTGCTAACATCTAGCCAGGCGTTTGGGCGATGTAATTCCTCCCGAGTGAAATCAGCATCATGACAATACTGACAAGTCTTTCCCCAGCGACTACGCGGATGAACACCCTAACACGGCCGTGATTGGCACAGACCTCTCCCCTGTGCAGCCTTCATGGGTACCTCCAAATCTCAAGTTTGAGATAGACGACTGCACAAGATCTTGGACATGGGACGAAAGCGAGTTTGACTATGTTCATATGCGCTATTTATTCGGCGCTATCAAGGACTGGAATGCTCTATTCGAACAGGCCTTTCGTGCTCTCAAGCCTGGTGCGTGGGTCGAGTCTTGCGAGTCAGAACCTACCACGTATAGCGACGATGGAACGGTCGCGGATGACGGGAAAACCGCTCTGGGCGGAACGTGGGGAAAGATGTTTGTTGAAGGTGGTAAGGCGACAGGTTGTTCGCTGGCCGTGATCTCTGAGGACCTGCAGATGAAGGCCATAAAAGGGGCAGGCTTTGTCGATATCCAAGAGGCTGTTTACAAGGTAAGTTGACTGGAAATTTAGCCTTGCAAAGTCTCTTGAGGCCTGACAGACTGGCAGGTTCCGTTTGGCTCTTGGCCTAAGGACCCAAAGCTGGCAGAGATTGGACAGTTTGCCAAACTCAGTCTCGAATCGGATCTCGTTGGTAAGTCGACATCAAAGAAGCATCCGAACCGTGCGTTTTCTGGGCCAAAGCTAACTACAATCGATAGGGTATTCACAGCTGATGTGGCACCAGATTCTTAAGTGGCCTGCCGAGGAGTATGAGCTCTTCCTGATGCAAGTACGTAAGGACCTTAAGAATAAGCAGCTCCATCCTTACTTCAGAGTGCGATATGTATGGGGCAGAAAGCCCGAGGAGGCAACTGCTTCTGGCGATACAGAGGCTTGAGGGATGAGAAACAGGGTGACTAAAATCAGGGGTAAATGGGTTACTATAATTTTACTACATTTTGACTTTTTCTGCTGCAGGTAGAAACGCCAGTCTCCATGCTAAAGAACACAACCTTTACGTAGTAGCCGCATCTCAATAGATCCAATACCTTACAACACCGAGCCTTATTGATTCCTTCAACGCAAAATGACTCTTGCGTCTGAAGAGGTCACTTTCCTCTTCTTGAGAAGAGGTAAAGAGGGCTTTCTTCTTCCTCAGATCCTTGTCGCCAACTTCAACCTTGTAACCACGCTGCCTTCAATCTCGAGTCTAAAGTTGACAGCGTTTTCACAAAAATCATGGCTTCGCCGTCCCAACGACCCCAAGGCTCGTAATCAAGGTCAACAGCTGCTGCAGCCTTTGTTGCGAGACTGAGACCCTCTGGATCGACTGGAGGCCACTAGGCGTCAAGGCCCGTTGATTCGCCTCGGCCCTCAATCACTTGTCCTCCGTCAAACAGTCTCAACAAGTGACTCCGTTGATAGTTGCACGCCGCTTCCAGATCTGAGGGAAAGGTATGCTGGTGTAGCAGAGTACGTGTTCGAGTCGTGCTTTTTTCCCGGTGTTGTTCTCTCTTCAAGAGAGCGCTTCACATCACGTCGCAGCTTTTGTGCGATTGCTTTGACTAGTTCCGCGTGTTCTTCCTGGGTGCCCGGGTTTTCTGTCGATATTTCAGGCAGTCTCCAATTCGGATACAAATTCATGTGAGAAGAGCGTGTCGGGATATGGTTTTGGGGGTGGCAAGTGAAGTAATAGTGGCATAATCGACATGCCGGCTTGCTGGCCCCAATGTATTTCCAACCGTTCCAAAACTTATCAGAGCTTGTGAGTTCGTGCCTAAGCAGGTGGTCATGAACCAAAAGCTCGGCGTGTATGATGGGCCTGAACTTATGTTTGCGTATTTGGGATTGAATGGCTTCGTCCAAACCCATCCTGCCCAACTTTTCAACTTGGCTCTTCAGTTCAGACGGGCTCGATTTGTCGATAATTTCCATGTTCTCAAATATTTCGACTGCTGTCAGGTCTAACTGAGTAATCGGTCTAGACATTCGACTACTGGATGGCAGCATGGTAATGCAGAAGTCCTTAAATAGCAATGGCCATCGGTTCGCTGCGCCAACGACGACATTTGCAGCCTGGCGGTAGGAATGCCATCGGCCCAGATAGTGACGTAGATCGCACCATGGCTGGGAGCGGTCCATCTTGCTATCCCAAGCTTTGGTGCTGAGTATATTCTCCATCTCTGTGCTTCTGAAGCTGTGTATAATCTTTATCAATGATTCACAGTCGCTCAGGCCTGTAGTAAAGTCAGTCCCAACTTTGATTCTTGTGAGACAGGCTATTGATCCAACCCTTCGTTTCGTCCTGCTCACGGTCGACGTTCATGGAAAAGTCGCATTTTCTTTTTATCCTCTCAAGCTCTCCCTGAAGCTCGACTATGGTACGAAAGCTGTTAGACCTTCGCAATCAAAGCTTTGGCAATTGATCTCACCAGTATGAACATCCTGCTGGTCAAGCAACTTCAGGCATATATCCAGGGCTTTCCTCAAATTCTGCTGGTATTCAATGACTCGAGGTATGTTGAATGACAACATCATCCATAGAACCCGCTTTTCCAGCGCGTTGCGATTCAAGTTATCTGGGTTATCTCCTACCAGTCGTAGTAGTCTGCTCAAGAATACTTCCGTAGACTGTAGCCCCGCTTGGTCTTTCCGGTTTGATGCCAGGATAAATTCCGGTCCTGTTTCGGCCTGGAGGACAGTGAGAGCCGTGACTGTGTCTCCCCCACGCTCATTGTCACAGACTTGCGCAAGTTTGTTCGCGAGGGTCTGGAAAGCGTCCTCATCGGACTGAAAATCATTAAAAGCTACTGGGGAGTAGCTATTGGGTTCCTCTCTAGTCAGGGCGCAACTCTGTATCATGGCATATTCGAGAACTAGCGGTTCATATAGCAATTTACGTTGCGAGGTATCCAGACCGGCGTAGTAGTGGAACCCGGAAGTTGAGACTACCGCCATCGTGACACGCGAGCCAACCCTAGCTACCTTGTTATCAGAGCCTTTGTGTGTATCTTGGCTCGGCTTTGTGGCGTACCAGGGTAGAGCAAGGGATCATAGACGTGGGTAGCCAGGAAAGCGTAGAGTCGCGATGAAGAGTTGAAAGATGCTACGATGTTTTTTTTAAAGCAGACTGCGACGGTTTGGAGGTCAGACCTAATTAACTTCGTATTTCTGCCCATGACGTCGCCGCCCCCTCATCCAACTCTTCAGTCACCCAAGACTTCCGTGGGGGTCAGGGCGATAGACTTTGGCCAATTGGAGCGATCGGAAGTAGTGTATTGAAGAAATGACTGAAGGGAGAAAATATGATTCTGCCGGAACCAGCACGGATGACCCTATGGAATATTCAGCTTTCAGCTATAACGAATCACGGGTGACAATTGAGCCATTTTCCAGTTTGGTGAATTGCGTTATAGTCTACCATTGACTTTGTACAGAAGCTCCTTTCCTCAGACAAACCAGCCGTTCCATTTCTTCAGTCCAGCAACCTTTCCCAGTGAAACAACACCAACAGCCCTACCAAGACGATACATAGTGGCAATCTATCGTCCAAACATTCTAGAAAAATAGTATTGGTAGAGGCGATGAGACCTTAACACATGTGGTGGTTGTGGCCTTCCGTACGGCAGTAGACTCTTGTGACCCAAGTTGAGCTACCCCAACTGGCACATGTGTGCTCATGGCTAGTTCCTTCGCTGTCGCTAGCACCCTTGCACTCTCCGATCTTGTTGCCGGCTTCGTCAAGCACATCAGCAAAGTGCTTGTTGGCGTAGGGCTCGTCGCTCTTGATGTCGCTGCATGCAGAGAAGACGACTTTGCGGCCGCAAATGTCGGCGTCGAAGCTGGACTGGGTATCGCAGAACCAGGTGCCGATGCCTGCACCGTTACCAAGGCTCCTGGCCTCGGTGCATGCATTGTCTTCCTGGCCGGAGTGGTAGATAAATGCGTCCTTCCAGACTGGGTTTCCGGCACAGTACGAGCCAGCACACCCGGGATACATGCCGACGGCTGCGGCGATGAAGAAGTCCGCGCGAGCAGTGGCTGCGAGAGCCAGAGTCATGATTGTAGTAGTGAATTTCATGATGCAAGATATTCCTGAGAAAATTGAAGAAGTGGGTGTTTGTGTTGAGAGCTTTGTAGAGGAGAGTTTGACTGATTGCTTGAGTGGTTTGTTCCATTCTCAAGCCGCAATAACTATCCTTCTTATACACCAACGGGAGATGATCACTTTCCTTTCTTTTCTTGCCTCTCAAGATTAAGTAAATCATTGTTAAACTGTTGCCTTGACATCATCTGAGATGACTTTTGCCCACTATCGTGAACATCACTTCTGTAAGAGGAGAGACGCTGGGGGCGTCAGACGATTTCTTCCAGGACACAGCCTCTAGTACGTCAGCGAAGAATAAAAGGATTTTAAGCTTGTTCGTTCCTTAATTTTTCTGGGGGAAGTGATTGGCAAATCACGTCCTTGTTTGCCTGATCTGTCCGTACCCTGGTAACTCGATCGTCGCTGACGCGATCAGTTGATTGGCGAAAGTACGGAGGATTCAACCGAAGCAGAAAAAGGGACTTTGTTCCCAAACCACCCCAGAAATCCTTTTGAGCAAGGATTAGGCCAGAACAGGGACGGCGCAGGCAGCACAATTCCAGTGAACAGAACTTGGCATTCGAGATGATCCACTGAACCCGGGCTTGTTGACATCAACACAGGAAACAAAAGTCCCACAGAAATAAACACCTTTGACCAGCCCGCTACAGCTTGGTTTCGTCACCAAAAGCGTGAGCGGGTTCTGACAGGATTGATTTTGGGCCGACCAGTCCGGCCTGGATCTAACAATCAGAGTCTCGCTGGGTGCGGTGGCGGTGTTGAACTTGTGAACATTATAAACTACCGATTAACATAATTGTCAGGCCGAGTAAGCTTGCCTTTGCTTTCTTTCATGGACACTACAGTAGGGGGGCCACTCTCAAGCAACAAGTGCCGACGGTGCCGACGCGACGAAGCTTCCCAACACACTTGTCTATTCTTTCCTTCTATTAGAGACTCTTACTTCTCACACAGGTTGGTAGGATAAGCCCACGTCTATTGTGATCGTCTCCGCCCACTAGCCAACGTATGTCTAACTCAGGCATTGTTGATTCCACCATGGACGTGACACTTCTACCAAATGCCGTGTCTTTGACGAAACTCCTGCGGTAGAGTACCTAGCATGCGGAGCTCTTCTGTGCCGTTTCTCTTACGTGGGTCAGGTACGGCCCATAACATCACCATCAGACAGCCATACTCGGAGTTGTCGTAATATGCACCCCCCGAGGTCATATCGGAAGACGCTGCTTCGTCGCAGCTTGCCAGAACATCAAATGCTTCTCTGCAGTAGTCTCCCAGCTCAAACTTCTTTTGGGGCCGACAATTTTCGTCCCCGCCGTCAAAGAAGGACAAAAACCCGAGTATGATATAGTCGTTGGGGAGTGGTATCTCATATGATCGCTCCGCTCCCGCTTCCGGGTCCAAGGTGCTCCCATTACAGATCGAGTTTATCATCGTTTTCTCTTGATCTCTAGAGAACTCGGGCCAATTATCACCATCCTTATAACGGCATCGGCACTCTTTATGTTCTCCCTCGCCAGCTGTGAGAGTTGGGCCGTATGTTTCTCCTAGAATGGCAGAGCAGTCTAGTGTGGATGAAGTCGTGTCGGATGTTGTCCTTGTGGGCGTGGTTGAAGATGTGAATGCGGAAGTCGTAGTCATACTACCAAAAACACTATCAATCTTGGACTGCGCAATTTCGGCTGCGTCATCGTAGTCTTCATCAGCTTCAACATCATCCCAAACCTCCCACTCAGCTATAGCGATCGTTGGGCCTGAAATATCCGAGGCGGTAGTTACGCTGGTTATGGACGCAGTAGCGTCTATATCTTCGATGTCGCAGCCGTAAATCTTGCCGCAGGTAGACAGGACTTGTGTTTCTGTTGTCTTCGTCTCGGAGTCGCTGATGGAGACTGCAAAAGAAGTGCTTGTGATACACAGTTCTGCGGTTTCTGTCTGGCATTCGTCATTACGCTCTGAGGAAAAAGTTGGGATCAGATCAGATCCAATTCTATAGATATTGATTAGATATCAATACACCACCAGGTGTTCTTTTTATGACTGCCGCTATCAAGAGCACTTACGTGAACGCCGGCCAGTTCGGCAAATTTCCGTGAATGTCAACTTTGATAGGAGCTGTGGGATTGATAGAAAGAACAGGTGGTCCACTAAAATCGGGTTAGCCATTTACTTTGCTCTCTTGAAGCACGAGGAGTTAGTGGTATTACGGAGGGTATGTTCCAGGGGGACCAATGATGCCCCAGCCCGAGATGTTGTCTATGCAGCCCGAGAAGAACCACATGGTACAAGGGATCTTTGATGGCTCTGGTTTAGTAACTGGCGTGGTGATCGGAACAATGACGCCGCCTTCATCCGTGGTGGAGGGTGGTTCGGTTATTGAGGGGTTATCTCTCGTTGCTTTGGTGGGTTCGAGGGTTGTCACTTCTCCTTCAACGTTCGTGGTGACAATCTCACTCGCAGCATCATCCGTGAGAGATGTCGTTGGGTCCTGGGTTGTTGCTTTCTCCGGTGAAGTAATTACTTGGTCATCGGTTGTCTGTGTAAGCGACGTTTCGGGCTGCTCGTGAGTTGAAACAGTCGAAGTCACTTCCTCAGGAACCTGAGTCGTCGTCTGCCCTGCATCCTGCTCGGTGCTCTCTAAGCTGGTTGACCCAACCAATGAATCAGCGGAAGTGATTGTGTTTGTAATGGTAGCTGTCTGAATATCGGAAGGCTCAGTTTCAGAGGGTGTCTCGCCTGTTGCATCATCTGTCGACGAGAAATCTGGCTGCGGTGCCGTTGTCTCAGTGACCGCTGCTGTGGTTCCAGTTGCAGAACGACTGAGGGTTGCAGTCTCGGTGTCGGTATCAGTGTTGGTCTCAGAATGGCCTTCTGCAGTGCTCCCTTCCGTCGTGGCAAGATCAGGGGTTTCAGCGGGCTGACCACTTGTCGCTGTCTCTGACCCCTGTGTCGTAGGTTCGGAGAGGGTGGTATTGCCAGTCCCAGCTTCAGTTGGCCCACCAGAGATGATGGTACTTGCAGTACCAGGCTCGCTGCCCGTCTCAGCGGTAGGTAGGGGCTGGGTCGGCGCGATCGTTGAAATTTCACCCTCTGAATCAGTGGTGACTATGATTCCATCCGTACGTGTATCAATTGGTGTAGACGTCGACTCCTGATTCTCAGAGCCGGTGATTACTGTTGCTGTGTCCGCGCTAGTTTGGACTACAGTTGGAATCAATGTAGTCACCTGACCATCTGCGCCAGTCACAACTACGGCCGTCTCTGCGGCCGGTTCAGCATCGCTTGGTCCAGCAGTAGATACCTGACCGCCCGATTCAGTCCCCGCGCTGTCATTTCCACCATCCGTGGCAATGTCGGTGGTAATGGTGACGATCTGGCCATCCGAGCCAGTTGTCATAATAGGGGGTCTGTCGCTCGCCGGAACCTCAGTTGGAATGACAGTAGATATTTGCCCGTCTGTATTAGTGATGACAGTGGGGACGATACCTGGTTCTGTTATTGTCGTATTACCAGGATTCACAGTAGAGGCACCCTCAGTTGAAGCGGGCGAAAGGGTGAGGGTCGATTCTGAACCGTCCCAGCTTGTGACCATAGTAGTAGTTGGCTCAGAATCCGTACTATCCGGGGTGCCTATGGTCGTTTGTGTGTCAGGATTCAGGACCGTCTCCGAATGGCCCGATGGAAATGACTGCTCAGTCGAGCCGTCTATGGGGGTAGAAGTTCCGTCATCCGGGACCCCAACGGGAGCAGTAGGTCGTGTGGAAGCCAACTCTGTATCCAGCTCAGATGGCCGTACACTGTCTGGGGTATGGCCAGCAGTACTATCCAGGTCTGTTGGAGCAACGGAGCTGACTTCTGTGACGAAAGTCGGCTGAGATACATCTTTGGGGCTTGAGGTGGGTTTTCCAACAGGATTTGTTCGAGTGTCTTGGTTAGCCGAGCCGGAAATAGTTACGACTGTCGTAACCTCAATCTGTGGACGCCTGTTAGAAATTGGTTCCGCAAATCGCCTCTAAACTTACCAGTGTCTCGCTGGTGGAAATCCCAATCCCTGAACCTGATATCTCGGCATCCGTAGTCGGAAACACTGTGATAGGGCTCACAATCGTAACGATAGTTGTGAAGCAATCGCCTTGCTTAGAGGAGGTAGTCCGAAGGGGAGGTGCACACATCTCATTTGATCCACACCGCCAGCCCTCGTGACAACAACCTCCACCACAGCATTCTTTATCTGATTGAACTAGTTAGATGTGGGCATTTTCATTCTGAGTTGGGGATCTCTCACTTGGGCCACAGATGTGCTCGGCGTGTCCATTATTGCTAGAACAACAAGTTTGGTCTTCTCCAATGACTCGACATTCACCTCTGCAGAGACAGGTTCCAGGGTCACACTCGGGGAGCCCTGGGAGGTAATATCCCCCGACCACATGTTTACTGAGCAGAAGCACGAATGAGAGCAACAAAGGAAGCCGCATCTTCTTTCTGGGACTTTGCAAAGGTACCGTTGGGGGCGAAAAAGAGGAAGAGAGAGCCACAAATGAATGAAGGAGTTCTTATGACCAACGTACTAAGGAAAGACACGAGCCACTCGAGATACGGTATCAATGGGCTGGGCCCGTTTCCAGGAAGTACTGCCTCTAAATATCTCGGCGTCGTTATAAACTCACTTGAGCGCGGGCCGCTCAGAATAGATTCATCCTTGATAATGGGGACAATCAGGACACAGGTCACTTTCCAATATTCCTCTGACTCATTTTTCACAATCAATATCCCGCATCGGAGCCATCCTGGTCATTCGGAGGTATCCAGTAGTCTAGGCTCCGAAACAACGTATGCACATGCTTCCCGCGAGTAGCCGGGTGTGGTTAACTAGCATCTTTCTTCTTAATTTGATTAGTCGGGGTCAGATCTCTTGCTCACGGTGGTACGATTTTAACTTTTCTTATCTACTCAAAACGTATAGCATGTCCAATTGAAGGACCTTTTACTTTCGTATTGTCAAGGGGATGACAAGTTGGTAGCTGTTGGCCGTTGGTTACTTACTGTTGGTTGTTGCTCCTCGCCTGATAATCCTTCGGAGATAATTGACCTGAAACTTTTACAAATACATTCGGGCATCATAAACTACCAGACCCTACCGTGCTCATTGTTGGTTGCCAGTTGTAGGCTTCCGGCTGATCCCTTATTTAAAGTAATTGACATGAAACCGTCCGTATGCACCCAAGCTTGTGCAGGTTGGCATGTTGGTCCTCGTTCAGCCTGCTGGATCACCATTGGGCATGGTCACATGTACATCCTAGCATTAGCCCCTGCAACAACCAGGATCGTCCAGCACAGCCAACATACCTACCCACCCGAAGCCATAATGTCAGTGCGGAGTTGAGGCACATTGCGATGCTTGCGAGGCAATGCTGGGAACAATAGGCACCTTCTGCACATCTATGCGGTTGGTCCTATCAGCCGGTGGTTCCGGTTTCACCTGTATCGGCCTACAACCTGGCTCAAGTTCCAGTAACAAATCATACACCTGCAAGAACGCTTCGTTCCCCACAGTGTTAGCTCTAAGACAATCATTTTTATCTCATTCCTGGCCGCTTCGATATATTTGTCTCGCAGGATTGTCTAGACCTGTGTATGGGCGGGTAGTCTATCCTGTAATTACGCCTTGCTCGCATTTTGTCTCAGCTACATGCTGAAAAGATTACATGGGGGAGCTTCTCCAGCCATTCCTTTGCCCAGGGTCCGAGGAGGCGATTGACCATGTCAACACAGAGCCCTGAGTCAATTTTTGGTATATACCATCCACATACTCGTTGCGCCTACCGTGCAATGTGAGCAGCTTTTGTTTGGACTTTTTTGTTCTCATTTCCCTCCTTCAGGTATCGTGTGTACTATCGACCGACACCGTCTCTGCTGATTATTGTCGTTGATGACCCCGTATACAACCAGAATGATTTGTCACTCGCCCTCTGTGTTGTCCCCCCTATGGTTTATCCTCGTTTTTGTTTCGTTTTTGCATGTCGAAGGTCAAAAGATTGACTTGGACTCGAAGGTAACCGATATATTCAAGGTCAAACAAGGCACCAACGGGGGTGGATGTGACAATTATCCAGTGGAAGATTGGTTCCAAGACGCAAAACTATTGGCCGGGTTTGCACGCAATGCGGTCCTGGTTTCCGGTGGGGTGAAAACCCCCGACGAGGCCGATCTCACGATTACAAAGGTAGATGCTCAACAACTACTTCTAGCGTTCTTCAACATCGCACCTGGCGGCGACGAAGACCTGCTTGATGGTAAGGCATTTGGAATCCTATTAGAGAGCGTGTAACATTCGCTGACTGGCTATAGACATCATCAATGAAGTCGAATCTTTTATGATTTCTGTTGGGGACCTAGACCAGGAAACCAAACCAGAAGAAGACAAACCATGGATCTTTTGCAGCAGCGACTGGCTGGAAAGTTGGTGCATCCCGATTCGTACTGACACTTTAAGACCACTTTTGCTCACAAGAGTCATACAGGAAAGCAATGGGAAGATACGTATGAAGGTCCTAATAGAGATGCGGGTGGTGAGGAAAAGACGATCAAGCAAGCGTATCTGGACGCTTCTTCCAAGTCAGTTCAGGAAACCGAAGCTGAGCTTAAGCCTTATGGTATGTAACCCTCTCTTGATAGCCCCAATCCCTGACGTTGAAAACTAATGTTATTGTCAGTGCCATGGTGGTCAGCTGACATCGGGGACTACCTGTTGGATGGAAGAAGCAACTACTGTTCGCGGGTCGGGGCCGTTGCGAGTACTCAGGAACAAATCTCGCCCGCCAGCATCACTCTGTGCCCCAGACGATGGGAGTCTCAGCCAGAGACCTTGAGTGGAATTGCGAAAGTCACCAAAGATGGCCAATCTCTTGGTAAGCTGCAAGTGCACTCCTTGACCCTTTTCCACGAGATGTTTCACCTTGTCTTGGGAAATGATGATACCCCGGATCACACATGTAAGCCACTGCAAAGCCCCTCACACTTCCCGCAGAACTAACACAGAGTCTCAGACGAAATTGACGTTATAGTCGCTGATGAGAACCACCGGGCGAGAGCCAGGTTGCGCGACACGGACGCGAGCAAGCGAGGATATTTGACCGCTTATGAAAGTGCACACAATCCAGAAACATGGGTCTTCTTTGCCTTGGCTGTTCATCTGATGCAAGCGAACCCGGACTATTCCTTTGTTACCTCAAAGTCTCAGAAGAGATCAGAGTAATTGCCCTTCGTTTTGACTGGATCATTCATGCACGGGTGTAGCCTGAGGTCAACCTCGTTCGTTGATGAGAAGGAAAATGTTCTTAGTATGCAGAATCGTCTGCTAGCATTTCCTTAATCCCTATGGTCGTGTGGCCATACAAATGTGGATGGGAAAGGTACTCGTCGAGGCTTTTATGTAGCTCGTGACGCTGGCTAGTATCATGGTTGTTTGTGAGCTACGCCTAAGTCGTAGACGCAGGATAGCGGATGGCTAAATCGATAGAAAGAGAGGGATGGTGGCGATGAATAAATCTTTCTTTACGAGCCGGCCAATGTACGGGGATCACGTTTGGTGCGTGATGAGACTCCGGACCTAAAGGACGGAAAATCGCAGATATTGTGTGGGTGCAGTTGGCTACGCGCACACAGACCAACGTCATTGATGACAAGGATTCATCTGCCAGACCAACAAGGCGGTCCGAAAGCCCGTGACCCGAGACATGCTCGTTGTAGGTATATAACACTGCTCACCCGGCCCACCCCTACTTGCATTCAGAGTTCCTGCCATCCTCTCTCAATTAAAGCTGAAGCCCGCACCTGACGCACACAACAGTCAAAATGCTCCAACCCGATCCCGTCTGCACATGGACTAGATTCGAATACCCCATCACGCAGTCTCTCGACAAATCTACTTTTGAGTCGCTTATCGCCAGGAGAACAAACTGCAAAGAATTCTTCTATGGACGAATTACGGAGTCCCCAACGGAATGCATCCTGCTGGTCATCTGGCATTCTCCCAAGGCACACGCAGCCTTCCGGAATTCGCCCCAACATGACGAGCTACTGAGTACTTTTAAACAAGGCACTCACGAACCGACTACACAAATCATCAAGTTCAAGGGGACACTGTATTGCAAGAACATGACGGGGCCCAGAAACGAAGTTCGAGTTGTTTACTTTCCAAATCCCGTCTCTGATGAAACAAAACGTAGTGTATACGATCTCAAAGGCATGCGCATGGCTGTAAACTGGTTCTCTCCCAGTGGTCCCGACGATAGGTATGCATACAGGGGGCTCGAAAAATGTGCGTGGATCGAGGAAACTCAGACCTGGAACGGGCAAGAGACAAAGGCGTGTTTGTGGGTGCACCACTGGAAGAGTAAAGAGCGCGAAGAGGATTTCAAGGCCACCGAGAGATCACCAATGGGCGCGTCTGATGGTCTGTTGGCAGTGGAGAATTTTGAGCAGAACTTGAGAGCTCTGGGTGCGGTGGGATGGCAAGAATACCATGTGGATTTTGAGAAAGTGCGGGGATCCTCCTGGCGAGATATGACTGAGGAATAGAACCAAAGAGTGGGTAGATTACAGAGATGATGAACTACCTATTTGCTCAGATCTCCCGCTGGCGATTGGTACAGGCGTCAGTCACAGTCACACTCCAGTTATCCTATTACAAACATCTCGCTATACCTAAAATTAGCATATTTGCAATGTTTCAATCACCCACAGTGCTCTTGGAGTAGTACAGAGCATGTGCGAATCTTTTTGCCGTGCCAAAAGAGGCTAGTTTAAGCGCAGAGACAATCACACCACTGTGACCATGTACGAGCTGGGAATCACCGAGAAACGGATACGGAGAACTACTTTGCTCATGGAACGACAATGCTTGATTGGTTGTGGTAGGACTACAGTAAAATATAAACATTCCGACTAGGGAAGAAGAAGAGTAAACAAGACCAGCCCAGAGCCTGTCGGGAAAAACGAGTTACTCAAGTCCACCGTTTCGTTCCATTCCGCACGAGGCAGGACTCATTACGCACAGCATAACTGCCTCAAAAAAGGATATTCATCACGCTCGCTTAAACAGTCTCGACGTCGGGACCGGGAATATCGTAGCTAGTGAAGGCCTGGTAGAGGTTGAAGAGGATGCCGGGATCCTCAGGAGTGTAGAAGGTCTTGAAGTCGCCACCCGAGAGGGCACCGCTGCCGCTGCCGGTGACCTTGAGGTTGATGCACTGGGGGTAGGCTTGGGCACCGTTGGTCTGGCCGGCCGAGTGGAGGGCGATGATCTCGTGTCGGAGAACGTAGTTGCCGGCCTTGAGGTTTCTGGGGACGGTGAAAGTCCAAGAGAAGCCATTGCTAATCAGCTGATCCGCAGCCCAAGTTCCAGGGTTGGAGCCAGAGATGAGGCCCTTCTCGGCGATCTTGGTCCACTTGAGGCTCTCCTTGTTGACGCTAGCAAACTCGCCGGACACGGGAGCAAGGTAGTCGATGACGGGACCGTGGTGACTCTCTGGCCATGTATCCCACGTAAGGGTGATAGTCTCACCGGCAGCAACAGCAACGGCGTTGGAGACGGGCTTGGCGCTCTTGTGGCAGATGATGTCGGCGGAGGAGAAGGAGTTGGGCTCGACGAAACCGTTGTCCTGGTTGCCAGCGGCCCAGCCTACAGCATCGGCGGGAGCGCTGTGGGGCAGACCACCAGTGTAGGTCTTGCCAGCGGCAGTGATTTGCTTCACGTGGCCGTGGGCGTTGGCTTGTCCAGCAAGGAGGGCGGTCACGAGACCGAGGAAGGCGTTGGTGTGGTACATTTTGGGTAGTATTTGGACCAAGGGACAAGTTACAAGAGACCAGCTGATGTCTGTAGTCTGGAAGGTGAGGCGGATGAGGATGAGGAGTTGTCTAGACTTGAGTTGGGACGATCAATGGGTTCTTATATTCGCAGGTCTACTCAGGGATGACCACAAGTACCGACCGTGACAGGTGTTTCTCGCTGCACAATGCACATTCTACGTACTCAAACCCACATTGGGCCTATGGAGAAGTCAACTCCCTATCCGCTTTGGTATACGGAATAAAAAAACCGAACAGCTCGATCGAGGCTGGGACCACTCTGCAAGGAGGTTGTCGATCCGAATTACCTAACCGAGGCGCTGGGCATGCAACGTCCTTCCGTGGATCTCAATCAATCTGGTGAATCTTTTAATAAAGGAGGTCTCAACGTGAGGCAAAGGAACGTTTCACGTACCAGGATGTGATCCCCTTTCCCATCCACTCTTTCAGGCTGAAAGCAGCTCCACCAATAAGACGTCAGCATCGGAGAATTATCCCGAGCGTTTCAAGTCAGGTGCTCCATAGTTTAAGAGATTTCGTACCTATAATACGGAATCCTGAGCCGTATTCCCGTAGTACACCAGGCGAGGGGTCGCATTCTGGCGCGGGCCAAGTTGTCTTGGCGTCTGGCTTAAAACGAAACCGCCATGTCCGCTTTGACTCCATTTCACCTGTTTCAACAACCGCTGGGCTCGTGCGATGGCTTCTCCATTCATGGGAAAGGATGAAAATCCCGCGGAGGGGACTGTTTGAGAGCGATTGGTGGATTAAACAAACAAGATGGTGAAGATGAAGCAAACATCTTGGTGGCCGAATGATTCAAGTTTCATCTGCCTTTGCAATACCGTCCTTGTTTTTAGCAATGGACGCGTAGTCCTTGCAAGGAGAGGGAAGACGGGCCGTGGTCTCATCTTGATGTATGCATCCATTGAAGGCGTGATGGTTGTGATCAAAGGCGAATTCAGCAATCATAGGGACACTCAGACCTGAACAAACTGGCATTGTAACTCGAGACTGAATTGATCAACTTGACATGCTTGACCTAGTCAGGCGCCTGCAGCTACTGACGGGATGAATCGGCACGGTGCCTGTAGCATGCATTGACCCCTTGTTAAGCTTAAGTGGCCCCTTGTGGTCCATCTTTTCTAGCGAGGCTTCCACGCTCTCGGTTGCCCAGACCCCAGTCAACTACGTAATCCAACAAGACGGAGCGCATTAGCAATGTCTTGATTGCATTCCCTAACCGAAGCTGATCGCACTTTATCCAAGGCTGGCTTGTTCCAGGAAGTGATCTCTACACCGCTGATAGTCGATGGTGCCTGTGCGGTGGCGGGACAGAGGAGACGTGGTGGTGTGATGATTGCGCTGGCCTCCCTATACTGGGGACCGTAGATGCATACTGTGGGGTAATCCGGCATTGCCTTGGCCAAGAGGTTTCTCTCGGGATTGGTATTGTCCGTTCCAGCATTCCGGAGGACCACAGGCGTGCAGATGCTCTAGCAGATCGACACTTGAAACCCCAAATAGAGCATATGGACTCCGGCGGAATCTGCATCCATCAACAGAGCCACCAGGACGGTCCGTACGGTGAACACCTACACCCACGTGGTATCCAAGACACTGAGAAGCCGCTGCTTCCGGCAGTGCTCCAAAATCTGCTTGGCCACGTCTGTGGGCTCCATGGCTGTCGTGTCGATGCTGCAAGCCCGGCCCGGTTCGTCTTCGAACTGGAAGACTTTGCTTCTGCGTCTGATGCTTCTGAGGATATCGGGATCGGTCAGCTTTGTCGTGCCACCTTGAACACGGCTATCGCTCAGGGCCCTTTTGATGTTGACATTGAGGTCGCACGATAGATAGACTGGCAAAAAGGGTCGACCAGCTTGTCGAGCAGCGGCATGGTATTCCTCTGCCACGGACTGTCCAAGTTTACTAGTAGATTGGAAATCTGTTTATATGATTAGAATGCGAACTGCAAGACCTCTAAATGATTCGTCACGTACCAGTAAACAGAATCGTTTGCGATATCCTCGTCGGGTCCAGGACATATTGCGCAAACGCGCGTTCACGCTCGCGCTTTCGTTCCGGCTGATAGCGTGGATCATCCCGGGAGAGTCTCATTGCGACGGGATCGATAAGGCGATGGTTATCGATAACGATCACCTGAGGGTAGAGAGCAGCCACAGCTCTAGCCACAGCGAGCTTGCCGGTGCCAGGGAAGGCGTTGATCCAGATGAGCGGTGCTGGCATTGCTGTTGCTGTGTTGATATAGATTTAATTGAAAAGAATATTCATGGGAGCGATAATATTTTTCTTTCTTCTTTAAAAAGAAAAGTCCTACAATCCTGAAGTTTATTGTGAATCATCTCCAAAGTTCAACGACAGCCAGATGCATGCATGTGTGGCGTCTCTTTGTTCCTACCTACCCTAAGGCCAGCAATGAGGTGGGATGAACGGAAGAAAATTTACACTTTGACGGCGCAGCGACGACAAAAATCAGACTTAATGGAAAAAGCGGAATTTTGGAGAAAGGTTTATTTTCGATTGGCGGTGAGTATGTCAAGCTTATGGGATCTGATCTTGTCTGAAGGTCGAAGATCACAAGTACTCAAGCTGGTCCCTCAAATCTTGATGAGCGGCAGTTGGAAATGTGGCTTGGTGGCTGAACACCACTCACCAGACTGTGATTGTGCAGCTGAGTAATACGGCGAGTTATGCAGCAGCACAAGCCAACATTTATGAAGCTTAGGCATGACAAATTGCATAAATGATCATGGCGTGCACAAAGAATCTTGGCAGGCCCATTTGTGAATAACGAAAGCGGGACTTGTGAGATGTGCCGGCATGCCAAGCCAGTCTAAAATTATGCTTGATGAAGATCGCAGACTGTGCAAAGAGCACAGCCAAGGCTCCAGATGCTCTTTCTCATAACCTCAACCTCAAGACAACAAGTTTCAAAATCGCTCAATCTCCCCTGTGTTCTTTGGAATCTGCGAGATGAGTAGTCGTCGCCTCCACATCCCAACTACACGGAAGGCGATACCCAATCGAAGAACGTGACTGCACCATGCTGCAAGGCCAAGAGTCTCCTTCTCGAGGGGCATCGCACTAACTTGGCACATCGACATCATCAAACGCATTCGAATCATCATTTGCCCGATTTCTTTATTTCGACATCTCCCATCAACGACCGAGCCACGATGCCTTTCATATCTCCGACACCGACGTCGGAGGCATCCGAGCCACCGGATATGTGCGAAACGCCCAGGGCGCGCGTGAGCGAGTCAGCAGCGAGCTGCCACGAGGAGGATGCCCACGACAAACCCAACTTTGACACCATCGCTCTCGCACTCATTAAGATCGCCACTGAGGTCGGCAAGTTGAACAATGTCTCAGACATCAGAATCCTCTCCGCTACGATTCTCCCGGCGATCCAATGTCTGTCCAGAAAGATCGACGACATCGAGGCTTCGATGAAGGCTGAGTTGAGCCAGGTCAAAGCACAGGTGGATGCCTTGTGCCGGCAGGCTGAGGTTCGCCCTAGTGGAGAAGCACGAGACAGAGATGGAGATGAAAGCGTGCGACATGGCCGTCGCCCAACAAGCAAAAACTTCAACACTGTATTTCGTCGGAAATGAGAACGTGAGTGGTCTCCTTGCCAAGGTTTGAAGCGACCTCAGAGATGGCTGACCCCCTAGCCGAGTAGGAGATGTGTGGAGGTCACAGAATGCTTGACAATGCCCGATTCTGGAGTGGTTTGGCTAGCATCGTGGGTGCTGATCCGCCTGGTTGATGGGCTGCGCTAACCTGGCTGTATCTCTAGAAAGACAAGACGGCCTCCATATCGCCGGGTTGAGTCCATTGGTTTACAGGACGTTCGAGAAGGGATGGGTTACAGCTGGTCTGTAATTGGCGTGGTTATCCGCTGCGGCTCGATACATACATGTCTTTGGTGTTATGGATGGACCTGGGGTATTGCGGAGTAACGAAGCTATGATAAAATGGCATGGTTATGGTATGCTGTGTGTTTGACAGTACGACATACTTGAATGAATTGCTTGAATGATTGAGACTCCTTGGTCCGAGAACTACGAAGATGGATGAATGCTCATCGTGTACGGCTCAAGTACATTGGTGCTCTTGGCGTCCCTGCCAATCGATGCAACCCCATGTGGAATTCAGATCACAAATGAATAATTTGGGTTGCACAAGTCATCAGCATATTGTGACTTCAAGTGCCGGTCATCTTGGAGGATCGACAGGAGTGCAGTGCATCTGGTGTAGTACAGCAGCTGACACTCGCCGTTGGTCTACCAGCTGGCCCCACTGGAGGAAGTGATGCATCACAAATTGGCGATAAGCTAGCTGGGCTTCCTTCACCGGTTCTTCCGAATAACTCTTCTCGCCCCGTTTGCTTTTTCTCTCCTTAATTCTTAATTTCAACTTCTGGCCTTAAAACTCAGAACCTCAAATCACCACGGCGAAACTACGAGGAGAAGCCCTCACGGCTACGATGAACCCCCAGCGAGACAGCCTGCTGTTTCAGCGCCTCCCCCAAGAGATCCGCGACAACATCTTCTCATGCCTCTTCTACTCCACAGCGGTTGGCTGTGGCCATCTGGAGCTGAAGACGGCCAACGAAATCAAAGACCAGAAGGACCGCAATGCTCTTGCCGTCATCCGTACCTGTCGCCGGGCCAGACACGAGATTGGGGACAGCTGGCTTAGCCAGATCCAATTCACCTACCGGGACGTCGAGCATCTTCTCGACAAGCTGGTAGGAAAACCTGGAATATACACAAGAATCCGACGACTGGGCGTTTTGGCCTACTTTGTGTCGCTAACCCATGCGGATCGCGACCGCAATTATGGCCTTGCTGCCGCTTTCAGAATGCTCCCAGGCCTCCGCCTCGACGAGTTGACAGTGCTCTGTTCTCGGTACGAGGTGATAAGCCACGACGTTTTTGACGGCCTCATCAGATATAGCATGGGATGGAAGGAACTGAGGTTCATTAGCGACAGCTCCGAAGTGCTGGCCTTTGACAAGGATGCCCGGACAAATCCACATCCTGATGACCCCGACCAGCATCGGTACTGGCGACACTCGCAGCCATCACACTGGCAGAGTCTCTTGGAGGATCTGGACGGCGCTGCTTCGAAGCCTTCGGTGGTCATCTATCGCTCAACCGTGCCCGGACGCCACCGCTCAGTTCTCGATCCTCGTACCCGCGCTCGGTTTGAACAGCCTGTGCTCGAAGACGAGACTGAGAGAGAAAATTACGGTCGACAGGAAGACTCGGCTCTTATGGCTGCTGGAGAGCGTGATAAGGAGATCTTGGTTGTCGCTAAGCGAGGCTTTGGATCCGATTACGAGGTGAAGGAGGACTCGCCATTCCTTTATGAAGACATCCGCGAACAAATGCCAGGGATGGATTGGAATGAAATCAAATGGCAGGGAAAGTATCGTTTCTATGAAGATCACCTCACCCGTAGTCATGGAGAGAGTGAGGATGGCTGTCCAAGGTGCTTATGAGTACCTTGGCAGATCCTCGAGCTGGCGACTTATGGTGGGCTATGATCACGATACCTGTCGGGGTTTTGGAGAAACGCTGTTGATATCAATGAGAGATGTGGCAACAACATGAACTAGCAAGTATTGAGCTGGAAAGACTAGCTTAGCAATTTCAAAACTTTCTTTCATATTCCAATACTGTATGAGAAGCAAATATGTAGAACGAGACTTGTGTACCCAAGCCATTCCATGTTTCCTCTCCAAACCACCCATTCTCATGTATTTCATTTTCCGGCCGTCATTCGTCATGATTGAAATCATAATGAGAATAGAATCATCCACCTTTTCCTCTTTAGCAAGCGACATTTGATGAGAAGTTCGAAACGCCTTGTCAGATCTACCCAACGGTGATTCCAGTTCCTCCAGCGCCGGGCGATTTGTCACGCCTACGATCCAGTGAATGCAATTTACTCCACGACCAAGTATAACAACAAGAATTAGAGAATTACAGTCTGCGTCTGGCGGCACCTGGCCGAATGTAGTTCATTCTCTGACTCTCGCCTCTTCTAGCCAATCATTTTTCGGTCGGTTTCTGTGCGTAAACCACATAGCTAGGACAGAAACATTAGCTGGTGCACTTCAAGATAGAAAGATGCGCAGGGGCGACATCTTTGAGGATTACTCACTATGGCCAATATCCGTGCAGTTGTGGGTTCTTGATCTCTTTTCTTAGGAATGCCAGGAACACGGTCACCTCTGCGTCGGACCAGCCAAGGCCCTTTACGAACATCCTATTGACCATGGCTTCGAGGCCGTGGAGGAGATTTTCCATCTCCCAGGCGCCTAGTAGCTTCATGCGGGGGTCCTTGGGCCATGGGTTAAACGGTAGCTTGAAGACCCTTTGGGTGACATTTGTGTAACCTCGATCCTCCAACCAGCCCTTCCACTTCATGGGGTCGGTAAGACTGGCGCCAAACTTGGAGGACGCGGCTTCCATCATGTCGGAGAACTTGCGCAGGTAACTGTCCTCGGGGATCGAGTCGTCGTCGCAGCCAAGAAGGCCGACGATGGCCTGGAACTCAACCCATCCACCGGGCCTGAGGTGACTGAACGAAGAAACATGAGGTTAGCGAATTGGACAAAATATTGGACTTGATGATATCAGCAGTAGTGTTGGGAGATGGTGTTTTGGGGCATGGAGCTAGACCCACGTGTAGGTTTGGTTGATGAGGGCAGGCCAATCCCGAATCGCGAGTAGCAGGTCTCGCGCAAAGATAAAGTCGAAGCTATCTTGCTTCCATGTCCATTCCCTCTCTATGTCATCGAGTTCGAAGCTACAGTTGGGCGGAACCCTGCAGGTTAGTAGTCAGCCGCTGTGCCCGACAATGTCAAGTCATGATTCGTATTCCCGAGTCTCACCAGTCTGGTTGCGTCGGGGCGACATCAGTGCCAATGACCTGTCTCCAGTAAGCCTCCATGACGAAATTGCGAAGGCAAGATGCATCCGACATACCTCGGCACCGGGATACTCCTCGGCCATTTCAATAGACCAGATTCCTGAAATTCGACGGCGTCAGCACGGTGTCTCTATTTGGGGGCCCGGCAGCAAATGCCGTAAAATTGAACAAGACGTACCCGTTCCGCAACCAAGATCTAGAATCTTTTGAGGATTCTCAATGGGCGACAGGTGACGATTCTTTCCAATTAGCGCACAGTACTTGGCGTGGCACATATCGATGCGATCAAGCTCGGCCTCGTCCATGGGGAGGCCATATTCTGCCAAGCACGTTAGCATACGAGTTAGGCACAGTGGCTGTGCCAATTTTGCGACTGACCTTCTTTGCCATAGACGGCATAAGTGCGGCCTCCTTCAACGGTGCCGTTCAAAATGGACGATGTCAGAGACGTCAACGACGACCTGTCGCTCTGATCATCGTGGACCTATAATACAGAACAGTATGGGCGTGGTTAGCGGCCGTCTCCATCAACGGGTGGAGATTTTTGGTGGTGTTTTGCGGGAGGGGCAGAGGGGATCCAGCGGGACGGTAACAGTTGCAGGGGCTCACCAACCTCGTCGTCGTCGTACACACTTGGTTGGTTCTGCAAGGTTCGGGTCAGCTCCAATTACGGCTCACGGATCAGCGCAGGGCACACGGCGTCACGCACACTGTCGGGCTGGATGTAGGGCTCCTCGTCCTGACGCTCCGCGGGTGAAGAAGGCATGATGAAGAGAGTCTGTTCCGTCAATCAATCAATCGGCGATGGTGGACGTGGAAAGATGAGGCCAGACGGGCCCAGGGTGGAGGGCCAAATACTAATAAGCCGATATCCGGTGCAAAGGGCAAAAGCAGCGGATGCTGGAATCGGGGACCCGGGGCGCCTGGATTCAGAAGGTGCCAGCCACTGTCCCAACCGACCCCTCCTGCTCTCGCTGTCAATCCAGGTGGGTGGGTTTGTTGTTGGCTGGTGATTCGCCGCTTGGATGCGCGCTTGGGGCGCGGTTGAGCAGCCCTTCCGCAGCCACTATCCCCATGTGGCTAGGGGCGTCGACAGACTTCGAAACGGCCCGCGTAAAGTCTGTCATAGCGCTGAGCACGAGCTGATGATCTGCATCGGTAGATGAGATGGCCTCGGGGCATCGGGAGATTGATCACAGGAAGCAACAGTGAGATGGCGATTCATCTTGTGATATTTATCATCATGCTTCCTCCCAAGTTCCCGGGAGCCAAGACTGCCCCCGGTTGACTGCCCGGTGGGTCGACCGGGGATGGTGGCATTACCATGACGGCCACGACGGTAGCTTCTCTCCGCCCGATCCGCTAATTATCGACTGACTCTAATGCCCCCTTTTAACAGAACCCCGCCTCTTCCCCTCTTTCCTCTTGCTGAATATGTTCACTTATATACATGTGGCCATATTCCGAGGTGAGGTGACACGGATCCTTCGATCGACGAACTGTAACCAATGTCCCAAAGTGTCGGGTCATACGCTTAATTGTTACCGTATTGGATACCGCTGACGTCGATACGCTATTTATCCCTTTTTATACAAGCTGCCCTTCCATATCCCTTTTTGAACCCCATTCCCTCACCCGCAATGGTCAACCCCAAAGTTAGCAAGGCCCTCGAGGAGGCCCGCAAGCTGGTGGCCGACCTTGAGGCCTACGAGGACAACCCCGCCAGCCACCAGGGCGTCATGAAGCAGACCGAGCGCGTTCGACTCGCCCTGCAGGAGCCCATCGACTTGATCACCCACTTGTTCGAGTACCTTAGCTTAGGAGGTGCTGTCCATACCATTCTGGGCGTCCGGGCCTACCATGCCATGCCCGAGGATGGCAGCCCCATTACTGCTGACGAGCTAGCCCGCATCACCAATGTTGCCCCCACCGTTATCCACCGTATCTACCGTGTCGCCGTTAATCACGGCGTCTTTAAAGAAACGGCTCCGGATACGTATGCCCACAACGACCTCTCGCGCGCCCTTAACCCCAAGGCTCTCGGTGCCTTCTTTATGATCACACTCGAATTTACTCGTGCCTGGATCCATCTGCCCGAGTATCTCAAGTCCCATAAGCCCGATGATGTCTTTGATCTGGTCAAATCCCCCGCTGTCTACTCGGTCGGCAAGGAGCACCTTGGCAAATCGTATTACGAGCTACTCGAGATCGACCCTGACCCTGAGCGCCGCGAGGTCTGGAATACCAACATGTTTATGGTCGACCAATTGATGCCCGTCACTGGCATGTTTCCATTTGCGTCCCTTAAGGAAGAGGTCGAGAAGGATCCCGAACGCCCATTCCTCGTCGACATTGGCGCCGGTCGCGGTCAATCATGCTTCGCTATCCGCAAAGATATCAACGGCGCCTTTGACGGCAAGTTTATCCTACAAGATCTACCTGGAGTCATCAACAACATGAAGCCTGAGGAATATCCCGGCTTCGAGCTCATGACCTATGATGCTTTTACACCACAACCTGTTAAGAGTACGTACCGGGCCAACAAAAAAATATTATCCCCTTTTACTATTAAGACTCCTGGCAGCTAACCATTTCCGTGCCCTTGCAGACGCTCACATCTACTTTATGCGCCGCTTCCTTCACGACTTTTATACTCCCGTATGTACCGAGTTTGTCAAGAACACAGCGTCCGCGATGGGTCCCGATTCACGCCTCCTTATCTGCGATATGTTGATCCCAGACATGGTTGAGGACCACGAGAATATGGACCTGTACTGGCTTGACATGGCTCTTCTGTGCATGACCGGCCAAGAAAAGAAGAAGGCCGACTTTGAACAAATATTCGAAGCTGCTGATTTGGAGCTCGTCAAGATATACCCCTCTGCCTATGGACGGACAGTGATGCTCGAGGCGAAGCTCAAGAAGTAGCAAGCCGATGTGCGTCCATCAACAAGTATATAAGATGGAAAGAGATGCAAATAGATATACGAGACCACAATGAACATAACTATTATGTCTTTCTGATGCTACCGCCTTGGTCTTTTTTCACCCGCGACAAACCTTGACACGATGTGTATTTTGCTACTTATAACAGGCCTATCCGTTCGCTTGTAGTAATTGAGGAAAGAGCCATGACTGTATAGAGTTTAAGACCCTGGAGAACCTTGACCTAATCGTTGTCAGGGTTGCGGCAAGGGTACGTGGGCGTCCCGGGGGTTTGACCTCCGTGCGGCGGAGGATAGAGGGGCCCGGATGTGGCTTATATTATTATGAATCCCTAAAATTTCGTAACGTGGTTTCTAATTCCAGTAAAAGTCTAGTCTATGATATTCTGCCTCAACCTCTCCTTTTCACTTGCACTGGTACTCTCACACATGTTGCGAAACGCACCCCCCTTGTACCACAGCTCACGAGGCGTGCCAAATTCGACCACCTGCCCATTATCAAGGACGAGAATTTTATCAAAGTCGGCCACAGTGCTGAGGCGATGCGCGATGACGATTAGTGTTCTATCAGTAAACCACTCGCGGATGCTGCGCTGGATTAGAGTATCGGTGGCTATGTCTATAGCAGAGGTAGCCTCATCAAGCACGATGATCCTGGAGTTGGCAAGGAGGGCGCGGGCGATGCAGAGGAGCTGCTGCTGCCCTTGAGACAGATTTCCGCCGGATTCAGAGATGGGACTTGACAAGTCCAGGAACATGTTGGTGCTGTTGATGGTGGGGAATGCATCCGGCTGGTCGAGATCGTTGTTGATGAGGTGGACTCTGGCTAGGCACTCGTACAACTCGGCATCCGTATGTTGACCAAAGGGGTCTAGATTAGACCGCACAGTCCCCGAGAAAAGGATGGGACTTTGTGGAATAATGGATAACCGTGACCGCAAGTCATTGAGTCGGATCTTGGAGATGTCGATCCCGTCAATGATAATACTGCCCGATCGCGCCTCTAGGAAGCGGAACAAGGCGAGCGTCAAGGACGATTTGCCTGCTCCAGTGCGACCGACTACGCCGATGCGTTCGTTATGGTTGATCTTGAAAGAGAGGCCCTTAAGGACGGGCGGCAGGGTTGGTGCATAGCCAACCTCCAGGTTCTTCAACTCAAGTGTACCCGAAGTTGGCCATGCTGCCGATGGCCTCTCCCCTGAAAGTGGCTCTGTCTTCAGGGTCATGTACTCAACTACACGCTCCATCGAGTTCATCTCCAATTCCATATCCCCATAGCATCGAATAGTCCAGCGAAGACTCTCTGAGAAATCCAAGACAAAGGATAGCGCTAGTCCAGCCAAGGCAGCGTCAATGGGACTCACAATAATGACCACACCCACTGCTATGCTAAACAGTGCAGCAATGAGCGCCATACGAAAGCTCATCCACCGATTGGCAAGGGCTATGTAGAATGTTGTCATGGCCCACGCATCGAGGTTGCTGTGCATCTGGGCGAGGTAGGTTTGAGCTTTCCTAAATGCGCGGATGGTTGAAATACCTCGAAGAGTGGTGTTGAAAAGCTCGAAAACAGGAGACTTTGCGTTGCTTTCAAGACGCTTTAAAGGGCGACTGGCAGCAAGATATCTGGCACCAGTGACCATACCCAGGCCCAAGAGCACAATAGCTGGTGGTATAAGATATGCTGAGGCAAAGCAGGACGCCACACAGATACCAACCATTCTGAGCAAGTTGGAAAAGAACAAGCTCCAAGTTATGGCGATGCGTTCGTCAATAATGTTAAAGTCTGCTGTGAAACGATTCAAGATGCGCCCCGTGGGAACAGTATCTAACCACCGCAGGGGAACACGCATGACGGAGAAGAGCATCTTTTTGAAGATGGCTCTGCTTGCTCGGACAGCAAGATAGTACGAGGTCAGATTCCGTAGTATGCCGACGGCTGCGGTACCCATGGAGATTATGATGTAAAATCTGAGATAGAAGAGGGTATCATTGTCAGGAGCAGTTTGGCCGGATACTTGTTCAAGAAACGATTGAGTCGAAAGAATGAGGCTATTCATGGCAGAGTCGTGCAAGCTCCCATGGGAAGCATCGGGGCTTGTTTGACTTGTCCAGATGCGAAGCCACCACGCCCTGCCTATTTCGAGGTTAGCGTAGGTATCGACCTCATGGAGATTGACCGACTCACCAATGATTCCAGCTTGATATGCAACATAGACACCGATGCAGATCGCCCACCAGGGAAGCCCGCCACTACTCCCAACGTAGGTCAAGTAAACGCCGCCCTTGACGGTGCCTTTTTGCCGTATTTCTTCTTGCATGAACCTTGCCGGGGCTTCCGAAGGTACCTCTAACGGCACAACCTGCTTGACAGGAGGGGCATCCATCAACAGTTCAAATTCCGCGTTCTCATCGGTTTGAGAATCAGTGACCTCGCCAGCCGATGGACTTGAACGTTGATCCACTTGATCCCTGGGCGGCCCTGAATACGTGACTGTGCCATCACCAAGCTCGACGACGAAGCTGGCCTCTGGAAGAACCAAGCTCACATGATGCGTCGCGATGATTCGAGTACGGCCCTTGCAAATGTCGCCAGCGAGGCACTTCTCAAAGATCCAGGCCCCAACACGAGCATCGACAGCGCTGAAGATGTCCTCCATGACCAAGATCTCGGCTTGCGAGTAAACGGCCCGGGCCAGAGTGATGCGCCACTTCTGACCGCCACTCAGGTTAACGCCGTTGGCGCCAAGCTCTGTTCCATCCCCATCTGGAAGAGCGTTGAGGTCCTCCTCCAGTGCACAGACTTGTATGACCTGATCATACCTGGCTTTGACGAACGGTAGTCCGAAAAGAATATTGTTGCGCAAGGATGTGTTTTCAAGCCAAGGTGAGTCACCAACGTATGCTATCGACCTTGGGACGATCCAGCTGTTAGGATCTGCGTCATCATGTTGAGTGAACTGTCCTTTAGGCGCGTAGATTGATCCATCAAGCAAGTCTGCTTCCCCAAGAATTGCAGAGAGCAAGAGAGACTTGCCGGTTCCGATTCTTCCAGAAATGACAGATAGCCCGCCTTGTGGGAATGATAGGTACAGGCCATGGAGGATGAACCTGTCCTGGTACGGGGTTCGCTCTTCTGCGGGCCACGAGATGGAGGCCCCTTCAAAGCTGATGTCAGAAGCGTTGATGATAATGTCCTTTCTTTCCGGTTCGCTTAAATAAGTGTTGATTCTTCTGACAGAAACCAGAGAATCAAGACCCAAAGTGAACAGTTCTGGAAGGGAACCCAAAGTAGTCTCCAGGTTGTTGAACACGCCAATACTGACAAAGGCAACGGATGGTAGCAAGGAGCCATGTATGAGGACATATGTGGTCAGTGATGCAACAGCCAACAAGATTGGGCTGATGACCCAGCAAGCGAAGAGACCACTGTCAGCAAGAAAGAACTTCCAGAGCGTCTTGAGTTCTGTTTCTCTCAGAGCAAGGATTCTTTGTTCCCATTGAGACTCCAAAGCGGAGAACTTGATTTGCCGCATCCCAACAAGTACCTCGTTGATTTTGGATAATTTCGCATCCCGCAGTCCCATCAGTGATCTTGACTCAGCCAGCACCTTACCTGAGAACCATGTGTTCGGAGGCAAGGTCAGAGCCCAAGCCGCGATGCCCGCGACAAAGGGGATCCATCCAAGGAGCTGTAGCAGAAACGCTGAGAAAATGACAAGCTTGATTACGCCATTCAGTATCATGAAGTGAAACTGAAAGAAGTAGAAGAGACGCTCGGTATCAATACCAACAAGATTGACAATGGCCTGATGAGACTTCAGTACGCCCGAATCCTCATTTGATGCTGTGCTCTCTTCCGAGTCTGAACTATGGTCGTCTTGACTGGCAGCCTTGATGTTCTTCCGTCGCAAGGCTTTATCAAAGATGAGGCCTGAAATTTGAGTGCGAATGGGCAAGGCCACATCAGAAAGAGAGTACCAATAAGCCCATCCTTCCATCCACTAGATTGAACAAAGCAACGGGTCAACAAATGGGAATTCAAGAGGGTTAGGAGGACTCTTACAGAATCAACAAGGTTGGATATTGTCATGCACAGAATCAACACCAGTAGTTGTACGCTGTGTGATGACGCTGTTTGGTCTTGCAAGATGTTGAGGATGCAAAACATGAACCAGAAGGGCAAAATGCTCATTACGCATCGAACAAGAGTCACCGCCCACAGGAGAGCTAGTTTTCCACTGTGCACGGATAATATTGAACGAAAGAGCGACTGGTGTGACCGCAGCTTGCCCCAATCTTTGGTTAAATGCTCTGATCGTAGTTTTGCATCAGCCTGGGGGACATCCCCGACGTCAATGTCGTTGTAAGTTAGGGCATGACGGAACAAGGGCTGCACCCAGATCCACGTATACCGATTCAGTGCAGAAACAGTCCACTGACAGTCGACTTTGGAGTTGTTGAAGAATACATCCGGCCTTCGCGGAAGAGTAACACTTGTAACGGCCAGTCCGACAGCGGATATTGTGCTCACCATGTATAGAATAGAAACGGGGTCTTTGTGCTGACTGACGTGTATGCCAATCACCATCAGTCGAGTGACAGATGAAGTGACAAGAAAGATTGCAGATACTGCAAGCCAAATGCCGAGATTGTGAGATTTCACTGGCGAGTGATGAATTGCTATGCATGTAGCGTGGATGAGAACAAGTCCCTAAAGAATCATGTTGGAATTAGGACGGCAACGGATGAATCGTGCGAACTCACCCAAGCAGCCATTTGTAGGCCATTCTCCACAACCGAGCCATCCTTCAACTTTGATAGTGATGAAAGAACCAAACTACCAATTGATGTTCCTGCACCACAGGCTGAGAAGAACAGAATGCCAGTTTTGGCGCCTTTGTTGGAGAACTTGGCCAGAGACTCTGGTGTTGCGGTGCCATCCACATCCTCATAGAATCGATCCTTTGGCTTGCCACTGCGCCATTGGCCAAACACGGCTAGTAATGCAACAAATGCTAAGAAGGCCACGATGGCCAAAGCCACGGAGCTGAGGGCAACTGAGAGAGTCTGGCTCATGATGGCAGTAGCATGGGGAACAGATGGCCTCGGTTGACAAACGATGCAAGTGATGTGGTTACAACCTCGGCGACCGAGCTACGACAAAAGACAGACACTGGCAAAAAGGAATGATAGCTGACACGATTCTCAACACTTGGCTGACATGAATTGGCTCAACAAGTAGCTACACAAGACTAGGCAAGATAGGGCTTGTGTCAAGCCACCAGGGGGGCGGGTCTGAGGAGGGAATTTAGGAGACAACTAATTACGTGCCCGCTGTCAAACTTTTGCCTCGTTTATTATGCTGTGCAACGTGGGCCATGTCTTACAGCCGAGGGGGAAGTGGGAACTGACACGTCGAAAACGCCCGCAGAGAACAACACCGGCATGGAGACAATAAGTGCGGCTGAGACACGGGATGACAACTGCAGAGCGCGGCAACTGCGCCAAGAAAGGGGTCGTAATGAGGCTTACTTGCTCGCAGAGCAGTGATGCCAATGCATTAGCGAGACAAGAGACGGGACGGGCTGCGTGTTGGTCCGGAGGTTGGGGGCGGTCCGAGCCGGCCGGGGACGCGGAGGGGCCGTAAGTTATGTGGTGGCGGGCGGGCCGATGGGCTAACAACATCGTGATGTAGCTAATTGTGGTGGCACGACAGAGAGCGACAAGACTTTTTGTATTTGCCGAGGAGAGAGAAAACAAGATCCCTGCAGTCAGCTCGGTATGAGGCACCATCAGAAAGAGCGCTAGAAAAATGAACCTGCACGTCCAAGACATCCAATTGCTTTGCAGAACAGGGCCCAAGAAACAATCCCGATGATGCTGCATTCCAAATAAAGTCGAAAATCCAAGTTAAATGTCTGACAATTGATCTAACCCACTCTCATCTCCCTAGAAGCCATCTGTGCGACGTCGTCGTATCACGGAGCAGATCCAGGACCCTCCAGAAGACACGGCGACGATGCGGCCCCCGCCTGAACGCCAGATTCCCAGCCCAACCAGCTTCCCGTGGGCGACATGATACGTTCCCACCAGAGAATACCTCACCATGCCCTCCGACGCCTTCAAAGAGAGGCTATACTCGCGCGGCGTGATTCGTCGCTGTACGACACAAGTAACGCCCGGCACCACCTTGGGACATGCGAGACGCTCCAGGGCTGATGTCCACTCGTCGGAGCCGGCCTCATCACCAAAAACAATGCCATCACCTTTCCCGCTACGGATCGGCTTAAGGATGTACCCGTGTCTCAGTTGAGGTGAGACCCTGCACGCGCGGAGGAGGTCGTGCAGCTCCCCCGACCCCGGGAGGATCGTGTCCACCACCCCGCCGTCGAGAGCCTCCGCCTGAGCCGCCGAGAGGACCCTGCGGGCCACCAACCCCGGGATCTCCTGCTTCACAATGCCGAGCATGCGCTTGTCGTGGACGAGGAGAACAGTGCGCAGATCGTTGAAGCACCGCAGACTGATCTGACGCAACATCTCGGGCTCGAGGCCAACTAGCTCGCGCTGATGCAGCTCGAGTCCGACCTGGTGGATCTCCTCCCAGGTCTCGCCCTGCTTAGTCGTAAAGGTCCATGAATTGAACGAGTCACTGCGGCTCTTGGCGATGCAGCACAGTCGATATCCACTCTTGCTCCTAGGATCAGGGAATAGCCTCAGGTCCGCAGGGGTGATGAGCCGGGGCTTTGTGCCGAAGCGACGCCATACAGCGTCTATGAACATGTGAATATCGATGCCCTTTTCTGCACCCTTGAGTAGATGTAAGGGATAGTTCGGCTGGAATAGGCCGAACAGAACGTCAAGGATCTGGCAACGTTAGACAAGACTCCGTAAGAGATGTAACATCATGTACCTTTTCCGGGTCTGTGGCGCTGACCAGCTCGCTGTCTTGCCCGAGGACCCTGTTTAAGGCTTCTTGGCCGTGGGCTGCGTGTAGAAACCCATTGAAGGAGAACCGAGCATTTATTTCGGTGATGCGGAATTGCTCTTCTCCGTCTTCATCCTCTTCGATGAGAAAATCCGGTCGCCAGGATCCCAGGCATTCCGAGAACTGCGGCAGGTTTCCAAGCTGGACCTGTTCGTGCATCCACTATTATGCATGGAGTTGAGCTATCGATCAATAGAAATGGAGCGTAATATGCAAAGTATACCTTCAAAATGTCTTCCTCCTCCCTCTCTAGAGGCATCCGCTCTGGGAAGCGTGCATTGAGGTCGGTCCACCAGCGTTGGACAATGTCAGTGATGGCGATGGTCAACGCCTCGTGGATGTCCTGCATTTGCTGCTGGTGATGCTCGCCGACGAGGATCGGCCGCGGGCACCCCGCAGCATAAGAGTCCTTGGGCCACAGATTCGCAGGACACAGGCCCAACAGTGTGTCTTGGTGCTTGGCCTCATCCCGGCTGTGGGTGCCTATATCGATGCTGTGGCTTGTGACTGGCTCAAAGTCACCGTCAGGCTGGGCTCCTCGGAGCTGAACTTGTGTGAGCTGATTGGTATGCATTGAGCTGAGCTTGAACTGGATTTCTTGATTAATGATGGCCAACTTTTGTGCTGAATAACGGCCTCGAGGTTGGGTAGGTATTTATGGGCGTGAGCAAGGATAGGGTGTTGAGCGGTGTTCGCCTCTATACTCTTGGCGTACCGCTCAATATCGCGATCGGTTTGATCATCCACAGGAGAAAGCGAGGATGAGACACGGAAGAAAAAAGGCTCGACCTGATATGAGCTGACTTTCAGCTGTGCTACAATTCTTAGCTGTCATTGTCTCACATGTGAGGCAGCGGACTCAGATGGCGAATGAATCCCAGCAGCAGGGGCATCAGCGCCGGTATCCTTGATTTTACGCACAGGGGAGGGACATTGCTATTAATATCAGAAGCCCATAAAGTTAGATCTGATTGACATGTTTATTCGTATCGACCAGCCCTTTTCTGGCGTTCTGGTTCTGCTTCGTCTTGAGCCTCATCAACAAGTCCCGTCTTTCTCTTATCATGCAGCGTATCTCGCGTCAAGTCTACCACACCTGTGCCTTAAGGCACGGGCTCATACCTAGATCTTCTACGTCATCTGGACTCAGTCCTCACAAAATCCGTTGCCATGCTACAGTAGCTTCGCATGACGTGCCCTGTCTGGCTGTGCCGGCATTGAACCACGCCCAGCAGCTCGACCATGTTCGCAAAGTGTCAGAGCAGCTGGAGCGAAGCGGCATGCTCAAACTGAGTTTGCAATTCCCAGACAACAACAGCGATTATCTCAAGAAGCTTCTGGTTAGCCTCCATCAAAATCATGGCCACCAACTCCCCATATCACACAGCGCCACCCGCGGCTGGTTCTGGGATGTCCGGCCCAGCAAGACCAACTTTCAGGCTGGAAACCATCAGGCGAGATCGGAGACGATGAACGAGTTCCCTTGGCACACAGACTGCAGCTACGAGGATCCACCGCCGAGATACTTCGCGCTGCAGGTCCTGCAGCATGATCGATGCGGAGGCGGTACACTTTCCGTCATGAATGTCGAGAGACTCAGCGAGCTTCTATCTCCAGGAACCCGGTCGGCATTAATCGCCCCAGAGTATCGGATCACCATCCCTCCCGAGTTCATCAAGGACCCAAATCAGGAGCACATCATTGGAAGTGTCTTCGTGACGCATCCAAACCATCAATCGACCATGATCCGGTTCAGAGAAGACATTCTCACTCCATTGACGGAGCGAGCATCCCAGGCACTGGAGGAACTCAAGGAGGCATTGCTGAGGGAGGAGGTACAAGCACACTCAACTGTGCATCTCAAGTCGTCAGATCTACCCAAAGGATCCATCATCCTCATGGATAACCGGAGGTGGCTGCACGCGCGGAATGACATCAAGGATCCAGAACGCCACCTCCGCCGAGTGCGGTGGGACGCATGTCCCTTTGACAATATTTCCGAGCCAAACAGGGACATTGCGCAGATGTCTCAGTAGCATGTATTTAGGTAGCTAGTTATGTAGATGTCCGGACCAATTAATTCGCTCAATCCTGCACGAGGCGGATCCTTGGTGATGTGCAGTGTCTCACCGCGATTCTCCTCTAGCTCGACGTCAAGATGAGCGCGTCTCGTATTTACTCAGCGTCACACGAGAGGTATGTAGCTTCTGCATTGGTGCATACCCAACAAGGATGTGATAGAGATTGTTGGCTGTCACAGATACAGCTTTCAGCTGCCATTGACGTCAACCGACCTTCTGTTGCTGTTCAAATCTGGGGGCTATCCCTGTCATTATTCGGGACATGGGTGATCTGGTGACAAGGGTAAGGGTCGGTCAATATCTTTTCGGACTCAGCTGCCATCTGTTCACCTGAAAGATCCTTTAGGAGCTCTCATTTCCTATCATGCATACAGCACCCTGTAGATCCCTCAGCTGCCAAGTTGTTGAACGATCCACACTTGACTGATCGTTCAGATCGCGTAGCAATGCATCCCTGCTAGCTCGCCGTCAATGAGACAACCCACCATCTCGTATGGTTATGCTGTGTTACCCTCATCGGCCATTCCTGTTCGATGACACGGCTAGCTTATCCTAGCTCGACAAATGATTAGCCCGGGGTTCAAGCCTCGGCATTAAGGGTCCTGTAGCCACAAAAAGTCAATTCAGTCTAGGACACGGGTTGAGTCGTGGGAATGGTGGAGCAGGTGCCATCCGAGACATTTCAGCAGTAAAGACATATTACGCCAAGAGCTGAGCACTCGCTTCATTATCTAAGATCTTCTACAGGGGTAATGTTTTAATAGCTGTTGAATAAGCAATAAGCGCACATTTTCTCGACTAGACTAGGCAATGCCGTCACCGGCACTTGATTTCCACATGAGACACAGCATTCCGGCGGTTTATCCTATGATTCATATGACTGCGATTTAGTTAAAGAACCAACGGATCATACATCCCCTCGGCACATCTCCCCTAACCAGACTAGTAAGTTTCATAGTTGTCTCGTCGTAAATGGAAAGATTGAGGAAACCTTTAGCCATAGCTCCTAGCTTGGCTTATTCTCTGGCTCTGGCTGGTGTGCTTGCAGTTGCCAAGACCCACCCGTTCTATTCCGACGCTCAATATCCTCCCGATCAAGACACCACCATCCCACTTGCAGTGTAGGAGCCGACTCTAAAGCTTGTTGATGGTGTAACAAGACTTATGAATATATATTTATAGCTGTAAAAGTATTCATATGATCTTATTAAGAAAAGGTAAAATTAAAAAATTATATATTTATCTTATAATATTACTAGCTCAAGGTTTTATATTTACTAGTTAGACTATTTTACAAAATAAGGTGTATTATATACTATTAATAAATTGAGAAAGTTACTATCGTCTAGGTCTGCTCCTGTCTAGAGCATGTTGTACAAAATCCCGAACTTTTCTTTCCTGAGTCCCTATTTGACGTCTCAGACTAGACTCTTCAGTAGCTTGGAGTGCGACGTTACATCCCTCCCCATAGTGCTGCGAGCATGGAACAAGGAGCACCTGCCTAAATAAATATAAAATGTCTCCCTGGTCACGTTGTGAGTTGTCCCAACAGGACTTGCAACTGTATACAGCCACAGTAAACATAATCAGGTCTCGAACAATGTGCTCTGGCTTTTGGAGATTCTCTCCGGCATCCAAGCTTAACAAAACACCCGCGAAAGGCCAGTTTTCATGTTCCAAGGCAAGAGGATACACCTTATTCCATTGTGCGTTGGGCAGTACCTCGGAATCGAGAACGACACCCGCCATCCTAGTCGCAATTCGAGCTAGCCACGCATGGCGAAACGCCTAGCCAAATGCATCACAATACCCCCCCAACGTCCCTGGTTTTAGACTGCGCATCGCAACACTTAAGTCTAATAGCTCCCGAGCGGCCACTTGATTACCGCATCCTATAGCCGAGACAAGGCCTTTGGTGGCCAAACGATGGTATTCTCTTGGGTCTTGGGTGGTCAGCGAGTCGTCCTCGAGAAATGTGAAGATTGAGTGGATGAAGGACACATTGCTACCACGCTCTTCGATAGCAATCCCCACAATGGATTTCCCAAATTCACTCCTCCATTTCCAGAGGTACTCAGGATGTTGACCCAATGACGCACAGAGCCGTTCGTACGTTAGCTCACGGTCTTGTTGCGACGCAATGATGGTACATATCCTGATGCATGGCGGTCCGTACCCGGTTGCCATGAATAGTGAATCGGCCTTGTGGTTTTCAGATGGGTCTTCTGGGCAGTGATAAGCATCCCCTGATGAGGCGGGCCACGACTCAACTCCACACACAATACAGTCGGTCACCACCTTCACTTGTGTCTCGTGGTCCAAGAATCTCAGTGCCACTGAAAAACATTCACTTGGACAGTACAGTTGTCTTGCTCCCGTTGCCACAAAATGGATCATTCTTGCAAGAATGTCGGTATCCCGTGCTTCTGGTGACAAGTTTGCCAGGAGTCTCAGTGCCTGACAACGTATGGTAAGGCTCTCCTCATGGCCAAACGCAATAGCGAAAACTAAATTCGCTGTTGCGGAAGTATCGCTCATCAAGACCATCATGCATTGCCTTGAAGCACCGATGTTGCCGTTATCATCACCAGGTGGCAGTCGAGAGATAAATGCCTCTCGCCATTGGACCCTCATTCAAGGAATCCTAAGCTTGGGATGAGGACGCCTGAGGATGCAGTCGAGAAGGTACCGGATTTTTCCCTCGGGCTTGTAGTGGTTGGTGATGCTGTGAACGCACCAATTGTCCGACACATAGTCCCAGAAAGCGCCAAAGGACGACGCTGCACTGGTTGAAGAGGCGTGTCCACAGATAGCGCCCTGTTTCAGACTCGTGATATCTGAGCGAGAGGTTGACTTCGTCTTGCGATATGTCCATTGCCCGATTTGGGCACCGATGCTACCCTTGACCGCCGGTTGCATTGTCTGGCCTGCTATCCCGAACAAAGGGACATCGAGCCCTCCAGGGTGGTCATCGGATCCTTCTGTCTCGAGATTTTCGATATTTGCATAGGTGATGCAGTCATAATATTTATTACTAACGCTAGTTCCGCCAGTGCTGTTATTTCTACTGTTTAAGGATATAATCTAATATAATTATTTAATTTAAGCCAAACCTCCTAGTAAATTACACTTAAGTAAGATCATTTTATAATTATTCCGCAACAGCCCAAGCCCATTTCAAACCAACAATATCTCGAATCTCGGCACAAACACCCTGTTTCCACCCCATCATTATGAATGTGTCACCGACATCACCATTTGCCAAAAAGCACCCATACGATAACAACACAAGAGCTGCAGGTTCGTAGACTTCAAGTAGTCTCATGAAATCTTTGCTGACTAGGCACGCCCATTGTAACGACGCTCTGTGTGCTGGACACCACTCTGATGTCTGTGCTTTTCTCACAAGCCATATCATCAGATCGAGAGCGTCCTGGCAGATTTGTCTGACAACTGGATCCTCTTCTTGGTCCAAGAATTTCAAAGATTCGAGTGCGTCCAGGATTGGATCGAGAGGCCCGTGGTCCGGTGGTTCAGCTTCGGTGACGTAGAGTATCAGTTCATGTCGCTCTGGCCGTATGACGCCAAAGGCATCTGCAATAGCCCTCACACCCCTCGTCAACCTGCAGGTAACGAGTAAGTCGTTCAGCATGGACGGAGGATCATTTCCTTCTCGTAAAAGCTCTTTCAGGGAGCCCTCGGCATAAGAACTTATCATCATGAGAACTGAGGCAAGATGACAAACAGCGCCGTTTCCGCGGTTTGCTTTTGATACCGCATCTCTCATCATGCCCATAGCGTTTTGAGAATACTTGAAGCCTAGGGAAGCGTAGATGTCTCGTCGCCTGCGAAGTGATGGCGTGTCTGTTGGAGATCGATGTGCTGTATGCGCTTGTTCGAACGACGATATAGCTAGCGCCAGATTCAAAATGACTGGATGATGGAAAGCGAGGTGTGTCACTTCATATTGCCAAAGATCTTCCGACCCTCGTTGGTGAACAACAGCCCGGAAGGCAACTTTATGCCAGTGGTCTAGCAGCTCCCTATCTTGTGCAGTCAAGCCATCGGCCGGAGATGGCGCAATTCGTTGCAGATGTGTGACGGTCACGACCTGTGCCGAAGTCGTGTCTCGCGGTGGCTGCGTCCTACTACGAGGCGATCTTCCTTGAACTTTCAGGCTACACAGTGAGCCACGTCGAATACAAGCTGTGCATGGAACCGCTTCGTCACACTATCATAGCTGTAAGCTCTCGTTCACTTCGCTTGATCTGTAAGTCATTACCTTTACTTTTCTGGCTTTGCATTCTAGACAGCCGGTCCGCGTCTTTTTATAAGTCATTTTGAGGGATTTGACACGAAGCTGGCAACTGACTGCCACCCCAATCGCCAGCAGAGTGATGATAATAAAATGTACGGTCTTTCAGGTCGCGCGCCATTGTGGGCCTCAATCGCGTCATTCCTCAAAACGCATCTTCCACCAAGCCTGTCTCGGCAACATACGTCGCCCAATGTACAAGCATTTCCTCCAAAATCTCGGGATGTTCCGTCGCCAGATCATGTTGCTCAGCCGGATCGTTGTCTACATTGAATAGCTCCCAATTATCTCCACCCTCCTTCACCAGTAACACTGCTTTCCAGTTTCCTTTACGAATCGCACGATTGCCGAATAATTCCCAGCCATGGATGTGGTTCGCATCTTCATGGACGGTAGGATGTTCCGTTGGAGACAAGAGATGGTTCACCCAGGACTTCCCTCGAGGAACGACGACTTCTCGGCCCCTGAAATAGGTCCCTGGGTGCTGCACCTGTGCAAGATCGAGGATGGTGGGCAGAATGTCCATGACAGTTGTGAATGAATGCGAGATAGTGTCGGAAGCATCTGAAATTGGGGGAAAGCGAATGAGGCAAGGGCAGCGAATCCCTCCCTCCGTTGACCATCCCTTGAACCCGCGAGAAGGGGCAGTGGCAGCGCATGCCCACCGTGAGCCGTACCAAACATACGAGTCGTATCTGCCAATATTCTCGAGACTGTTGTCATAGTATGCGTCAATCAGTTCGCCCAGTGTTTTGAACGATGACAAGAGCTAACCCTCTCAGTCAGTATGAGCGTCGGGACATCAAACGGATGGGGAGAACGGACGGGTGCTGCTTCTAACGTAGATCCCTCTGCGCCGTTGTCTGACATGAACAAGATGAAAGTGTTATCTAGTTCGCCCGATGCTTCAAGTGCATCAACCACTCTGCCAATATTCTGATCGAGCAGATCAACCATGGCTGCGTAGACTTCCATCTTCCTTGCGGAAACAGCTCGCTGATGATCTGTGAGATCTTCCCATTTTACTCCGGCTTCGAAACCGACAGGAGGGGCAGCTTCGACGTCGGACGGCACAAGACCCAGCGCTTTCATTCTGGCCAACCGGTCTAGTCTGAGTTTGTCCGGCCCATCATTGTACTTGCCGCCTGTATAATTCAGAAAGGAAGCCAGATGGAATAGGCTGGGGACTTACGATATTTCTCCACAACTTCATGTGGCGCCTGCATCGGCCAGTGTGGCGCCGTGTAAGCCAAGTAAGAAAAGAATGGCTTCCCTCTTTCTTCCTCGGTTCTGTTGGCTAACATGTCGATCAACTTATCCGTGAAGAAATTGGTTGAGTAAAAGTCTTTTGGTAAGTCCTTCTTCCTATCAACAGGCCTGTCGTTCTCCATCCAAAAGCCATCAGAGGTCAACAGCATCGTATCCTCATTTGCTTCGAACTGCGGTTCGTAGTTGAAGTGGTTGCCACAGCCAGGCAAAAAGCCAAAGCTCTTGCTGAAGCCTCTTGCGCTCGGCGATACGTCAGGAGTCATTCCCAAATGCCACTTTCCAGACATGATGGTTAGGTAGTCTGCGTCAGAAAGAATCTCTGGTAAAGCAGCGACTTTCCAGTTGAGGTAACCTTCGTAGCCCGGCTTGTCAATATAGTCAGGGTACTTGCCGGTGAGCTTCTTCCTCATCTCGGCAAACTCAGCCATCTGACCGAGTCCAGCGATGTGGTTGTCGGTGCCAGAGAGCAGCATGGAGCGTGTAGGCGAGCAGGCCTGCGCGGTATGGAAGTTGGTCATACGTGTGCCATCTTTGGATAGACGGTCTAAGACAGGAGTGTCAATCTCAGAGCCATACGGCTGAATGTCACTGAAGCCAAGGTCATCGGCGACTATGATGAGGAAGTTTGGTCGCTTAGGAGCATGCATGATTGCAATAAATGTCTGAAGATTGTGACGGACGAAAGGAAACTGAATTAGACCACTAGAAGAAGGTATGCACGCCGATACAATTGCTGCAATTTATATTGACCATCATCTGACACGTGAAGCTCCGTCTGGAGTTGACGAGCCACTCTCTCGGGTCATTCCTCACGAGATCAAATCTGAGCTACAGGAGTCAAACTCCGCGAAATTCCACATCACGACAGAGCCCCCACAAACCCCTAAATTTTGGTGTGGCTCGGATCCTGCCCTCATTGGTTTCTTGTTCAACGCTTCCTAAGCACGCAAGAGTCACATCCCAAAAGCGTTAGACAGATTCAAGCTACCCACACCCATGAAAGCCCATCGAATTCCGGACGACCGGGCTGTCGCTCGGATCATGGCCTTATTGGTGAACTGTTTTTCAGCACGGTACCGACTTCCACCGCTTCATGATCCTTACAGGTTAACAGAGTCAATCACTGGTTAACATGGCGAAAGCTGAGGTTATAGAGGCGTAAATGACCGAAAGTTTAAACATTGTGTCATCGTGGATCCTCATCGCGAGATTTTTAAGAATGTAGTCGGCGAGAATTGAAGATGCTAGTGCCAGGCATTGCTCTCTATTTAAGGTTATATCTGGCTATGGAAGAATCAGCCTTTCTCATCCAGAAGCAACTTTCTACTTTTGTTCAATATGTTCATCGAAAAGGAATTATCTTCACCCACGGTGCATGACCGGGGAGAGTCCAGTGACCCGGAACAGCGGCCCCAAAAGGATTGGTCGGAAGCCGAAGAACGGACTGTTGTCCGCAAGCTTGATCTCCTCATCATGCCCTTGCTCATCGCCGGCTTCTTCGTTTTGCAGCTCGATCGTGGCAACATCGGCAACGCCCTAACAGACTTTTTCCTCGCAGAAGTGGGCATCACTCAACTCCAATTCAACATTGGTAACCAGCTCCTCAGCCTAGGCATTGTGCTACTTGAGCTGCCCAGTAACCTCATCCTCTATCGTGTCGGTCCTCAGAAATGGATCAGCTGCCAGATCGTCTGCTGGGGTCTGGTAGCCACCTTTCAGGCGTTCATCAAAGGAAGAGGTGTTGGTGTATATTATGCTACCAGACTGTTACTCGGTCTTCTTGAAGCTGGCTTCATTCCTGCAGGCTTGTACACCTTGACACAGTGGTACAAGCGCAACGAAACGAGCAGACGCTTCACTGCATTCTTCCTTGGCAATATGACTGCTTCAGCGGCAAGTGGCCTCATCGCCTACGGCATCTTGCAGATGCGAGGCACAGCAGGACTCTCTGGTTGGCAGTGGATGTTCCTGATTGAAGGCATCATCACAATCCTTGTCGGCATGGTTTTCGCGCTTCTTATGCCTCACTCTCCCACAGATCCGTCAAACATTCTGCGTCATTCATACTTTACACCACGAGAGATCCATATTCTTACCCATCGCGTGGTCATCGACAATCCCACTGAGGGCCCCAAGAACAAATATGTGAGATGGGTTGACTTTAAGGCAGCCTTCTCCCGATGGTTCGTCTACCCACAGCTTATCGTCTCCTTCTGCTGCATCGCCATTATTTCGCCACTTGGAACATATCAACCATCCATCATCGCAAGCTATGGCTACGATCGTCTTCAAGCCAACGCACTGTCTTCCGTCGGCCATTGGGTCGTTATTGTGCTGAGTCTGTCGTTTGGATGGATTGCCGATAAGACTCAGAGGCGAGGTGGTCTTATTCTCCTTGCTGCTATGCTGAGCTTCGCATTTTGTCTCGCAACCAGGCAGCTTGCAACGAGCACGAATCGTAATCTCAAGTACGGAATCCTCGTTTGCACCACACTGTGGGGATCTGCGGCTCATCCTCTAAACGGTTCCTGGCTTGCTGTTAACATTCGCAACCCTGCAGAGCGCTCCATCACAATGGCGCTACTCATCATGACTGCGAACGCTGCTGGTTTGGCAGGTGCTCAGATCTTCCAGGCACATGATGCGCCGCTGTACAGGACGGGTTTTACAGTCATTCTCACCCTGGCGTCTATCGCTTTGGTGTTTGCGATTGGCTCCAACGCACAGTATCTATGGCTCAACAGAAAGTTAGCCCGGAAGGAGGAAGCAGAAGAAGGAGTAGGGGAGGCGGTAAATAAAGGAAATAAATGGCGGTTCTCATTGTAAAGGGATTATTTATATACCCCTCGACTCAAGGGGGTGTACGAACACAGGTATGACCGGCTTGACAGTATATAGGTAGCTGTTGTTGGAAGTTGAGCCGTTAGAAGAGAAAGCTGCGTACGATCATTAACAAAACCTACACACTGGAGCCCAATCGTTACGCACAGAACGCAAAACACCTCGACTGTAGGACGAAGCCCGAGGGAGACTAACTTGTCGAGGGCGGGTACTGAGAGGGAGACGTGTGATCCGTAGTGGGCACGGAGTCTTTTTTCTCTCAACCTCCGGTCACGTGGCCCTCTTCTTGACTGAATGTCGTCACTGTGATAACGAAGTGGATGCTGACCGTCCTATCGCAAGCAACAAGTCCTCCACTTGTCGGAATCTCCATGAGCTCCGCCCTTCCGGACTCCACCTTTATCACGGAGACGTTGTAGGCTTGCCTGTGTCGCGACACTTCTTCAGATACTTAAGATACCTCCCAACCATCTCATGATCCCATGATCCCAGCTTCTTGTCTCATCTGCAAATCTCTCTACATCCGGTTGAGTTTCTAAGGCAATATTCATGATGGATAAGGACAGCAAAATTGTCATCATTGGCGCCGGTGTCTTCGGCCTTTCAACGGCATACCAGCTAGCATCTGAGGGCTACCGAAATATCCTCGTTCTCGACCGACATGCGCCACCAGTGAGAAGCCTCACTCTCGTTGAGATCGAGTTAAGCTGACTTCAGAAAGGTCCCAGATGGCTCGAGTACCGATATATCTCGTGTAGTTCGCTTCGACTACGCTGATGATGACTACATGGATATTGCATACGAAGCATATGAGAAATGGCGCAGCTTGTCCAAATATGAGGGCATCTTCTACCCGTGCAAGTACGTCCTGGCCGGCACAAAAGATCCCAAGACCCAGGATAGTGGCTGGATGGACAAGACGACGGCACAGTTAACAAAGAGAGGCCTACCGTGGACTCAGCTTGAAGATGCTTCAGCTGCTCGTCGCAAGTTTCCAGTGCTTAGTGGGGAGCTGGCTACTCCTCACTTTTTCGGTTACACTAATGCACAAGCCGGCTGGGCTGACGCCACGAAAGCCATGATCCAGCTCCGAGACGACTGTATAGAATTGGGTGTCTCGATGCTCTGCGGCAAGGCCGGGACTGTGGTTGGACTCGACACGTCCTCTGACGGCACTGTTAAGGGTGTAAAGACAGCCGCCGGAAATATTGTCCAAGGCGACAGGTTCATCCTGACTGCCGGGTCCTGGGTTGCAGGCCTGGTGCCAATGTACAACTCGGTCTTATCAACAGCTCAAGTGCTCGGATACACCCGACTTACCGATACTGAGATAGAAAAGTACAACGATTTGCCCATCTATGCTAACTTTAGCACAGGGTGGTTCAACTTTCCCCCTCACAAAGACACCAACATGCTGAAGATAGCTATCCACGGCTGGGGCTATACTCGAGAGCCTACGAAGGACGAGTCTGGTGTCATCAAATCTCTGACATCGTCAACACCGCCCTTGGGACCTCGGAGAGAACGTGCAAACTTTGTACCGGCCGATGGTGAACAGCGCCTGAGACAGGGACTGCGGGAGATGGTACCAGAGCTGGCGGATAGGCCTTTCGAGAGGTTGGCTCTATGCTGGTACACAGACACACCGACAGGTGATTTTATCATGGATTATCACCCGGATTTCAAGAACCTATTCATTGGAGGTGCGGGGAGTGGACAGTAAGTATCACCCAAGCACGTCGTGATGATAGGAGCCTCTTGCTAACATAGAGTCACAGCGCGTTCAAGTTCTTGCCAGTGCTAGGAGAGTACATGTCTCGAGCTATTCATGGACAGCTTCCCTCGGGTTTGGCTTCGAAGTGGCGCTTCCGGACTGAGTACAAGGATCGCTCGGATGTATTTCTCGGGGATGGCAGCCGAGGTGGTCCACAGAGACGAGAGCTGAGCTCGACAGAGAAGGCTAAGCTGGATGGCGCATCCCGAGCCAGGCTATAGTTTGATAGACTAGTATATCTTGACTTTCTGTCAAGGATCTATATACCTAGTTCCTGATCACTTGCCGAGGTCTACAGCTCAGACCGCGGAGCTGAATACAGCTGCCGGCAGAGAAGGGCCTCTGTGACAAGCGCACACAGGCGTGACCATATGAGCCCTGGGTAGTCTGTGAAATTCTTTTCTCATCTGCACCTTGATGGCTTCGGCTTTCGGAACCCTGATGATGCGGGGTACTTGTTGGTGTCTTGATAAGGCTAAGGTACCCACGTGACCGGATAACTGGACACCCAACCTTGCCTCGGTCTGATCACTAATAATAAACCACGATCCCCCATCTCCCGCCTTCAGGCCTTGGAACCTTGGAAACGCCATTTTACCTAGTTGGCAGAGCAAGATGCCCCTGGCCAGTCCTCTACCAGAACCGCTGCTTCGACACGCCTGTGAGCCATGCCGGTAGGTCTTGTTTGTAATCCCTACAAAGATAAGGAGCTCACAGTACCTAGCCGAAAGAAGACGAAATGCACAGCTGAAAAGCCAACTTGCTCATTTTGCCAGCGTCTGAACATACAATGCACATATCTGCCAAGGACATCGTCCCACGCTCACGGTGTGGGGAAAAGAGGCGCGGGGCAAGTTCGATACGAACCTCTTGTAGTGACTGTTTCGACTAATGATTCATGATAGTAAATCGAACACCAAGAATCGGTTCCGACAATTAGAACGTCAAATTAGCGACCTTTATGGCTTGCTGGCGTGAGTAAACACTGTCTTGACACCACCGGAAAGACGCTCATGTTTCCCAGGTCTTCATCCAATCGTCAAATTGATGGACCACAAGACCCCTTGAACTCATTTGACGGCACGGAGACCGAGTCTCCGGAAAGATCATCAACAGGTCACCCCGATACGCAGACTGAACTGGAATCCCCGAATCACCCCGTTGAATTCACCTTATCAAGGTACTCTTACGCCGGGGAGCTTTCCAATAGAGTTGCTGACTTGTTGTTCCTCTAGGCCTGAGCCGCCTCATGAGGTGCTCCAACAGCTTGTTGATGTATACCGGACAAGGTTTCATCTCCAACCGCTGCCCTTGTTCCATCTCGAAGGCCTAGAAGATCAATTGACTGCAGGCCCCCAATTTCTTCTTTGGAGCTTCTTGGCCCTCATATTAACAATATCGAGCCACGACTTTTACCTGGATAAAGAACCTGCTGCCAGAGAGTTTTATGCCCGTTCGTCCGAGGATAGCGTCATGAAGCTCGCTTCTGAGGGCGTGACAAAAACCGAGGTTATACAAGCATTATGCCTAATAGCTTTAAAGCACATCAAGAGTATGGATTCGTTCCGCCCAGTGTCTCACGTCAGACTAACAAACCTCTTAAGCCGAGCAACCAGCCCGTGCGTGGATGGCCGCTGGCACCGCATCACAATTGTATGCCCTTCGAAGCCTCTTTCATGGAGCAAACCCCCCAGCTTCCGGAGATCAGTCGAATTCCAAGGTTTACTGGAGTGTGTTTCTGCTCGAAAGGCTTTTTGTCCCTTTAGCGCCGGCATTCTCGAGAACTGGTCAACCTTGTCCCCCTGAAAGCGCGCCTGTACCGCCCCCTGTTACGAGTTCAAGGGATGCGATAGAGGCACACAGGTCCGCGACACCAGGGGAGGGGTCGACCAATGATATCGGGATCAACGGATACCGCCTTCAATTGGCTTCCATATGGGGCAAGATTAGATTTTACCTGCACCGCCTTAGGCAGGGCGAGGTCGAAAAGCCTTGGCTATCTGAGTCAACACACACCAAGTTAAGTATCGAACTAATGGAATACGAATCCCGCCTCAGCAGACGGCATCTTCTGGATAGCGTAGAATTCACGAAACGAACAGCTGAGGAAATATCGCGGCAGCTGGAATATTGGCATCCTTGGCTAGCAACCGAAATATTATGGCACGGCGCACATGCAGTCCTCAATCACCCATTCCTACACCTCGTGGTCCTGCGCTCACCCGAAGGAATTCCCCAGTCCTTCGGCTTTCTCCAGCAAAAGGTCGACTTGGCCCTGTACCACGCCTGCTGGGTATTTCGGCTCATCCAGACCAGCCAGGATCTGTTGGAGACGGCGGATCCGCTCATCGGAGATGTGGTGGCGGCTGTTGCAACAGTACCGTGGCTGTTTCAGTTTTCCAAAGACACCAAGGTTTCTCAGCGGGCACGGGAAGACTTAGAGAGATGTGAAGCTTTTCTGAGTACCATGGCCCTCACCTGGCCCCATATCTCGAGAAAGGTAAGCACTCAAGACAGAGACCAGGGTTGCTGATTCGGCTAAAACAAGCGTGCAGCTTATCATCTTAAGAAAGTTACGGACTCTAGCGGAGGAAAACCGACGAGAGACAGCAAGTCACGATGCAACCATTAGCTTCAAGCCAACCTGGTTCTGGGATCTCCTGGATCCCAAAATCCACCAGTCCACTCATAGTGGATCGCCGGATCTAGACATAGTCTCGGGGCCTTCCAACGATCCTGATGCAAAGATGTGCTTGAAGAAGCATTTCGTGCTGCCTCTGCCGGAAGATCAAGATCTGAGTGGTGAGCAGCAGGCTCAGCAGTCCACCAATTCGACGGAGCCGTTCTTTATGAGCCCAGAGAACTTTGAGCAGTTCCACATCGACGAGCTGTCTCGGGACTTTTTGCAAGATGGCGTCTGGGGTCAAGACTACTAAATAAAGAACCAATTCTACCCAAGACCCATATATTGTAATTATTTCTATAATGATAGCAGATTATTCTGAGCCCAAATGACACCTTTACCATTGGTTCCCAAGTTCGGTGCCGAGAAGACAAAATGACCAGGGTATTCCCAAAGATGAGAAAGATAAAGAGATATGAGCCTTCTGAGCTAACTGCTTCATCTTCCCGCCGACCCTGCTGATTAATGCTCTATTTTGCTACTCGCACTCATTAAGAAGGGCGTGAGCCCATCACCGAAATAGCTAGGGTCGGCCGTCTGGTTGGACGGGGTCCACCTGCACAGCGACCTGTGGGAGGCGTTGATCATTAATCAATAAACATATTTGGTTGCGAGTTTATAAATCGCCCGATCAACCAAGATGAGGTATAAAGAAATGTCCTAATCTTTTTCCATTTTCGTAATTTGGCACATTGACGAGTCATTGGACTTCTTAACTCTCGCTATCACACGGTTCTAAGCCTGTCGCTTGGTACCACCAGCCAGATGGCAAATGATGCTCGACCACAAGCCGGCCGTGACGGGGCCGTCAGAGAAAAGAAGGGCCCTGACGCTCCGGCATCTCCATCCCCCGCTCTTGAATCGGCAGAACCTTCAAATCAGCCCGATTCAACACCTTATGGTGGCGAAAGACTGTGGCTGATAGGTAAGTGCCGCCACACAAAATAGGTCAGAGCGGGGCTAAAAATGAATAGTGCTATGCTCACATTTTGTCGTCATGAATACCTGGGGCTTCATCAACTCATTTAGCGCTATTCAGACATATCTAACTGAAAGTCTCCAAAGACAGCCATCGGAAATCTCCTGGATTGGCTCCATCCAAGTCTTTCTCCTCTTCTTCATGGGGACTTTCACCGGCCGCTTTACAGATGCCGGGTACTTTGGACCAATCTTCATCACAGGTATAGTTTCTATGGTTGCTGGAATATTGAGCTCGTCGTTCTGTTCTCAATACTGGCAGTACTTCCTGAGCCTTGGTATCGCCGTCGGCTTTGCGAATGGCTGCTTATTCTGCCCGATGCTCACTGTTATGTCGGCCTACTTCACCAAAAACAGGTCATTTGCCATCGGCCTGGCTTCTTGCGGCTCAGCGACCGGTGGGATAGTCTATCCAGTCATCGCTCGACAACTCATACCCAGCATCGGCTTTCTGTGGGCCATGCGTGCCATAACCCTAGTCCAACTCGTTTTACTTGTCGTTTCGGCCGCGATTTTACGCCCACGCACACAGGTCAAGCAGTCAGGGTCTTTTATAGATAGGGCTGCGTTTCAAGAACTGAGTTACTCGTTTTATGCCATTGGTTCATTCTTTGTAAGCCACAGCTTGACAAATATGAGAGATAAGCATTGACCTTGCTCCTAGTGCCTTCTCAGCCTTTATTTCTCCTTCTTCTATCTCTCATCATTCTCAAGAACGGCCATCCACCCATCTTTCTCACATTTTGACTCTCTCAATCTGCTGTCGCTCTTGAACGGAATAGGCGTGCTGGGAAGGGTGGCAGTGTCATACCTAGCTGATAGGATGGGTGTCATCAACGTCTTCGTCCTTACGGCTGCAGCGGCTAGTCTTATTCTCTTCTTATGGACAACTGTTCATGATACCGTGGGTACTTATATCTGGGCGGTCTTTTGCGGGACAGCCTCTGGGGCAGTTAGAGTCTCTTTCCAGCTGGTTTGACATTTCTTGCGATGCACGACACGAAACCTGGTACCCGGATTGGCATGGTCTTCACCATAGTTGCCTTTGCTAGTTTGGGTGGTCAGCCGATTGGGGGAGCAATAATTCGTGCTATGGGTGGAAGGTACCTGGGGGCTCAGCTATTTGCTGGCTCGACAATGCTGCTCTGTACATGCTTCATGGTGGCTGTGAGGGCAGCAATGTCGAAGAAGAGATCAGATGTGGTAAAACCTGTATCTTAAGTATCAAAACACAGCATCTGTCAACAAGATTATCATTCAGAATACGCATATTCAGGCTTCTATGGCTTACCATGGGAGGAAATGTCGAAACATTCATCTGATACTCTTTAGTTTTCACTGCTGTTCGTTTGCTTCTATGATCTCGGCCTATTCTCCCTTTGAGACCGGATTTGGTTGTCGAGTCATGCCTCGTCATCACCAAGTGCTACTAGTCCGACAGTGTCTGGTTGTTTCCTCGGGCAGCTGGCCTCCGTCCCGCGCGCTGCTCTTCATCTTTTTCTCCGGTGCGATCCACTTACTCCGTTCGCTCCGACTCCTCCGCTTAGTCCGTCCAAGTCCGCCTAATCCGACTCAACGGATCCGAGACCGGTCAGGACGATCAGGCATTTTCTCAATTGGCCATGCAGGTTCTATCTCCGAACCGGTTGATGCTCTTCTCATGGGCATTTAACACGAAAGCGAAGAATCTGAGCTCTTCCGCCTGAACGGAAAAGTCCCGGTTGTGGATACCGCAAGCTGGTTATTTGTTTTATGTTTATATATTTAGGTTGCTTCGTACGTCGTACCCGCTTCTTCTGCTCTGCGGCTTCTTAGAGGCTGGAAGATGCCGTAGGTCAATCCCGCCTTCTCTGCTCATCAGAGTCATCCGACGCCTCAGTAGTTAAATTGTGTCCGTCATTCAATTGAGTTCTTCCCGCTCGTTGGTCAGAACAACTTGAACCCTCCTGGCACGCGCTTTTGGAACACTCCCTGAGGATCGTATTTGTGGCTGGTAGCTAGTAACCGACGCTTGACGGCTTCTCCATAACTCGCGATCGGGTCCTGTGACTTGTCCGCATAATTCAAGTACTTGTAAGGGATATAGAGTCCCTTTTGCTGTGTGACACGAATTTGATTGTCCATGACCAACTGCAAGACTCTTTGTACCCTGACATCGTCTTCACGATCAGAATATGCCGCAGTCAAAACAGCCATAACAAGGTCTTTACCACCAGGCCCAAGGCCCAGCGAATTTGTCCCATTAGTAACAGGGTGTGGTTGGATGAGAAAAACGAGCTGAAGCCCAGCTACATCGCCGAGCGACTTGGTGCCGTCTTCCCAAAGGCGAAACAGTTCGGTGTATAAGCTCGGGTTGCCGTTCTTGAATGAGTACACAAGATCAATAGCCCTGCATTCCGTTGTGAGTTCCAAGTATATTCAGCATTGCAATCCAGGAACTTACCGCGAGCTGCCTTCAGGTAACGATCCGTTGGTTTCGTTCGTAATGCTTGCAACATTTTCGAGGCCGGTATTGTTCGAAATAAGACCAGGAATTGAAAGAAAAGATGAATACACGGGTGGATTCTCTAAGGCTTCAACATAAAAGAGCGAGTTGCCGATATAATATTTGCCAGCCTCAAAAACAAGGGCCAGTCCCATGTCAGCGGCGTCGTCAAAATTGGTAGGGGCCATAAATTGGCTGAATGCTTTTGCTTGTGCAGCAAGTACTTCTGCACTGTACGTAAACGCGAGGCTTCCGCGCCACATCAATTCCATTGGCCAAGTGGGGACTTGGATACTGACGACGATGCCGAAATTGTTGGAGGCCCCCTTGAGGGCGAGCCACAAGTCAGCATATGAGTCTGCCGTAGCGACGACGACGTCCCCGTTGGCGAGAACGATTTCGTAGGCATAGATGTTATCGCAGACCCATCCATGGCGCCGGGAAAGATAGTTGATGCCGCCTGAGAGCGATTATCATGTTAGGAGATTGTTCGGGATAGCGCTCTGCAAGATAAGTGTACTGACCTCCGGTAGAAAGACCGCCAACTCCAATACCCGCTACACGGCCGCCCATAACTGTGAGATTGTACGGGACGAGCTTTGTGTAGATATCGCTCCAGATCCCACCGGCACCGATTTTGGCAGACGTCAAGTTCGGGCTCAATTCGACCTCGCTCATCGCTCGTAGATCGATGGTGATACCGCCTGCAATATTTGCAGCACCGCTCCAAATCGTATGGCCTCCGCTGCGGATGGCAAACTTTGGGCCATCAGAACATCCATTCTTAGTAATATATTTGATGAAATGTGACAGCTCAGAGGTGCTTGTAGGTGTAAAGATACAACAGGGTTCCAAATCCCTTTCCTGACCCGAGTAGTAGGATGAGATAGAGCGATTATAGCCATCGCTTCGCGGTAGAACGGTGCGGTCTGGCATGAGTTCTTGAAGGACCGCACACGCCGCTTCAGCCCCCAATGTACGAACAGACCATGCGAAGGAGGTGAACAGAGAGAATGCGGAGAATGCCGCGAAAACACGAGGCATGCGCATATTTTCAGAATTTGCGATGTTCCTCTGGTAGGTAGATGAATGCTTGCAACATTTCCACAACGTCGAATAGGTCACCGCCCGCTGGTTTTATTTATAACGAACTTTTCGAATTGGTCGCTTACATTCGTCATCTAACCCTGACGTGGGAAACTGTGAGCGTGCGTGAGTGAATGTATGTGAGACCAGGGAAAACAAGCCCTTCAATGCAACACGTTGTTAGGGATGACCACAACCTTGCCCTTGAGTTTTCTAGTCGTTTTCTACATTCGTGCCTTCGAATGAGATCGGCCCTTTTGCCCCAGCAGCTGCAGAGCCGGTACCGACGTTGAATGTCTCTGCCCGCAAAAGCGGCTAGCACCCCGTTGTCTGATGTAGATCATCTCTGTGGTGTGACCAAGGGAGAGGAACGAAAATGGGCGCAGAGCAGTGTAACCCACATCTAGGCATTTGGGTATCTACTGTCCTAGAATATACAGCAGTTTCCAAGTTCTTCTTGAAGGTGACATAATTCGGACCGAAATGATCAAATGATCGGACCGAGACTCTTGATGCAACCTGCCGACATATTCGGAGGGATCAATACGTTCGGGACCGGAATTCCAGATGCTACCCGTAAACTGGAGCCCAAGCGCCAGTGCACCTTCCTAAGTAGGTACCACTACTTGTCAATCACGGCGTGTCAACACGGCGCAGGCGCCCACTGATCATCGTGCCTATGATCAAAGTTGATGATAAATTATGGGAGACGTTTCGTATTGAACTATCATGGATGTGGCTGGTTGCTCGCCAGGATCATGGTCTCTGTGCAGCAGGCTGCTCCTCTCCTGCACGTCGAGACCAGACAGTCTTCCGGGAGATGCCCAACCTGAGCAGACCCCGCGATCAATGTTGCGACATTGAGTCCAGAGATAAGACCTCAAGCTACGATCAAGTTGTCATAGAAAGAAACCATGGCTTAGGCTTTTACTAACCTCCTCCCTATCATCCAAGCTGCACTAAGAATTGTCACTTACATAAAGTTTGCCGCTTGCATCAAAGTGGGAGACTGGTCCATGATCGTTACGATGGCCGGTTTGGCGCTACAACCATGATAATCTCGCTTCACCAATTTGTCAAGGTTATTGTGTTGCATGGCATTGGGCCGATTTAAAATGCTGTTTTGTGTATTTTAAAGTGTTCTTTTGCTGATGTGTTACTCTCTTATATCTAAGGGTGTGGGAGAGACAAAAACTAATCTCGCTTCACAACGACTAGAGACATTATTTGACACCAGATAATCCATAGCCACTCAGCGCTCGATTGAAATGTGTCGATAAAAAAAGTGTGGGTGCAAGTCCCTGAATGACCAGTTTACACAGCACAACGTGTGGGTCCTTCACGTCAAAGACATCGAGCCCAGGTGGCTAGGCCGGCATGTATTTGGTTGGGCTTGACCAGGAAGCAGTTGATGAGAGCGTGACTACCTACCTAGGACATGCAGCTTGTTAGTGAGCCAAAACTCCGTAACAATCACTGGCTTCCCGTCAAACTCTGGCCATGTTACATTCACCCAAGCTGTCATGTAAAATCACAAAACTTTGGGAATTGGTCCCTATCATATTGATCAAACGAGCGTAGAACTAGCCTAAAGTCCCCCTTAGCAAGAGTACGTGTGGTACACCACACCGTATTGATAAACTCTAGACGAATTCGGCTACGAACAAATCAAGATTCCCTTGAAAGGCTCCCAGCAATCTGTCCAATGTAAGCCTTTGAAAACACAGGCTATTTCCCAAATACTTACGGCCAGAGTGGCGTCCAGTTCCTGGAGTTCCATCATCCCACTCGCAGCTTTGACCATATTTCTTGTTCTTGCATGCGGACTCTAGAAAAAAAGGACGAACAAGTCAGTAGATTGAAGAGTTTTGAGAGTTAATCGGGGGGCATCGTACGTGCATCACCGGCGATTGCCATCACGCCGCTGACGAGGAAGAGCGCGGCAGCAAGGCTGTTCTGAAGCTTCATCTCTGATGTAGAATCTAAAGGCTAACGAGGCTGTAGAGGTGCGATCGAGGATGAAGTGGTTCAAGATGTTTGGCGAGTGGACAATTGGAGTGAAGGAAGGGGTCTGGTTCCCTTTTATATTCGTCGACATCGACTAGCCGGCGTACGCCGGCCTGCAGGGGCAGCCAGAGCCGGGCGCGACGATCATTACAATAGTTCCTATTCTTTGCATACACGAACGAGACATATCACTGCATATACGAGAGATGTAGGTCAAAGCAAAGACCCTTAGGTCGGTGAGCAGTATATAGCAAGGTAAAACTTGACTATCTCACGAATACGAGCCATTTTAGTTTGTGGTAGTCTCCGTGGCCCCTAAGAAGGTTTCTATTGGGCATGTGACCTGCCCTTATCAGGTTACAAGGTGAAATGAGCCGATCCTTCATGATAAGAAATCATCTCCTAGGCTGGCAAACGCCTCCAGCTGGGTCACGATAAGGGGGTCAGTGTAATCAACATACTCCTGATAGAAGGTACTTTCTACACCTAATAGATTAGTCTATAATAAAAGTCATAGCAGTTCTGGGTACCATAAATCGCAATGTTGCGCAGCCTATAACTTTAAGTAAGTACATCGCTTTGTCAACCTCCTTTACTTAATGTTATTGACGTGCGTGAGAGGGATCCTTTTGACTGTAGACGCCGGTCGATACGGTAGACTCGTCGATTGACTTGCTTATTGCGATTTCAACATCTCAAGGGTAGCTTCGTCGCTAGTCTTACAGTGTCTTATTACCTAACTAGCTGGCTAAAACTAATAGAATAATTCTTAGTATTAAGACTGATATTAAATTAAACTATAAAAACTAGTAATGTCTTTAAAAAGACATTTTAATACTTTAATAAATCAGGATTTTAAACAATCCCCTCTTATTAATAAGTTATAGCTAGTAAGCACTGATTATTTATGTATTTTATAGCTATGTCAGCAACACCTAGATGCAGATTATTTCCACTACCCAACAGCTATGTTGCCGTCCCTCACACTCCTTTTAGTTGCGTCATGTGGTAATCGTGACAGACTTGTGAAATGGGGTGTTCCCAAATGCGCGGTGAGCGTTAAGGCCCGGCCTTCCGCACCGCAATCCACAAAACCTAACTCCGTAGTCCGGATCATCCTCGTCCAGGGGCCCATCTCCAGCCTCCAAAACCTTAACTTCTCTTACATCTAGACCGGTGTCTTTTATCATGTCCTAACTAGTATTTTCAAAAACACTATTTAAATAAGTGTATTATTGAGGAAAGCTATAGCAATATAAGAGACCTGCTTTTTAAATTTTCTAAAAGATCCTTAAAAGAAGCAAGGCACAGCATTATACAAGGCAGTTATTATAAACAACAATTCTTATTCTTGCGCATGTTACTACTTATTAAGATAGCACTTGGTAAAACCAGTAGTACTTATCTTCTATAGAAAATTACATCTCGCATCAACTAGTCGCTTAAAGCGTCATGCCCCCAACGCGAGACGCTGCGAGAGTGCCGCCATCGACAAGCAAGTCGGCTCCCTGGATGAACGATGCCTCTGGACCTGACAAGAAGGCCACGACACCTGCAATCTCATCCGTAGATGCCGGTCTCGAAATAGGGGCGTCCTTGATCATAGCCTTAGCGTGGTCTGCCCACTCTCCTGCCAACTCCTTCTGCAACATGGGCGTCGCGACCCATCCCAGACTGACTGAGTTCAGTCTCACTCCACGCCTCTGCCCTTCTCGAACAGCTCCCTGCACTCGAACAATGGTTCCCCATTTCGCAATGGCGTATGCAGTGGGGGAGTCGCTCTCTAGATCCATGGCACCATGACCGAGTAGTTGCCCCCTTGGAGCAGTGGCAAAGTGTTGCTCTAGCTCGGAGCTGATGCCGGGACGAGCAAAGTGGCCGGCTCCGCTGGAGACTGAGATCAATGACGATCCAGGCGGCATCACCTCAAGGAAGGCATCGATGACATTGGCTGCACCGAGAAGGGTCACCTCGTATATCTTTAGAGAGTTGCCCATCGAAGGAGAAATTCCAGCCGCATTGACAACGGTTTGGATTCTGGTGGTGGAGGAAGCGAATTTGGCGAGGGCGTCTACCGACCCGTAATCTGAGATATCAATGATTCGAGTTTCAACGTCATGTCCATCGTTTCGGAGAGAGTCTGCTGCACGATTGATCGTTTCTTCCGAGTAGTCGGCCATGATGATTCGCCGCCCTACACCAAGGCGGCGCGCAACGGCGAGGCCGACTCCGCCAACACCAATAACGACAACTGAGCTTGGAAGGATAGCCATTTGTTTGCTTGCAAGTCGGTGCAGATGATAGACAGATGGTGTTGGTGATGTGCTCCCAATTGTTGAGATGCAAGAAATGGGTGATTGGTTTCCTGTCGCCGAGGAGAAATCATACAGGACGGATAATGGAGTTGAAACCAGTTTAAATAAGAAAAGCACTTACACGTGGCATCAATATCGGCTGGGGTGGAAATGTCGAAGCTGCCCGTCCGCTGACCACCCTCAGCGAAACAAACAGAGCCCTCCATTGGCGCGAACGGACTTGGCAAGTCCGTTCCTATACGCTGCAGGCTGTTCATTGGCGTCTACGTCTTGCACTTTAACTCAAGAAGGACTTTAATGGATACAACGCCGCTCTCAGCTGAAAGCCCTTCTTGGCTAAGACTAATATCTGACAGTGAGGGAATTGGCCATATTAGGCAAAACAATGCGCTTCGAGGCCCATCTTCTTTCTCTTTCGCATTCGCTTCACCAGTCCCTCGCTTCCGTACTTATCAATTACCCAGAGTTGTGGCCTTATAATTCAGTTTAGCCATCGAGCCAATGCGGCAATAAAAATAACCCGGATCGATTGTTCTATTCTTCCATTTAACATCGAATCCCCGCTTTTCATATCTATCTCTACATGCCGAGTTTCAATCATCCCAGAGGATACGCAAGTTACATAAGTAATTTTGACTCAAATTCAACGGGTAAGTCGGATCTAAGGTTAACAGAAACCATGCTGACGCGAAGGCGCTCCTTAATCATAGCATTCCCGCACGCTGCCCACTCGTCATAGTCGGATTACTGTCATACAAATTCATTGATAACTAGGTAGGAGAGAAAGTTCGGGAATAGAGCATGACTCCATCCACGCACCGGTGTAAGAGATTTTAATATAGCTAATGAGGGTTGACAGATGTTGCATGTACTTGAGACCAAGCTACGCCCACGAGCCTTTTCCAAAGACTCCTGACCAGTGGTGTAGGTTATCATCGCTTTGCCACCTCTCTGGGACAAATCGCTCCGAGGTGGGGAGAGAACAGGGTTATACGCACTTTCGGATGGCGATAGATAACTATTTCTAGCCCCAGATCAGTACCAAAAGACTAGCAGAAAGAATTGATCTTACTCCAGGAGGAGAGTGACGAACAGCTCAAGTGGCTCCTTAAGGGACGAGGCGCCGTATAATAACGGGTAGTACTTCCCCCTTGTAATATCACTGATACTGGGAATTCTCCTAATTGTTAGGCTATCTGTATTGCTTCCTTCCCATCACGTCGGGGTTGGCTCGTTAGGAATGTCCGGCCACGATCTGCTCGAGTGCATTGCCCTTTTAAAGATCATGTTCTCGAGTACCACGCCCTTGATGGAGTGTTATTTCGTCTACCGGTATGGTCCGCTATTTACTAGCCCTATTTCATGATCGTCGTGATTACAAACTATACCGAGAGACTATCAGGCAAATGCGTACATTCGGAGCGACACGTTGGATTTGATTATGGAAGAGTTTGGACAGAACTCAAAGGAAGTTTATAAAAGGGATACTGGGAAGGCCCCAGCAATGCACCACTGACAATGGGATACATGCAAAAAGATTTTAATTTACTAACACCTTATCCGTTATAGTTAGCGCGGTACTCCGTAGAAAGCATTGATTTGGGTTTCTTTTTAAATGTGCTGGGTAGTTAAAAGGTCAGACCTGGCCCAGGCAGAGCAGCAAGGCCAGCATCACACGACAGAATCCAGGGTTCACGGTATTCGAATCTGACAAAAGTCCCTTTTGATTCTTTATGCGATATATCTATTCTTCAATCGCAACCGCCAGTGAGGAGGTTGGGAGGTTGGATGCCTCATGAGTCCGAGTCCGAGCTGACGGATAAGCGAGCGTGAACCGCTGAGCTTATCCACTTTGTGGTGGCAGTGCCAGGCAGAATGCGCTGTCGCCTGTGGAAATAGCAGGCATTGAAACCTTAATTTAGCAACGCCAGGTTTATTTCGCGATTATAAGAATCAGGAATATAAGAACAAACTGATGTATTTTGAAGCTCTCGATCAACTACTCATAGTTTTGCAAACACATTCAGACTCAAGCCCACGATGAACCTCAACAGCATCGAACCCCCGCCAATTGAATTCAAATCCTTTCAACACACGAATCTTCCGTTTCCATCATGTATTCGCCTCCTGTCATTCGTCAAGAGACCACGCCAAATCTCGCCGCCATCGATAATGGGCACTCCTCTAATTGAATGTTACTTGGAGCCAGTCAACATCAACAGCACACCAGAATACGACGTCATATCTTCTGCTTGGGGAAATCCACGCCAGCCAACGCCCGGTGATATCGACCAATATGGGACCATGCATCAATATCCAATTGCTGTGAACGGACGTATCATGTTCGTGCCGAGGAACATATACGAGGCGTTGAAGATGGCCAAAGAAGTCAGCGATCCGATTGAGCGCCGCGACGAACTCGGCAAGACCGAATTGATCCGAGCTGCCCAGGAGAATCGTATAGGAGCAGTACGAGAGTGTCTGAAGCAGAATGCTTGGATCCATGCTCGGGATAATTTTGGTGAAACAGCGATGCATTACGCGGCAGAGAACGGACTGCTCAATATCGTCGAGGTCCTGCTTAATCATGGCGCGAGTATGGGCATAGTCGATTCACATGGCCGCACTCCGTTGGACTGTTGTTCACTGTGGAATCACAAGCAATGGAATTTAGCCGAGGAGTTATCCTATGAATGGAGCAAGAGTCCTGAGGACAGGGAGCTCGTCCCAGCCCTCGAGTGCATCAGAGTTGGGAGGCCGATATGGATCGACGCCGTGTGCGTCAACCAAAGCAATCCCGACGAGCAGACTAGCCACTCTGCTATGATGGCACAGATCTATGGCGGCGCCCAGTCTATTGTGGCCTGGCTTGGTGTGTCAGACGACGACACCCGAATCGCTCGCAAGGCCATCACAGCTCTCATCGGGAACACAGAAGACGATGCCATGTCTGAAGATGATGCTTGGTTATCTAAATCAGATCGCTCAAGGCAAGACTCAGTTGTGTTTGATCTGCTGGAAAGGTCCTGGTTCGAGCGACCATGCCTGTTCCAGGAGGTGGCACTCGGCAGGGCAATCACCGCCTATTGTGGATCTTACAAGTTTCGTTTGGCTGATTTATTGGAGTTTCTGAGGATGCAACAGCCCGAAAATATCCCTTCTGGTTTGAATATTATGTCTTTGATGGGTAGGAGGAGTACAAGGAAGAGAAGGACGTTGGGTGGCTCGGGGGAATATCAACAGAAGAGGACAAGGGTGGGCAGATGAGATATGAAGTTCAAGAATTGACTTTCCTTTATTATTACTGAGTTCAAACCACGTCCAGTCCTTTGGGCAGTCTACTGTATGTGCACACCCTGCTCGAGACAGCAAAGGCCGGAGCAATGAGAAGGCGGCATAGATCAACCGTCGTCGATACGACTCCAGGCAATTTGGCACTACCTCAGAGCCATCCCAGGCTTATCTGAGCAAGCCAGCTTACCCCTTTCGAGCAAATCTATCTAGACGCCGTCACCCACGTTCGGATCGGAACAGAGCCCTACACATTTTATCGCCCCGAGTGGGGATCGTTATCTCCCCGTCGGCTTCCCCACAAGACGCTCTCCGCACCAGTCACTAGGGCATCTCCCCGAACGAATTCGGGACCGATCTTCATTTCAACAGTTTCATACATTTCTATATCAGAGATGGCATAATTACCAAGTCTCTAGACTGCCTGTTATTCCGTCTTCGAAAGCTATTGGTGGTTGACGAAACACGGCCAAACATGCTCAACCACGTTGTCCTTCCGGCACACCTTGCTGCCACCATTCCGAAGCTTTGCCTCGGCGGCTTGGCTTTTTTAGTTGTACAATTTCTTCTGTCAACACTATACTATTTGTTGTTTCACCCGCTACGCAAGTTTCCTGGGCCCCCACTCGCGCGAGTATCGCGACTCTGGAGCCGCATTGGAAATTTCAAGGGTCGCAAGTCGGAGAGAATTCACGAAGCCCATCTAAAATATGGTAAACAATCTTAACTTTTTTCACCGATTATATTGCTGTTAGAGGCTGACCAGAAATTGCCATAGGCCCCATTGTCAGGGTCGGCCCCAACGAGCTGTCGTTCGCGGACCCTGGAGCCGTTCGGGAGATTTACAACTCGGACGTGTTTATCAAGGAAGAGACCTTTTACGTAAGTATTTTCCCTGAATCCATTCAATTAGTCGGCCACTGAACGTTGTTGTAGCGTGCCAAGAGAATCTTCCATGAAGACTTTCTTCTAAGCTACCGGTAAGCCCGCGATCTCAACTTATCAACCGCTTCTCTGCTCTGACCGATTCACTGCAGGGACCCTGAAGCGCACAAGCAGAGACGGAAGCTTCTGTCACGTGGATTCTCCCAGGCTGCCATGCTTGACTTTGAGCCTCATGTCAACACCAAGATCACTGCCATGTTGGACCACTGGGCCGAGAAGGCTGCACCAGAGCAGGCCCTCGACGTCTACAGCTGGGTACACTGGCTGGGGTTCGATATTGTTTGTGGGTTTTTTTTTAGGATGCAGTTATCTTTCCAGAGCTAACGAATGGTTATAGACCATCTCATGTTCGATGAGGATCCAGGATCAGTCAAGTATGGGCGCCCTCATGAGGTTATGCCATACTTTCGTGCCTGGAAGCCAACATACATTTATGTAGGTCCAAGTTTTGTCTTCAAGTCAGCTTGTAGAGGCTAACTGGAGATTTTCTAGAAAGAATTCATGCCCATCTTGGAGAGGTGGGGTGTGCTGGTCCCAGGTCCCGTCGGCAACTGCTTCCGCGGTGTCAACACATGGAAAAAGGCGAGAGAATATTCTTACAAGATGAGTAGACCCTAGACTAACGTTTTTTCTTGCAGTATGCCATGAAAATCATCGAGAACTGTCGTGTTAGCGAGGTCAATACGCCTTTTCTTCGTCAGGTTCTGCATGGGGCCAAAGATGGATATTTAGGCCGTGCTCTTACCAACTCTGAGATTGCAGAAGAATGCATGGGTGGAATGTGAGATGTCGCCTTCATATTTACTATCACGATATTTACATGCGTTTAGGTTTGGTGGCAGCGGTACAACAGCTAACACGTTTGTGTATATCCTCTGGGGATGTCTACGGAAACCAGAGGTGGCAAAGGCCCTTCGCGAAGAGCTCGTGGCCGCCTTTCCAGATCGTGACACAATCCCAGATCATCGTGTAAGAAAAGTCTTTTTATGAATTGATTAGCCCATTGCTCACTAGACAACTTAGACGTGTTCGGGACTGCCGCTCCTCCAGGCAGTGATCAATGAGACACTAAGGCGATATCCGACCATTATTGCAACGCTCCCCAGAGCCGCCACCAAAGACGCGGTTGTCAGAGGAGTCGCCATTCCCAAAGGCGTGAGTTCTCGTATACTCTAGTTAGAACACGCTGACATGTCGATAGACAATTGTCGGTGTCCAAAACTACACCATGCATCGAAACGAGACGGCCTTCCCCAACTCCGAGGAATGGGACCCCCAGCGATGGCTCACCAAGGAGGGCGAGGAGCTACGTAAGGAAGCTTGGGTGCCGTTCTCGGTTGGCTTGCGCAAGTGCGTCGGAATTAAGTGAGTCACAAACAAATCGATTTACTGGTGAGGGGCCTGACAAACCATGGCAGTTTGGCGCAAATGGAACTCAACAAAATCACGGCGGCTTTCTTCCGCCGATTTGAGGCGTCCATTGATCCAAGCATGCGAGAAGAAGACATGCGCATGTTTGACACCTTCAACGCCAGTCCAGCTGGAGCGAAACTACTGCTTCGTCTCAGGGAGCTTCCCAGTTGAAGCTATTGAAAACGCGCATAGTGTGGAGGTGAGGAGCGGGACAAGGAATTCTACGCGTCGACTCTTGACAGCGAAAAATAGCAATGGCGAACGGGAGGGATTCCGTGAATCGCAATAGTGATAATTTTATTACATCTCGTTAAATAACTCGTCCCTGCTCGCTTCTTACGCCTCCCTCTGATTCGGCATTGTTTCAACCTCTCAACATCAGAGTCAAACCGTCCCGTGCCAAGTGTTTTCGCGGAGTTGTCGTAACAACACTTCAAGGCGAGACATGGTGATTCTAAATGGGCACCTTAACTAAGTTGACACAGATCCAGTTCAGATTTTCGGTCTAGAGGCTATGATCATGCAAACATAAAGTGAATTAGCTTGCATCAATTGCCGTACAACCATGTAGAGTAACCGATGCATACACTCGACTTTGGCAACCCTTGGGAGTCTTTGACGCGTATTTACCCGTGGAGCGTTCATCTGTAAGGCTACAAGACTGTTACGGGAACACAAGCAGCGTCGGCTGCCATTCTGCCTGTCGGAACCGGGACGCCACACGGGGAGATCGGGTCGGATACCGGGTGCTGGGTCAGCCGACGGTGTCCCAAAGTGCTTGGCGACCCCATCCAAGGTTAGATCCTATCGGTTGAGGCTTGTGGACTCAATGGACCGCTACCAAGGACGCGGAGATAACAAATCCGGGGTAAAGTCTGGGGTACAATAATGCTCCAGAACCCTGGCCAGAGTGTCGGACCCTGTAGCAAAGGGTTCAGACAGTTCTCTAACAGACCATTCTATCTCTTCAAATATTTTGTTTCGTCTTCACCTTTCAGAATATTCGGGTATCAACATGGCCGACATAGAGAAACGGTCTCAGGAAAACCCAATCCACGTCGAGACAATGTCATCGAAGGCGGGTGGTGTCGAGATCGACCCCGAGAAAGAGAAGAAGTTGCTTCGAAAGATCGACTTGCATCTCATCCCAATTCTCAGTTTGCTTCTGCTTTGTGCCTTTGTTGATCGGTAAGTTCTCTATGTAACGTATTACTGACAGCTACGCCTACTAACATGCTCTGTATAGCATCAACATTGGTAATGCTCGCATCCAGGGCCTGGAAGCAGACCTAAATATGGCTGGCAGTGATTATAACATCGCCTTGTTCACATTCTTCATCACGTATATCCTATTCGAAGTTCCATGCAACATGCTTCTCAAAAAGGTCCGCCCCTCGGCCTTCCTCAGTTTGATAATAGGAGGCTGCGGTATCGTCACCATCGGCCAGGGCGTCACGAAATCTTTCGAAGGTCTAGTTGTGTGCCGTGTTCTGATAGGCCTCCTCGAAGCTGGGTTTGTTCCGGGGTGCGTTTACCTAATCTCCATGTTCTACAAGCGCCACGAACTCCAATGGCGAATCAACCTGTTCTACACTGCCTCGATTCTTGCGGGTGCATTCTCCGGTCTTCTAGCGTACGCTATCGCCCACATGTCTGGAGTTGGGGGATATGGCGGTTGGAGGTGGATCTTTATCCTTGAGGGTATGGTCCTGATTCTCCAGATTTGGACGACCATAACTAACATTATGTCCCCTTTTGTAGGCGCCGCGACCGTCTTCATCGCAATTTTTGCCTACTTCTACACGCCCGATTGGCCTCAAACCGCGAAATTTCTCACTGAGGAGGAGAGAGAGATGCTCTTGGCTCGACTAGCTATAGATACTCCCGATGCGTCGATGAACCATTGGAACAAGAGCACTGCCAAGCGAGTCTTTGGTGATGTCAAGATCTGGCTCGGGTAAGAAAGCTTGCCACTCGACTATGATATATCAAGCCGCTAACTACGGTGTTGCAGTGCGCTCATGTATCTCGGTATTGTCACTACAACATACAGCACCTCGTTCTTCACTCCCACGATCCTTCGACAGCTTGGCTGGACCGCGCTCAGGGCCCAAGTCATGTCCATCCCTATATATATCGCTGCGGCCGTGGTTACTCTCATCGGAGCAATCTTCTCTGATCGTCTCAGACATCGGTTTGGGTTTATTCTCCTTGGATGCGCCCTGACTACGCTGGGCTACGGTATCCTTCTCGCAGGGGCTCATGTACCCGCCGGAGCATGCTACATGGCTCTGTATTTCGTCACCTGCGGGTGTTGGCTTGCACAGCCTATTACGGTTGTCTGGCTCAACAATAACCTCGGTGGACATTACAAGCGAGGCATTGGTGCTGCCATTCAGCTATCAATTGGTAACTGCTCTGGTTTCGTCGCCTCCAACATCTTCATCTCAAGCCAGCAACCTAGATATCCCCTTGGATTCGGTGTTGGTCTTGGATTTGTCTGGCTCTGTGTCTTTGCAGCTTGTGCGTTCGATATGTGGATTCAGAGAGAGAACAAGCTCCGTAATTCCGGGAAACGAGACCACAGGCTTGATTTGTTCCAGGGAGAATTGGATAACCTTGGTGATGACCACCCAAGCTTCAGATTCACGCGCTGAGTATCTTTTCAAGATTAATCTATGGTACGGTTGAAATAGGGATCGAATCAGTGGCATTTAGGCAGACAAGTAGCAGGCGGCTGGATAAATACACTCATCGACAGGCTGAACTTCCATATTCGACGAGCATGAAATATCAGAACGAATCCGCCCAACCTGTACCCAAATCAAAGCATTCCTCGTCTGCAACATTGTGCCTCAGCGATTCAAGTTGAAGCAGATCATCCAGCATGGCCCAATTCGACCCAAAATCCACGCCTTCCAACTCCATGAACGATGCGGTAGGGTCTAGCGGTTGGGTCTCGGTGTCAGGGACATTTCTGCTCTCTGATCCGCGGCCCTCTAGTTGGCTAAATTGTGGCTGTCTTGTGGTCTCATGGTGCTGCAGTCTTTCTTCCAGCATTTCTAGGATCCGAATCACGTGGCTTGCGAACGGAAAGTGCTGCTTGTAATGGTCAAACAACTCGATGCATTGTGACCACGAGGCTTGCAGCGAGATGCTACCAAAGTCCAGCTCGGGTGGAGGGCAAAGGCGTGCAGCAACCAAGACAATCGCGCAAGAGAAAGTGTCTGTCAAGTTCAGTCAGCACTGGAAAAGCAGAGACACGATTGAGCTGGGCACACAGTGGATCTTGTGGGAAATCGAGGTCCAATATGAATCGTCCATATTGTTGTAGATGTGTGCAATCAAGGTTTGCACCGTGGAGACACATAACATGCAAGCCTTCAGGGCCACTTGTTGTTCAAGCCGATCCTGATTGTGGATCTTATTCCCAGATTGTGCATTGTTTGATACCTGGGCGACGAGGAGTAAAATCGGTCTTAGTAGAAAGATGCGTATGTATAAAAACCTGTGCCGAGTTTCGGTCAGTTGGAACATTGATACGAGACCAACCATCGAGGTGTCAACGTACCTAGAATAGAGGATTTTTGCGCCGGGTGCGATCCTAGCACTGTCGGTAGTGTTTGACCCCTCCGGTCCCTGGCTAACGGCAAGATAATCGGGAACAGATTCCCAAAACTTGTTAAGTTGCATGTTGAACCGCAAAACCACGTCCAACTCTTGACAATCCCAGGATGCGGTGTCATGCCCTTGGAAGAATGTGTTTTTCCTGGCATAGAAAGTGGCCAAGATCTCATTTAATATGTCAAAGAGCTTGAGCGAGTAGACAAAGCTCCCCATTCGTGGGGTCAGATGACTTGGCTGAGTTCCTTCGCCATCCTCCAGCAGGAACTCGTCGTCAATCATCAGCGGCTTAGAAACCTCGGAGTAATTCGAGATCATTGTCGGCCGACCAAACGTGACAGCGAGTTGACTTCGAACTCATAGTCAGTGTCTGTAAGTAAAGAAATCATAAAGGACACGTACCGATCTAAAAAGACGCACGTATGCCAAACCCTCCGCTCCATTTCACGCTCAAGTTGACTCTTAGACACAGACGTCCTCTCGAGGTGGAGACCCATGCTCTGTGCTGCTCTAATAGCTGATCCTACCACGTTCCAGCATCTGTTTGCATATCTGGTGGATTGTAGATAAACACCAGTCAGCAAGAGGAGCTGCACAATGGGAAGTGTTGGGCAGTCGAGAAATTCATCCGTGAACAGCGCCTTGGACCGCTGATACAGATCATCCGCCATCGTGAATTTGCGAGACGTCGCTATCTGGTCGCTAAACTGGCATCCGATGGCGAAAATAATGTTGATGGTTGAGAAGAATACGGGATCTTCCGAGTTGAGTGAGTGGTCCTCGCCAAGCTCGTCGCCGGTCGCCCATAGCAATTGGTAAGACTTCATGAAGGTCGGTTTGTGGAGAATGGGCAGGATTGGGTGCAAGAATCTCCAGAATGACTCAACAAACCCATCGGCTACTCTGCGAGGTGGCAACAGCATGGAGTCTGCGCCGATGTTGGTTGAACCTCGCGCAACGTATCCTTTGTTACTGGCAGGCGCATTACCAAATCTCATACGAGACACTCTCAGGCCCGAATTGTTCTTGCCAATGGTTCGCAGCATAGATTGCACAAATGCTATCGGCGCCGACTCTCCGACGGGACAGTCGGCGGCATCCTCAGGGGACGGCACGATGACCATGGCGTCAGTGTCGATGAGATCGTGGTGCGGCGGAGTTGGTAGCCTATCTACCAACTGGTTGCCGGCTTGGGTTTGGACACCTGAGACCTCACTCCTAGGGCAGGTGTTTGATGTTGGCTCATTGGTACTCTCCCTGGCGTGTTCATCTCGGCGGGCTGTACTGAATATTTAGCAGTCGGCTGGGAAGATAATGCTCCGATGACCTCACCTCTTGGGCTACCATCGCTGGCGATATCAGTATTTGATCTCCTCTCATACTCTCGTAATCGCTCTTCTAGGCTGGAGACGTATCTAAACCCATTAGTTCATTCATTCTCTTCTGCGAAACTAGAGCGATACCTTTGTGTTTTCAGGGCCCCTTGCTCGTAAACGCAGTCAACATCCGAACCCTTTGCCGCGCAGGTGGAACAGGCAGGTCGCCGGCCATCACAACGCGTCTTACGAGCTCGACAATAGCTACAAGCGAGTGCTACCTTCCGACGCTTGGCAACGCCCGCATGTCTACTTGCTTGCTGCAAGGCGCCTTCTCCAATCGCTCCGAACCCCCGCGAGGGCGAGTCTGCCATGTTGATACGGAATGCTTCAGCCAAAGATCCTGGATCGTCGGCCGACTAATCACAGCGGGTGTATTAAATACCCAGGCGGCTTCCAGGAGATGAGGCCAGCAAATGCACTAACAATTTACCCCGCGTTGAACGGCTTTAGTACGGTCTTGGCTACGTAGGCGAGATCACTCGCACTGTGAGCGAGATTAGACACTTAGGAGTTGGGGCGCTAAGCCGTAGAAAGAAACAGTTACCTCGCTAACATAAGATTTGACATCAAGTATTACCTATCTTAGTTAGTGAGTCTTTAAAAACACCTCTACCCCGTTGCCGAACAGTGCGCTTGGCCGTGCCGACGATCCCGTCCTCTTATTGATTTAAGGCCAGCTGCATGTGACCCTCCAACATTGAATTGGGAAAGAAAAAGCCAAGGACTGTGCTTATCGCATCAACAGTCGTCGCTCACAATGTAGAAATATTCTATGTATGTAGGCAAGAAGGTTAATCGACAGCTAGGTATGTAGCAAAGGTGAAGACCGGCTGCAGCTGATGGCTCCCCACTAGTAGTTATTTCACGTGAATAATTATATGCAGTCTCCAGGTAATGGCCTGGTACATCTGGAGCATCGACTTGTGATGGATTAGTTACGCACGATAGGAGGCCGATTCGGACATTATGACTTTGGGAGGAGTGATATGAGCTGGGGTTCTCTTCTTGGTGTGAGTTTTCAGCTAGCATTAAAAAAGGTTTGAACCAGATCATTTGTCAAGTTACCCCGAGGAAACAAAACTCAAATAAACCATCGGCGATCAACGGCTTGATCTCACGAAACTATAGATTTCCCCTGTCACACAGCTATTAATTCTAGGAAGCTTGGATGAGCTGTACATCTCTGTGCTCATGATAATGATAAAAAACCGCGACGAATTCTGAACGTATAGGGTAGACCAGCGACACACGAGAGAAGACGAGATAAGATAAGACTGGATCAAATCTGGTGTTTTGACATGACATCGCATGCGTTGGCTTTCGATAACATTTCTATCAGATAAACTGTTGGATTTGGGACAAATTGTCATTTTACCGTGCCATGTCTTCTAAATATTGATGAAGCTGGAGGTAGTAGCTAGGCTTCTATCACATCACCACCTTAATAACTGTGCTTCGTCTTAGTGGTATAACATTGGGACCAAGACCTCATAGCCCTGCCGATGACGGCCTGTCCTGACTCAAGTCCGAAACTTACCACATTGTCGGATTTAGTGGGGACATTGATGTTACTCGACTCCATTTCGCGCCCTCCAGTTGACATTTCGGTCAATTCTGTCATCTTGAATTGACAACTTGCTCCACCGCGCCGGCAATCCGCGGCGCCTCAAAGCTTGAGCCAATCTTGACTACCTATACTTTACTTGGGTATATAACTAATAGATGCTTCTTCGGATGTCCCAATAACACCTCATTCAAGTTGACAAGGTAGTGAAAATGGGGTCTCTCGATGCTTTGGACCAAAGCGCAGAACTAGCATCCATCAGTGCTTCCTTCCAAGATGTGTTTGACCGACTCCTCCGGTCGACTCAACATGTCAGTGACGACATCATGTTGAGAGTTGCAGGACCCGCGGATATCCCGCGCCTGAAGGAACTTAGCACACCTGGTCCCGCCAATGACGTGGAACAAGCAATCGAGGATGCCTTTACCATATCCGACTATCGCCTCCGCATGAACCATCCTCGCTTTTTCGGCTTCGTCCCAGGTCCCGCCTCGCCGTTGTCGTGGATCGGCGATTGTCTTTCTAGCGCCTTCAACTCGTTTGCGGGATCCAAGCTGCAGGGGTCGGGTGTCGCCGTGGTTGAGCAGACACTGATCCAATGGCTGTCATCGCGTGTCGGACTCCCTGACACGGCAGGTGGTGTTTTTGTGTCCGGAGGTTCAATGGCGAACATGACGGCCATGGTCCTGGCGCGAGACTGCATTCTGCCATCTGGACAAGAAGGCCTCGGTGTTGCGTATCTGTCTGACCAGACGCACCATTCTGTGGCTAAAGCCCTTCGCATCATCGGGATTAAGCGAGATCAAATCCGCATTATTCCATCGAATTCCTCCTTTGAGATGGAAGTGTCTGCCTTGAAAGATGCCATTCAAGCCGATCAGCAGGCAGGACTGATACCTTTTGTCATTATTGGAACATCAGGGACAACGAACACCGGAAGCGTCGATCCTTTAGTGGCTCTAGCGGAGGTGCGAGACAAGGAGGGTATTTGGCTTCACATTGACGGTGCGTATGGCGCCTCTGCGTCACTTGCTGCTACAAGGAGCTTGACAATCAGCGGACTCGGGCTCGCAGACAGCATCTCTTGGGATGCCCACAAATGGCTGTTCCAGACCTACAGCTGTAGTCTTGTTCTCGTCAGAAACAAGATCAACCTGACAAAGGTCTTTACAAATGATGGCGACTACCTGCGCGACGCGCTTGAAGATGAAGAAATCCCCAATTTCTGGAACTTTGGTATGGAGTTGACACGTCCCTCGCGGGCGATGAAGCTTTGGTTCACACTGCGAGTGCTCGGGGTGGAGAGACTCGGACAAATGATTGACCACGGGTTTCGGCTCGCAGAGGTAGCCCAAGATGAGGTACAGAAATTGCCGGATTGGGAAATCACCAGCGTTGCCAGCATGGCGATAGTAACGTTCCGATATGCGCCTCTGGGAAAGACTGAGGAGGAGCTGAACGAGTTGAACACAACAATTTCTAGAAAATTGCTCGAAGGAAATGTTGCGGGGATATTAACAACGAAACTACGTGGCAAGGTGGTTCTAAGGATATGCTCTATTAACCCACTCTTGAGCGGTGATGAGATGGTCAACATTATTCACCAAGGAACTGAGTTGGCGAAGCGCCTGGGTTGAGAAAGGGCGGGGAACGAAGGAGCTCGCTGCTGGTGGGATATAAAAATGATGTAGCGAATTGTTTACAATACAGCTGGAAATAAAAACCACTAGAGAGGAGAGAGAGGTATCTTAGATGCAACATTGCCGTGAAGTGCAGATCACACAGCCAGAAATGGACGGTCTGTAGAGAATATGACCCGGAAAGGCGCATCTCTGGCCCATCAGACATTATGTACATTAATTAACTTTTCCAGAGTATCCCCCGTCGTACCAGCGAGCCGAGTGATACCAATGACTATACCTTGGCTCCTGCATCGCCGACATGACTCAAAGCCACTGGGTCATTCCTTGCTGGCCTCCCTGGTCTGCAGCATCCGCCTTTGTCGGACACCGCTGGAGTCGTCCCATCTGAGTCAAGGTCGAATATTCTCTCAAGAGACCGATTTATGAAAACCTGCTCAGAGCCAGAATTCGTATCGGGCGCACTTCTAGCCTTGCTCATAGACAGCAGATACATCACGAGTTGTCGTGTATGGGGCATGCAGGCAACCATGACACCGACACACACTTCGATGCACGACCAGATCATAGCCCATTGTGAGTCCGAGGCTTATAGTTCGTTAGCTGTGGGTGGATTGAATTGCAGAAATGGGAAGTATCATACCGGTCGCGTGTTTGGCTGTTGTAAAGTTCAATATACTAAGCACTCGGACTATGCTGACGACAGTGAGGCTGAACAGTCAGCATTGTCATGCTTTCACGTGAATGAGACGGCTGTTCTCAAGAAGCTTGTTCAACTTACAACAGACCAACACTGAACATGGCAATGACACCAATCTTCTTCTTCAACTTTAGCCCCAGCTTATACAGCTGCGTGAGAGGCAAGATGAGCATCCAGGCATCTAGAGCAATATTGATGAAGCTGTGGGACAACGCCATCTTATCTAGGTCGAGTACCACTCCACGAGGTGGCATATCTTTCCACCCCTCCCACATTAACGAGAGGGGCCGTCTTTGGAAGAAGTTGAGTATGACAAAAATGAGACCGGTTAGGATGTTGACGACCAGCGTCCCCCAGACGGCGATCCTGAACTTGGTGTCAGGAAATATGCGAAGAAAGAAACATAGGATGGATGATTTAATAAGCGCCAAGGTGAGTGTGTAGTCGGTTTGAAGGACGAAAAAGTACTTTTAGTGGTCAGCACTGGTTTTGCAATGGCGGAGGAGTTCTTACCTTGAGGAAAGCTGTGATCTGGCCGTCACTGAGTACCCAGATATCAAGGCCCAGGCCTTGAGGAATCACTAACGCAAAGAACTATTAGAATTCGCAAACCAAGAAGACAGGTGACGGTTGTGACTCACTGAGTTGTATGATAATAACAAAGGAAATAAGGAACACCTTCTCGAGTGTCAGCCTCGCGTTGAAACGACATGGAATGAGAGGAACGTACAAATGACACTATGATTAGAACATCATCGGCACCCCATGAATAGAGACTGAGGGCCTTTGCGGTCATGCGCATTGCAAAAAATACGACGGCGACTGCGCCCATGATGAGGCTGGCCAGCCGTATCTCCACACGTCGGTCCAACACCGGTAGCCCACATGCTGTTCTTGAGCTGTTGATGAAGTCTGCTCACTCCCTTGCACGGCATGGGTTAGAGGATCCAATACAACGACAATAGGCCAAATCGACAAGGGGGTCATGCCTAGAGACTCTCTAACGGTGCAAGAATGCACTACGCAGTCGCCAAGTACTTGGCTGAACCCTTTGTCATGACATAGCTGTTCTTGGTTGAGTTGGGAGTACGGCTCCTTGCTTAGCGTTTGAACGAGACAACTCGTCTGTCTTGGCCATTAGCGGCGTATCCAGATACAAATGCCGGGGAAAAAACCGGTACAACTTACGGCGCATAGCGGAGTATCCGCAGGTAATTGACTGGCTGCAAGACACAGCGAAAATGATAGACTGAGGGTGAAAAGTGACCAGAGGGATTTCATCGCGTATCTGCGCGAGCAGACATGAATGATGATGGGCAAGACATGTGACGAAAAGAGCAAGGGAGCTGGTCAGGCCACCCGTGTTCTCTTATCCCGTCCCTTATGCGCCGTGCCCATGATCGGCAGATCATTATGACGAAGCAGGCTCTGGTAGCGAAAATGGTGGCGTTAGGTCGATGGTTTTGCGGCAAGGAGGCTTTTAAACATGGCGCTCAGCCTCATCCCCAACTCGGTATCATTCAGGAACATCCATCCTCCGTGCCGGTATGAATAGCGGAGCAAAGCATCCCGTTTTGTCACTTGAACAGCCATCGAACGAGAATAGAAGTTTAAAGATAAAACGGCCTGGAGCCTTTGGATCCACATTGCCCCGTGTTGCTGGCGTAGATCACTACAGAGGAATGTTGAGCATTCTTGGGACCTCAAGCCTCGGCGCGAGGGGCGTTGCTTACACCCCAGTCTGGGCTGAGACACGGCCCCCCCTTCAAATTTGAGCAAAGACCAAAACGGTTGAAACTGTCCGGCTCCGCGCAGGCACAGACATGTTGCGGATTGTGATGATGGACGGGCCGATGCGAGATCAGCGATCACCCCGTCCACAAACGGCGGGGATGCCAGAAGATGACCCGATCCTATCGGGGGTGTAAACACGGCTGTGCTACAGGACAAAAAAGGCCTTGAGGTTACTTTTGCCGAGCCGTGGTGTGATCGAGCGGGCTCTCTATGCTGCTAGAGGCATAAGAGCTATGGGGATCGACGGCTTAAGACATCGAGACTCCGGGAGATGGAGTTTGCAAACACGCACCACACTGTCGGTACTTGCTGACAGCCACCCTTGGCGGAACATTCAAAGCAGCCGTTTGGGGAATGCCGTGGCCTACGACATAGTGCCCAGTCAATTGGATGGCTCAGCGCTGACGGATGAGAGAGTGGATGCCCTCTAGGAAAGGCTCACCATATCGCAGAATTTGGGCATGCTGGGTACCTAAGGCAGGTACGTTAGGTTGCTGGTGTAGGTACGTACTTGAACGAGGTTCCTTGTGGTGTCAATAGGACAAAATAGATTACAGTAATGACATGGTTCATGGTAGAGATGATTCAAAGTGAAGTTTACTGGCAACAATTCAACATTTGCCTATTAGTACATTATATAGAACATGTATCGCTCCAACGCCGCCCATGGGTATCATCTCCTAAAAGCTTTTGGGTGTTCTGTCTTAACCACCTCTACAATCATGTCATTCCTAACGTGTATGCCGGCCGTAGTTTCTTCATCCTCATGATATGGACTCGAAATCACTGTATGAACGCCGTCTCGATGTACAGGTACCGTTACCAGGTCATAATCCGTAATGTCCGAGACACCACTCTCGGGATCTGCTAGTTGATGCGTCGAACTTGAATCATCGCGCTCTTTCTCTTTGTTCGTCGTCCTTATTGTTGTTAATCGGATAGCGTGAGTCGGAAAGCTGATCGGTTGGCTGCTGCCGCCGTAAGAGCTGAGGAATCGTGCGGGGAGGATGTGGCGGAAGATCGGTCGAAGCAAGGGGAAGCAAGCTGAGCAGACGAGTTAATGATCAAGATATTTGTGAGTAAGGATTGATGGGAGGTCGTACCAGACACAATGGCAATGTTAATCTCGACTGAGCCCCATACACAGTACATTCCGTAATCGTGGGGCATCTGTGTTGACTTTGGGTCATAGCGAACTGCCTCGACAATGGCACATACTGATGCGACACAGACACTGGGTCGTCGTTAGTATTTGGAGCACCCATTTTTACCGCCAAGGGAACCAACATTGTACCGAGTGTAAACAGACCGGCCACCGCAATCTTTTGGCCTAGACGCAGACGAAGCTTGAAGACCTCAATGATCGGTAAGACCAGGATGGCTACGTCCATCAAGAAATGGGTAAGCACCGTCCCGAAGAAGAATTGTGTATCATTAATCCTGCAGACAGCATGAGGGATCGTCTTGTCCCAATAAGCCTGCACCGGGAGGCATCGGAAGATGGTCATGAACGTCCGCACGATGATCCACATGAACGTGAGCACGATCATGACCCGAATGGGTATTCGTATCGCCGATAATTGAAATAATCGCCAGTAGAGGAATAGAATCGCAAGTTTCGCCGAGGCAATCGAAAACGCATACGTGAGCGAGTTGAAAAATCCGATAAACCTCCCCCAGTGGAGTATCTGCTCCCGGGCAGCCGTGTCGAGATCATCGGGCATATATTGACCAAGTGACCAGTGGATGGTCCCTGAAACGGAAATATCAGCCGCTGAAAAAGGGTCTCGAGGTATCGCAGAGTTCGGAGGTTACATTCTAGCACGGTCGCGGAGTAGAGGCTCGCAAAGACCTATTATTCTGTAAGCAGCCTGTCTCAGCAACGCGGTCTACGTCTACAGGTAGGATTAGACTCACAAAGGCAACCATGCAAAAGTAATCATCATACCACAAGACTTGCTTGGTCATTCGCCGCGCAAACATGCGCATGATAAGCGCGACGATAGCGGCGACCCAGGTAATGGCTGTTGACACATATATGTTGACCTCGAGCCCAGCCATTGTTGAGACTGCAAGCTCAAGGGATCGTCCTCATGGGAGGTCGTAAGGATGGAGCACCAATTTTGACAGCAGGCACATGCAGATCGGGAATGACGAAAAAGATGCATCTGAAGTGCCAGGGCCAGCTGTTTATCGACGTAGGGGAGGGGGGGAGAGAAGGTCACGAGAGCTCCTCTCCCAGCTGTCTCCTCGTGGCAATCGTTGGAGTCTGGGGTTGGAGACGCTTTGACTTTTTCTGCCAGTGGCTGTGGCTTGCTTATCAAGAAAGCAAGGGCTCGATTATTGGCCGTTGGTGTTGGTTGACGTGTGAGCCTGACTCGGCTATCAAGGGCTCGACGCCCAACCTCAAGCCACGATGGCTGAAAACAGGGTTCGCGATACGGCACATGTCTCGAGCTAGACTGAACCCGGACAAAGTCAAAGCTTCCGGTTGACCCTAAAGACGTTGGCTGTTTCCGGGCGGGACTTTCAGGATGTGAGCTGGGGGGAATTCCATGATAACTGACGATGCCCTATCTGCTGGTCCGGCTGAGGTACGGCTCACTCGGCACACGATGGCTTTCTCATAGCCCTCAACAAACCCAACTATCGCACCTCCAGCAAAAACTTGTTCTCACTAGGAGAGTCATGCATGAGGCATTCCGTTGATACGTACGTATCTTGTTCAAGGTCTCAGCCCAGCAGCCACAACTGTTGCAGGCGTACATGCCATGCTGCAGCAGCAGCTCAATGCCCCCCTTTTTCCCGCTCGGGATTTCCGAGTCTCAGCCCGTCTTATCGGGAGCTCCCCTGTTCGACGAGGAAACGGGCGCCACATCCTGGCATGTCTAGCGCATCGGCATGATCTGGGGGAAGCTAATTGAGACATCCGTCAGGCTACTGCTAATCCTTATTTGCTGGAGCCTGGTCCAGACCCTGCCACTGCATGATACAGGGGCTTGCTCTACGCGTCCCGGGAGACTCGGCAGACTTGCGCTTTGCTCCTGAACCGAGACAGAGGGCGAATCGGAGATCTGGTTGAGCCCGTCCCCGTCATTTGGAATTCCTATTGCCGATCGGGCTTAATGAGGGATTTCGGTTTCGCGTTATCGACAAAACTCCCCCTATCTGCACGTCAAGTAGGACATGCAGACCTATCGTCGAGTAGGGCTGCCACGACACCATCGATTGCATACGCGCGCACGTGGGCTGAGGATGATCAGGTCCATCCCTCTCAGAGCCATCGATCAAGTGTGGTCGCCGATCTAATAGGAGATTTGTCTCAACATTTTAGCGCTGGACTTAACTGCAGCGATTTAAGAGGCCTGACTAGTGGCTGAAATGTCTGAGAGTCGAGTGACCAAGACTAGCCTGAGCCAACCGCGTGGTGTCTTTGACATCGCGAGCCGAATTCCGCTTGGCTTTCGCCTGAAAGCCTCAGTTTATGCCATCCTGGGAGGCTCTTGCATGGCCGCCATCGCGATCAGACATGTTGTTGTCGCAGCCGTGTTTCCGGCCTTTGTCATTGCGCCGTCGCCGCTTAGGCATGCTCAATCGAAGTGTTAGGAAGAGATTCGTTGTAGATGGTTGGCAGGCTATCGGAAGGATGTCAGACGCTAATCTCTACTCTGGTGTGTCGACTTAGAGCTGGTGGGATCCTTCGACCGATGAGAGTTGCCGAGAGGCCGTGGCTTTGCCAAGCACCTTTTGGGCACGTAGAGGGAGGAGACTTTCATTTCAAAACGATTGTAATTATACTGAACAGAATAGTGAGCAACCCAGGATCATCTAACGCTGTTTGAAACCCGTCGTAACTTAGATTATCCTGATGGTTTATTCAAGAGTAGATGGGCAACCCCCACGTCGCGAGACCACCGGTGGCCCTGCAACCTGCAAAGGGACAAACCCCTGCATCCACAACCTTGTTAATACCCAGGGTCGCTGGATCTCCGCTACGACTTTTCACATCATAAGATCATATTTTGGGCCAAACACCAAGGTTATCATCAAGACTTCATGTTGGGTGTCTAACCTGGTCTGCGCTCAAGATTTCAGAAAATGCTGTATTCCGGGTGTACTACAACTGACCTTCACGCCTCCTTCAACATCCGGTTGCTCGTCTTGTCTGGCCCTTTTTTATACACTTCAAGACGCGTTGGTTATCGGGGTGTGGCATTGGCAAAAATTACCATGAGACCAGTATTTCTGCACCTCGCACCATGCTAACTCATTCATCTGGGCTCCCCAGTCCACTTGGGAAACTTCTTCAAGCTCACCCGTTTTGAGTTTGGACCCACCAGAAGCTGTTTGCCCCATCCTAACTACTCTGCCACGGCCGGTTCTCCGTCGTAGAGCTCCTCTGGTCGGCCAACAGTAGAAGCTACCGGGTCAGGGCATGGCCCAAACACAGCCTCCTCGCGCTTCTCCAGGTCCATGATAAAGCCCATTGGTGGGTCAAGATCTGTGTGTGCTACTGTTTCCCCTTCGAATGATAGCATCTACGACTTATCAGCGATCAAGTCAAATGTAAATGGCGCACTCAGCCCGTCGGTGAGGCCGGTGAGAATGATAAGAACTGGCATCCGGGCTACTTAAGAGATAACCCCACAGCCATCGTAAAATACCCCATGAACCATGATAACCATGGCCTTGAATAGGGGTCGGATCGTATCGTACTCCTGTCCTTCGACATTCAGGCCAGGGAGAATTCTATCAACACAGGAACAACCCATGTGATGCATGCTAATCCCTAGTTTGACTATAGAGATCTCGTCTTTTTTGGTCGGATGACTAGAATAGTGCAAAACTTTGGCGATAAATCGATAGTACTCGATGTCTGTGCGATAAGGACGGAACCACCCGCGATAGAGGTAATTGATGAGGACAATCTTCTCAAGAACGACAAGGCCTTCGAACCTCCGTCAGTCATGTGGACAGGCTAGCAGAGCACTGGCAAAATGGATACAACTGGAGAAAAACAGAGAATAGGCTTAATAAGTTACCACAGTTCACGACCACTGTCGCAGTGGGCGGCTTCGGTGGCGTCGAGTTACATTTCGTTCATGTGTGGAGTGGGAACGCCCGAGGCCTTCCACTACTTTTCTGTCATGGATGTTGAGACCCACGAGGATTGACAGATCTAATCACAACCATGAAAACTTGCTTATCAATTCTAGGGCCCGGCAGCTTCATGCAGATTGGAAAAATCCTTCCCTTGCTAACGAAATGCACGGCGGTTTGGTCTTTGATGTGGTTGCTCCGTCCTTGCCCAACTTTGGCCTCTCCCAGCTCATCGACAAGCCAGGTTTTCGTCCTCCTTAATATGCCGAAGCACTGCACCACCTGATGTTGAGACTTGGCTACAATAAGTATGGTACGTTGATCAAATTGGACTCATTCAACTCTACGCGCTGACGGGACATAAGTGACGCGGGGAGGAGACTGGGGATTCACGATTACGCGCTACATAGGGCTTCTCTACTTGAATCACTGCATTGCCCTACACTTCAATTTCGTTTGGGCCAACTCGCTATCCCCTCTGAAGAACCCTTTGTAGTTCCTGAGATCCCTTTTCCCTCTTATAAAATAAGAAAAACTGGGACTTGAGCGGACCGCGTGGTTTGTAAAGGAGTGTACGGGCTATAGTGTACTTTAAGGTACTAAACTAGCCACCATCGGTTTCGCGTGGCTTGATTTACCTATCTTTCTTCTCTCCTGGATGTATGAAAAGCTCCATGACTGGATCGACGAATATCCCTAGATAGATGATAAAATCCTAGACTGGGTGTCTATTTATGAATTCTTACCCGCTGGGGCACAGGCGAGTGCTTATATATACTATAAAATAGACTATCTCACCCCTATGAATAAGGCTTTTGGATGGATTCTAACCGTAAACCTTGGTATATCATATTTTCTAGAGGATGTCGCTTTGCCTCCGATGTGTTATGGGAGGATATTGGGCCTGTGGTCTTTGATATATGGCATAAAAGGGGCGGCCACTTTGCTGTATATGAACGACTGTACGAGCTGGTAGAGGATATTAGAAATACGTTTTGTTAGATAGAACTTATGTTGAGGAAAGGTTTAGAGGATAAGTCCGGAAGTGAATAGATATCGAACGTAATTGAGAAAGATAGGAAAATAGGAGATTGTACACTCGCTTCAAGATCTCTATTCTTCCAAGTTGCTAGACAGATCCGTTGACTAGGAAGAGCTTCCAAGCTAGTATCACTGATCCTAAACTGATCCTCTTAATGATATCTTGACGTTTCTTATCCCGAGAAAGGTTCATTCCACACATGACGGCCTTGGGCATGATCTTGGCCAACCAACCCAGAACGCCCTGCAGCTTCAATCAAATCCGGCAATAGCGACGACGGGCTATCCCTTAACCTCGAGGGTGCAATACATAGGGCGTAGGGCGCACCGCGTTCGGCGTCGGACTTGGGCGAAATAAAGGAGCCTATCGCCGGGTTTATCCCTACTAGTCTACCTTGGTCTTAAAGTACGGCGCTACTGGAGTGCTTCCGTAGAATACGTTATTGAAGGCCACACACGCATCTATTTTCGGTCCAGCAAGAGGTATAAGAGCTGCATCTATCTAGATGCTCCCGCCCTAAGCAGGCCGTCCCTACAATAAAACAAAACGCATTCCCTGTCACATATATGGCATTACATACCGATGACAATACAGTTGCCTCACAGGTGCTGAACAACATGCCTTCAGGTTCTAAGTCACACTACTTGGGTCATGCATCCCTTTAGAGAAATCTACCGACCAGAAACCGGTTCAAAAACAGCGACACTTCATAACAAACAATACTGCGAAGTCGAAAAGCTCTCTAACACCCATGCATCTTACTTGTAGGTCTGCACGATTTCGGTTCCTGAACACGTTTGCTTCGCGATGCCTTGGATCTGCGTCACTTGGGACCAAATAAGAGAATTGGCTCGCTACCGACTGTCTGATAATACAAGCTGACCTATGGCTACGCGTGATTTGCCGGTGTTTTGAAGACCTGCCTCATCGGGACAACCGATCAGGGTGTTGCTTCAAGTCGAACGGTCTGTGTGGCACCAGATCAACCAGTGAAAATGTTAGTTTTCGCGCGACATTCACCTCATAGGCTATAAAGGTTTGCCAGGATTCAATGTTGAAACACCTGCCAAAAGAGGTAATTGAACAAGGGGAAGCCAGCTAACGCATGTTTCGATATTATCCATACGTTCTCCCACCAGGCTTCATTCTAATTTTCTCTGGCGGTAGTTCCTCTCTAGCCTACCGCACATTTGAATATATTATCGGCCCTTTCCATAATGCGCCTCACTCAATTAGGAGCCGTCGTAGCTCCTTTGCGTAAGCGTTTCGCCCTGTCACTGGTCGTGTTTTCCAGTTAGATCTAATGTTTAGATAGTACTCACGACGTGCGCCTTGGATGTCATCATTCTTGGTGACACCAATCGAGATGGGAGAGTTGATGTTACTGGAAATTCAGACATTCAGGGCAAGGCAACTTGGTCTGAAGACTCCGGCGCGTTGTTCCTTGCCAGCATCGGTGACACCAATCAACGGTGCTCCCAGAGGATCACTCCCGAGACACCGGACGATCAACTTGATAAATGTCATGACGCTATAGACGACATTCAACGCAACCCTAGATATCTTGCGCCTCTTCGTACCTTACCGATCGCGAGTTTGAGGTCCTCGGCCAAAGGATTCATACATGTAACTGAGGAGCTTGCTGAGGAAAACGTTCGAATTTTCGTCAAGACCACAGACGGCTGGGTCTTTGTCGGTGCCAACTATACTTTCAATGCCGCAGACTTGAAATCTGGTTTGGAATTGGGTATCGATGCCCGCGATGTCCGGCGCCCTGGGGGATGGGATGGCAGGGCCCGAGTGCATTTCACTGTCACAGATAGTACGATAAATGCCACAGACTCAGTTGCCCTCCGTGTGTCCCCGATCCTTATCCATCATCATGCTCAACGAGCGGAGAGAGTTTTCGCCACTTCTGGTCGAGAAAACAACTCACAGGGTCACTTCGTTGACGACCTGAAACATATTGTGGTGGAAGCAGAGATTGCAGAGGGTCTCTTCCTTTTCCCCCAGGACATCTGGACCCAGGACTTTTTTGAGCCTGGATACATGAGCATTCCTGGGCCCAACGGTCCGATTGGTCTACGAGTCTTGATTCGATCAGCCCAAAGCACCCGATTGTCTGGTCGGCAGATATTCCAACATCTTCGATCTAGTTCAGTCGGTGCTGTACAATCGCTTGGGGCCGGTGGTACAACCGACTCGACGGGAAATCTGGAGACAATCCCACCATATGTACATCGCAACAGGTCGTATCCCGCCGGGCGTATTATCATGGGCTCGCAGCAGGGTCGCCAGCCCATCATATTTCCATTTCTGGAGGCCCAAGAAGCCCAGGTACCATTGGAACTAGATACCTCTTGGTTAGCTGTCGGTCACGTTGACGAATTTCTTCAGTTCCTGCCAGTGGATAACGGTCGTGGCTGGGTTTTGATGTTGGACGATCCCATGGCGGGACTGGACCTTCTTCACAAGGCCTCTGCGGCCGGTCACGGTGACGTAAAAGCTTTCTCTCACCCACGATTTCCACACGATCCGCCCCATGGCTCACTCGGCGACGATACTATCGACGACATTCTACGCAAGACCAACTTCACGGACCTCAACCGATATGCTGCTGAACATATCGAGGCCAACATGGAAATCCTCAAAAAAGAAACAGGAATCACGGATGAAGAAATAATCCGAGTACCAGCTCTCTTCTACTGGTTTGACGAGATGGGAAATGCATCAGTTGCCTCACGCAACGTTGTTCGACAATCCGACTCTGTCCAGAAGTCTCTTTCCATTATACAAGCTGCAGGCCCTCACGGCAATATGCGCCGTCAAGTCTCGCCTGTCGAGCAAGTCATAGCGTATTATCCCGGTACCATCAATGGCCTCGTTTTGACGGACTCCCAAGTAATCTCACCAAATCCATGGGGCCCAGTTATTAATGGGAAGGAAATTCTAGCTGAGGCCGTGTCCGCCGCATATATGAAGGCTAACTTCAACGTTACTTTCATGGATGATTGGTTTTCACATCATGTTGGAGGAGGCGAGGTTCATTGCGGATCGAACTCGTGGCGGACTTTCAATGTGACATGGTGGTGATTTACTTCCATGAAGCTTGCAGGCGCCTAGAAATGTTCGCAGTATCTTTCTGTAGTATGGAGATTCCATGTGATTTGCATAGATTCCATCCAGTTGTTTCTTCGTTCTGTTCCGTTCCTTTTCTTTCTCTGCTTTTACATGCAAGAGGATGTAAATTCTACTGATTCCATGCCACTCAGTAACTCTGGGAATTATGGTCATTGGTAGCACACAACTATTCTGGGATATGAGAAGCTCATTAGGAACTAGTCGTGCCATACGCAGGTAGAAAGCCAGACTGGCGCCGTTCTTTTGTTGCCGCTCTATTTGTCGGTCCTGACGTTTCGGCCCCAAGCGGAACGTAGAGAACACCCTTCACTTACCATAACCGCGTCACAAGCTTTCAGGGACAACTACCATCGGGTGTGACTCATGTAACCTAGAAACAATAACCTGTTCTGGGAGAGGGGCACATATATTGGCATCGTCCATGCACCATTAGCCGACGCGAGAGCCGATCTCGGGAGGCCCAAATAGTGGCAGCAGAGCCTAAGAGCTTAGGGCGACTTAGTAAAGTAATTAAGCCAAGGGTAAGCAACTAATAAGACATACCTGAGTAGTAACTAAGTAGCCACCCCAAAAGCAGCGATAAGTCTACATCGAGATTCGCATGGCATAATAACTAGATTTAATATATTTCCTCCACGTCACCCCGTCAACAATGGAAAATCTCGTGCCGCTTAAGCACTGGCGAGTCTCGTATAGTGCAAGACAGGTTGACCTGCTTTCTCCAGTCAGCATGACGATGATGGCCGGTCGGTGTGACCGAGTGAAATTTGTTGAAGCACTCGCATAAGCAGCATGGACTTGGTGATTAACGGCAGCGACGACGATTATGACAGCGACGTTGAAGTACAGCCTGTCCTCTTGCTCAAGGCCAATCCTCCAGCGAAACCGCAAAGCTAGTCATCAGAAACCGATACTCAAAATTAATACTAGTGAGTAAACATTAGGCTAATAACACAGAGAGCAATGTACATTCGCATTAAGTCTTAGGTCCTCTGTGGCCATTCTATTTATTCTCTGCCTCCTCCCAACCTGGAATCAGATCATTGTCCGCCTCCCCTGCATCTTCGCTTGCATCCCGACTCTTAATTACACGTCTGGCTGCCCGACGCCCAACGATCGGCAAGCTCTCGACGCCTAGATCCTTTGCAGTTTGTGGTAGCAGTTTGGGGTCTAGCAACCCTGCCTGGAACAGAACACTGGCCTGGTCCCAGTACACATGCTCGTGATAAAGCCTACCACCTCTTAACGCAACGATGCTCACCATGAGGATCTCAATCCGATTGTTTGTGGGCGGGATTCCTGGAAGCATCCATGGCACTTCCTCCGTGTGCTTGAACTGCACGTGCATCTCATCCACGACGCGGTCAATCCCAATGGTCCGCGACAGTAATGTGATCTTGATTGAAGGCGGGTTCTTGAAAAACTCCGAGTAGAACCGTTTCAACTCTGTGGCTCCGACACCACCTGTCAGGGTCGGCATGTTGGTAACGTGAGGAGTTTTATGTGTGGTGTATGTTGATAGTGCTTGGTCAGGTTTTTGAGAAAAGAACTTGCCTACCGAGATAGTTAGACACTGCTCAAGCCTCGCGTTGCTGTCGTTTGAGAAGACTTACTCTGCAGGTTGTTCTCCAAGACAAGCTCCAGATCAGGGTCGATTCCAAACACCTTCCTCGCCGCGGATAGACTTCGACTCCAGGCCAGATCTGCGGATATGCCATCATACTCTTCAAGGTCGTGCTCGGCAAACCCTGGCTCAGCATTGTACGTGTAGCTAGGGTATGCCAGGTTTAGTTTTCCGCCAGTGCCGAGACCGCTGCGGATCGTCTTGCGCCTCGTGCGCTTCTTGCCCTGGATGCCAACCATCTGGGACTGCTTCACGACGCCGATTTCTTCACCAGCGGCGAGATGCACGAGGGCGCTGATACTGTTTGGAAACTTGCCGTTGGGATCCGGGATCGACGTTGGGTAGTAGGCGATCAGAAGACCGAGCTTGAATTCTGGGTTGTGGTCTAGGACGTGGAAGTGCTCAAGACATATAGCTGCCGCATCATCGTAGGCTTCCCAACGTCAGTATGGCCTATGGTCTTCTCATCTTGTCCTTATACTCACCCACGATTCCGAATTTTTCACAGGGCCCTATGTTCTCCTTGCTCAAAGATTTAATTTTGCGCAGATATCCATCCCCGTGGCTTTCCATCGAGATGTACTCGACATCGAAACCTTCATCTCGCCATTCGGCAAGGGTCACTTGGTCAAAGTCATCGTCGTCTCCCGTCACATAGAGTTTAGGTGGAGAACGCGGGAAGTCTTTGGAAAGGAAGTTTTGGTCCCTGTGATTGGACCTGTTGTCAGAGAGGACCTGAACATTGCGATTCTCCGCCTCTGGGACAGCCGCCTTGATTAAGTTGGGAACGTTGATGTTCATGTTGACGGGATTTCTTTTTGCTCAGCTTTGGCAAAGAAAGTGGAAAATTTGATGGCATAATTTATGTCATGTCGTCCACCCAGTTCCAAGTTTTGGATCATGGGTTGGGAGCCATTCGATGATGACATCATGGCTGACCGTTTTTGAGGGGCATTTTATCCACCCAAGTTGTGTCGTATAATGACGCTATACCTTCATCACCAACCATCATCATGATCTCAAACAACACCCAGGAATAGTTTGTAGTTGAAAAGTAGGCTGTTCTTTGCACTTTCCCTTCGTTGTAGCCTTGTTATAGGAAGACTGACAGGAACGAGTCCTATCAACCCGATAGAAACCTCAAAACTCACAATTTCACAAATAGACAATGTCGAGTTTGGAAAAGATTGTAAATAATCAGTTATAAGTATGACAAAATTTTAGCTAGACATCTCATAAGCACTTTACTCAGTTATCGCGAAAAGATGTGAAGATGGCTGAGAATCGAGACCGATTGCATGTCATCGGCATTATGAGACGGAACTCAAGAGACACGTGATCTACCATAGATTGCCGCTTTTAAGGTCTTCTTGCTTGCTGGCTCAGCTTCGGCTCAGCTGTTCACTAGCCCCCCCTCGCCTCCGTCAGCTGCCATATGTGGCCATGGTAACATTATATGCCTGGATACACAGCAGGTAACGTATTCTGCGGCATACTGCCAATCACAGACACATAATTCTAGTCCAATCACTGGCGTTAAACAAAGGCGGGGTCAATGCAGCCTGACAACCCCGACGGATCAGAATAACAACTGACAGCATATCTCTGCACTCGCCTGCTCCCTGCACATGTTTCGTACTTTTTTCTCCTTCATCATCTGCTTTTTCAATCAAGCACAACCACACCAACATGAAGACGCTAGCCCGCCCTCATGTCATCGTTGTCGGCGGTGGCATCGTCGGCGCCTCCATCGCCTGGCACCTTGCTTGCGAGACTACGGTGACCATCGTCGCCGAAGATGTTGGGGGCCCAGCTACTGCAGCCTCTTTTGCGTGGCTCAACGCCAGCTCGGCCAACGAAAAGTTCTACTATGAATTTCGTCGTCGCTCCTTGGAGCGATGGAAGCAGATCAGGCTCCAGCTTCCAGACCTCCCAATTTCTTGGAGCGGGTCACTAAACTGGCATAAGTCTGCCGAAGATCTTGTGAAGAAGGAGAAGAATCTCAGCGCCTGGAGTTACGACGTTGTCCACATGCAAAAATCTCAAATCGCCGAGCAAGAACCCTTCATCGATTCATGTATCCTCCCAGAATGGGGTCTGTACTATCCCGAGGAGGGTGCCATTGAAGCGCATATTGCCGCTCGCCAGATGATAGCCGACGCAGAAGCCAAAGGCACCAAATTAATCAGAGATATAGCAAAAGGGCTTTATAAGAAAAACGGCCGCGTCAGTGGAGTTATTTTGGCCTCTGGGGAAGAGGTGCAGGGCGACCACGTTGTTGTCGCCGCTGGCTTGGGCAGTGTGTCTCTACTGGCAAGTGAAGAGCTAGCACTCCCGGTCACCAGTGTACCTGCTTTGCTCGTGAATTCGAAACCTACAGAGAAGCTGGTGAATGAGGTTATCAACTCCAAGTATTTATACATGCGTCAAACGCCTGATGGTGTCATCCGGGCGGGTTGCGAGTATCCAGGCGATGACCCGGGTGATAATCCGGAACAAACAGCGCGCGAAGTCTTCACAAAGCTTCGGCAGACATTGGTTGGCGGGGGCAACCTCGAGTTCGATCATTATACTATTGGACACAAGCCGGTCCCTGAGGATACGCTCCCTATCATTGGACCGACCGGCCTTGATGCCCTCAGTATTGCAGTCATGCACTCTGGGGTGACAAATGCTGCTATTGTCGGAGAACTGCTTAGCAAGCAGATCTTGACGGGCGAGACTGACCCAGCGCTCATCAACTTTCGGCTCGACCGATTTACCAGGCAGACAACGAAGCTACCTTGATTTTGTTCTTCTGCTCGTCATTGCGTTTCTTGTCGGTGTCAGAGTCGAGCTATATAGATTGATCCTATAGCTTCTCATCTTTAGGAACAGATTTTAGCTTCACGGTAGTGGCTTGTTGACCTTTCTATTGTTCTGTTCCAAGTCTGATATTTGGCCATTTTCCTGCAAACTGGCTCCCTGGCCGCTGAACTGAATTTTCGCTTTTACGGCGACCGCTCCAGCGTCCAAGAATGGGACGCTATCGGAGATGGCTTCCTCGGCGCCATGCGTATCCATCTAGTACATGAATGGTGTAAGGGCGGCGATCGCACGTTGTACGATGGCTCAGAGGCATAGCCACAGGTAGACCGATTGCATGGCATCGGTCCATATTTGATGGTGGCAAACTCATGGTGGCTTGGCTAGGGTCGAGACCGTTGATCCGGCCCGCACGCGCCGAGCCGTCACAGTCTAGACCTCACCAGAACAGCACAACTCCGGCATATCAACGAGCAATTAGCGATATGTTCGGCCTGTGGATCATCTTTTTGGGACTCAGGCTTTTATGGGGGAGATCAAATCTTTAATGGTAAACTCGCAGCATCTGGCGTCACGGCTTCTCTTGGGCTCCGCGCTCCAAGTTTGCCTGAGTCATGAAAGGCGACGAGAGATCGCTGCATGTGCTCTAGTGGAGTGCTACCGAGCCCAGACTGCCTAAGAATGCGGGGAAGTACGCTTCAGCTGACAACTAGCGTCGGAACTATTGAAGAAAATATTCAATAATTGCTTAAATTCAGCAATCGTGTGGGCGTCTAGCTTTCCTGATCTTCGTTTTATATCTACTTGGTCGATCTTGAAATTTAGTTAACTGACAGTGGCGAGGAATCTATTGTATATAAAGAGGCCTAGATGCCGTCGAGCCGCAGAGTCTCAGTCCGATTTTAACAACTTAGTGCCTTGTTTCTGCACCTCAGAACTCCCGCTACGATGGGCCAACATGTTCCAACCAAGCAGCCTAAGCCCTTCTGGCACCATGTTGACCTGGGCTATATGAATGAATCTACCATCGAACTGAAATATGGGAAGAAATACCCCCCTGTTCTCAAGTCATGTCACCACAAGGAAAAGATCGACTCTATTGTCGCCCACAACTCTGCCGACAAATGGATTGAGATCGAGTGTACCAAGGCACCGGTTGATGACTCTCACTCCGCGTTTTTGACATGGCTGGTGGGAGACACAGGCAAGAAACTCGTCGCCTGGATCTGGATGAAGCCAGAGCGCAGCGCGGCGGAAATCAAGGTATTAGGGAAATGTCAATTCAACGTATGGACTCTAACCTGTGCTAGTTTGTGATTGTCGATGAAGATCAAGTGTTCGACCACGAACTGCTTGAGAAGCTGTCCACGGACAAGATCTCACCAGAAGAGTTAGGGCTCACAGGAGAGTTCTATTGGGGGTTTGAGGAGAATGGAGAGAAGCGGCACGTCGGCGTAAGTATGGTGGTTTTGCTAGAGCTACCGGGCGCTAATTTGGAGCAAGGTTGTTGCCGACTTTGAAAGGCCATATCTCGAGTCCAAGGAGACCCTATCTAAACGATGGCACGGATATGCCCCCAAGGCTTGGATTCACATTCGCGATCCCCAGGTATACCAGAGCAATTTGGAGAGCACGGTGCCTGACCCAGATAGCGAAGACCCTCAACCGATTGGCTTCTACAAGATATCCGCTTCCTGGGGCCAGATCAAGGGGAATCCTGTTCATGAAAGTATGACACTTGCCGCTCTTATCAAAGCTGGATGCATCCCCCACGGAACATCGTACAACGATGTTGTTGGCAGTATGCCTTGGGTCAGTCAGCCAGACACTTTCGAGTTCTTCAGAGGTGTCATATGGAACGATGATCCTGCATGTTATCTTTTCAACGACAAGCCGAACAATAACGGCAATTACGCTATGGGAGTCGACTGGTACGGCGACTATCTCTTGAAGTGGAAATTGCTGTCTGATAACATTATCTATCGCTCGCACTTTGGAGACCTCCAGTTTCTTCATGCGATGGGAACTCACAAGGGCGAGAGCCCTGGGGATACAAAGAATATGATCATGCTCTGGCTCGAGGTTATGTATAAACTCGCTGTTGGGGATGGGGTTTCACCTGATGACCCCATAAACCGGCATTTGAAGAACCTCTTTACCGACGATACAAAGCCAGCCGGATCGCGCAGTTTACGGACTCTGCTGATGGGAAGCACACCTTCTTACACCAATGCCATCATCGCCAACAGGGCACTTGGAAGCTGCTTCCATGTCATCCAAGACTCGTATGCTCTGGGACACTGTCAGCGTCATTTGAAGAACCCCGAGGATCAGATTGACGTGACGCTCGGGAGGTCCTTATGGGGAAAGGTCAAAGATTGGTGGCCTTGGGGAGAGAAAGATCCACGTTAGTTGAACTTTGCGTCACTTGAGTCATCTGCTGATCTGGTTTATAGCGATCATCATCAAGGGTTTCCCTAATGGAAGGCCCGGCCGATTTACGCACATTGAGAATTTCCACTGCTACGAGGGTCAGTCTGAGGACCACCACGGACACTACGATGACATTCCGAATGGAGAGTCGCTGGATCCCTCAAATGTCGGAAGCTTTGACTGCATTGTTGGCGCGGCAGATGCAATTGACAAGTGCACCCGGCTGGCAGAATTCTGGAAGAGCAAGACAAGGTGGGATGATGGAGTTCGCAAGTTCCTTGACGAAGATGTCTTCCTGGTCATGGACGCAACCGATAGCGACACCAACATTGATGCTCATCTCAAGAGGTAATGCAGTGGTGGGGGGTCCGTATCCTAATATGAGCATCGTCAATTATGAATATGAAGTTGGTCCTATAACTCTGCTGGGCTAAAGAACTGGAAGTATGGCTCGTTGAAGATCTGATCCCAATCCAGGGGGATGTCGAATAAGTCTGATGGTGTCTGTGCCTCTGTGAACCTGGCTTCCACTGCCTCCAGCGTCGCCGTTTCCTGCTTCTTCTTCTTGATGCTTGCTTTTAGTAGATGACGTGCTGTTGTCAGCGCCTCGCGAGTTAACCGTGTATCTGCAATATTCACTATAGTTTCTAGTCCGTCAAATACCGTGCCCAGATTTGATGATGCGGAAGGATTGTCCATTGCCAGCAAAACACAAGCATATTGGAACACGCTTCCGAGTGCATTGAAGAACATCCGACCTTCCCGAACCGACTGGCATGCTGCCTCGACAGCCTCGTTTCCCACTGCAACGATGAGCTGGATGACTTCATCGGTCAATGGCCTTTTTTGTTGACGAAGTCGTCGGTAAAGGTAGAATACTAAGTCGGCCTTGGTGAATACTAAGAAAGGGTGACCGGCAGGCATATCCTTGAGTGCTTTCATACGTCCTGACAGTTCCGCTTCTTCCCCATGACCTTCAACTGCGAGTTGAAATGGGGAGTTTGGAGACGGAAGGACCGCCGCTAGTTGGACAAATTGATAGGTGTATGAACCTGCGATAGGGTCGATGGCATTGCATGATATCCTAGGGAACCTGACAGCAGAGCGGCCATACTCGTAACAAGTGAGGATATGAGAAGCCCAGGAGCACCAGAAGATACGCCTTAGTCTATATGGACTGAGCCCAGACGCAGAAGCGCCGGCCATTTGAGCAATCTTGGCAATGTTCTCCTCTTCGTGTAATCCTACGGCCTCGACCAAGTGCATCAGGGTGCAAGACGCAATCCAGGCATTGTTGGGCCTTGTCGTAAACCGAAGGTATGATGCCCGTAAAGCCCAGCCGACGACCAATTCCACTGATGCGCGCCGAGTTGCGGCCGGATCTTCAAGAACAGTCTTGGCAAAATGGACGATGTCAACCTCTCGATCATGGCCGCTGTTGAAAGAGAGAAAAGACCCAACGGCCGCGACACCAGCTGCAACAGCCGCAAAAACACCATTGCGAAGTCCACCTTGGTAGTATTCGCGGCATCGTTGGCGAAATGTCTTTTGATCCAGAATGTCAATGATGATGCCAAAGACGGAAAAGAAGGTGTCCGAAAAGGTCATTAGGTCGACCTCGGATATCAGCTCTGCAAGGTCTCCACGTGACGGCGACTTCTCTTCTGGGCGAATCCCAAAGTTATACCCGAAGGAGTGTAACGTGGGAGGATTTTCTGACTCCAAGTGCAGCCCGAGGATGTGAGGAAACGCAATGGCCGAAGACGCGTTGACATAGCGTGGCTGTCGCTCATCTAGCATGCCACCTTCAAAGGCTGTCGGAGACTTCCCGGGCTTAGTAGTACTTGAGCTTTGGGGTGAAATGCCATCGTGGCTGTTGTTCTTGTCAGTCCTCAAGTTGGTGGCCTGTGATGAACTCTCGGCGGGTTGAGCGACAAAGGGGGCTAGGGCGCTGTCATCATGAGGGAACTCGCATGTGTAGCCGTATCTTGTACACTCCCCACACGGCGAAGAAGCATCACATTTGCGTTTTCTTTGCCGGCAGGGAAGACATGCCTTTCTCGTCCGGCGCCGCTTTAAAGCGGGCTCCATGATGGGTTGGTTGTGAATGAGGTTCGTGAACGCACGGTATCGTCTCTGAGTGCTAATAGGTAGCTAAGTGGATAGAATAAGCCCTGTAAATTGTGTACGGGGTATATATGACATATTTCATAGTAATTCCTGTAGCGAGTCGCGTAAAGCGGTAGGAAATAGAAACACGATTAATCTTACTTCTGGCGCGCCGGTGATATTCACCTCGGATTAATCTTGTCCCATGCCGTCCTGAGACCACTCAGTTAGAGCCATGGAAGTTTCGTTAGAAAAGGGCCTTCTGGTTCGTCTGTAAATATTCTCTGGGCATTTCATCAGTGAAAGACATAATATTCTGACTGTTCTGTGTTCTACTTGTTACCTGGCCCTTGTCTAACACACGACTCTGTGCAGCTTTCCACCTAGGCAGTGTCGAAGTAACACGTTTTAATCGCCATAAGTGCATTAAAATTATTCCCTGAACCCTTGAGTAATGTTGTCACATAAGCTTCTGTTCTGTTGTGTCGTATCATTATCTTAACTCATTTTGAAGTCCTAACGCCCCATTTCCATTCCGAGCGCTTGATATGAAATGAGACCACCCGACTACGGCTTCTCTTCCTTTCTTCGATACCACTCGGCGAGACAGTATGAAAGAGAAATAACGATTCCGAGGCCCGCAAGGCCAACACCGACATACCACGCTCCCCGAAACCCCTGCAAAAGGTCCCTGCCGCCATCATTGACATTATACTCAACAGTACCAGCTATGCCAAGACCAATCGAAATCGAGTAGTTGACCACCGTGTTGACAAGGGAAGCAGCAAGACCCTGGTGTTCCTTAGGCATCGCTCTGCTGAGGATGATGGTCCCAGCGGGGAACGACATGTCCATACCCCAGGGAAGAATGAGGAGGCCAACAAATGTCTGGGCCCAATAGGTTTGCTTAATAGGTAAAGTTGCAAAAAGAATGCCGCCCGTGGTGAAGCAGGTCATGGATATCAACATTACCACAGAGGCTGGCGTGCGGCTGAGAATGAAACCAGTGGTCAGAGCTGCGCAGAGACCACTGATGGCCACACCGCTGAACTGTGCAGAAGTGAGAAGCGGCGACTGTTCTCGGAGAAGCAACAGGAAATTCCAAATGTAAAGAACAAAGATGCCAAAGCTTGACCACCCAGCGGCAATACAGCCTAATGCAAAAACGGAATCCACTTTGAGGACGCCAAAGGGAATCAGGGGGTGGGTTGCCTTTGTCTCGATGTAGTAGAACAGGCAAAATAGAAGAACTCCAACAATAAGAGTAATGTAGGTATAGGGCTCTGTCCATCCAACTACAGGCGCTTGATTCCAAGCAAAGTTGAAGACGACGAGTGCGGCTACACCAGTGACGGAACCCAAAGCATCCACACGCTTCCAGATACCTGATGTAGATGGTGTGCGGACGGCATGATGACGCGACGAGGGAACAATGAAGAACCCAGCCAGAGCGAACAAAAGACAAGCGCAACACATGACCCAGTAAGCCCACGGCCACCAGACGCGTTGGCTTAGTAGGCTGCTGAAAACGGCTCCCAAGACGAAGCCACCGGGTGCAGTAGCGCCGAACATGCTGAAAACCATGTTCTGACGATTCCCGGGCTCATAAGCGTGGCTCAAGATGGCAACGGCGTTCGGGAGCATAAATGCTGGTCCAATGCCTTGCATAGCTCTGCAAAAGTCGAACAATATCTCGCCGCTGTAGACGGCAAAGCCGGCGATAAGAGACCAAAGGCCGAACCAGATAAAACCACCAACGAAGAAGCGCTTGTATCCAAAGACGTCGCCCAAACGGCCGGCGATGAGGATGAAGGTGCCGACCGTTAATGAGTATCCGGCGGTGAACCAACTCAGGTCGCCAGGATTGGTTGCACCGAAGGAGTCTCCGATTATGTGCATCGGCACGACGCTAAGGGCAAGGCCAGCTTGGGTCATAAGCTGGGAAGAACAGACGATGGCGACGAAAAATATCTCGCCCAGAGGTGATCGTGGACGTAGATTATGTTCATCTGGGGTTGAGTCCCTTGTTGAACCTTGGGTCCTGTCTCCATCTTCCGATCTCGCTTTTTCGGGGTCCTGGGAGAGACGACCTTGGAGGGGCTCAGACATATCGAGATAGTGCACGATGTCTGTTGGAGTTGGTGTTGAAACTGGCTGGGGAGTGATAGGAGGGCGAGAATAAGACACTGGGGGACAAGTGTTTACAGCATGATTCCATAATCGTGAAATGAAGGGCAAGGCGCGATGTATTTATTAGTGAGATGAATCTACCTAGTCTAGTTGCTGGCATTAATAATCTGCACCCGTGTCATAGATCACAACAAAGTTCCGTTCCGGGCGCTGCGGGTGGAGCGGCTCGTGCGGATGAGGGGATATTGCGGATAATGCGGATTTACCGCCACCCGCATTAGTCCGATGTCGACACGCTGTCGGAGGAGATATATATCTCGCGGGAGTCTGCGATTCTTCCGAATAATTCATCATTACTTTTAAGTTCTATGACAAGAATATTCTTAGCTAATTTAAGCAATACATTAGCTTCAACTCCATTCTTTGAACCGCGACAATCATGGCTTCATCGCGAAACGGAGGTGTGATGCGCTCCCTTCTCCTCACCAAACCCGAAGGTTCGGCGAAGCCAATCCTCTCCTTCACAAACAAACAACCAATCCCAGTTCCACCTCCTGGCCACCTGCTCGTCAAGATTCATGCATCTGCAATCCAGCCATCCGATATCTTCAATGCCCAAGGGGGCTTCAAATCGACAACATTTCCACGCGTCCCCGGTCGAGACTTTTCGGGTGTCGTAGTCGCCTCCGGCGATGATGAGCCCTCGCCATTGCTCAACTCTGCGGTCTTTGGAACCTCAGGCACGACACATGCTTTCACGATTGACGGATTCCATGCCCAGTATGCTGTCGTCCCTGCTGATGGCGTTGCGCCTAAGCCATCCGCTCTCAGCCATAGTCAAGCCGCTACTATCGGAGTTCCCTTTACAACTGCAGCCCTGATGGTACAGCGGTCAGGAGCCACAAATGGAGACACAGTTTTGGTCTTGGGTGCTCGTGGTGCTGTTGGCAGCGCAGCATCTATTATGCTCGAGGAACTCGGTTGCCGAGTCCTTCGCGCTATTCGCGGAAGCGGAGCCGACATCGACACAACCACAGACCCGGAGCTGCTTGCAGCACGAGAAATGACTGGCGGCAAAGGGGTTAACGTGGTTATCGACACAATTGGTGTTCCAAATTTAACTTCAGCTGCTATTGACAACGCACTCGCACATGCCGGAACACTGGTCTTTATTGCGGCTCCCAAAGGCGGAGACCCGACGCTGACATTGAAGATGAGAGACTTTTACCGTGCCGAGAAAAGTCTCATCGGAATCAACTCGGGCGCGCACAAGATCAGTTTCATGGCTAGGTTGTTGCGAAATATTGACCCCATCTTCCAGAATAAGAGGTGGGAGCAGGCGGTTGACGGGAAGTGGACTGAAGTGACTCTGGAGGAAGCTTCCAACGTATATATGAACCATGCACCGGGGGAGAAGTTTGTCATTAAAATGCAGAATTAGATAGTCACTTAGAAGACTGATGTAGACAAAGATAGAAAGGCATCTATAGAATTCATCGTTCGATATATAATACTGAGTCAGACACTGACGGCTTGGCCCCTGTCTTACCTTATGTGGCTACTGCCTGTTATGACAGCTTCTAACATATATGCAAATGTAGGTCTCAGCAATAAGCCATTATGCTGTTGCTATTATATCTAACAACTTTATGATAGCACTATAGCTTTAGAGACCCCTTTCCTTTGCACAACCTACCCGCCAGAATAAGCCCACTTCCCACCAATATCGTCAACCCAGCCCACACCCACGCGGCGTTGTATCCCTTCGCTCTACGCAACGCTCCTGCAACAGGTGGTCCAAAGAGAAGGGCAAATGACATGACCGAAAAAGCCATGCCGAATCTTGTTCCAATTCTCTGAGGGTTGTCGGTCAACCTCACGAAGATTGTCGGCTGCAGAGCAAAGAATGAGCCGGTGAAGAAACCATGAACAAGCACCGTCAGAAGCAAACGCCATAGACTAGTGGCAGTTATCAGGCATAAGCTCGTGATAGACAAGATCACTGCAGTGAAGATGATCATGTTCATGGGGCCGACTTTCTGGGCGACAAAAGCAGGAAGAATGCGCCCAAAAATTGAATTGCTGTTGAGAATGGCCAGCAGGTACAGTGCTAGGTTGGGCGAGACAATTTCCTGTCCGAGTGCGTAGCTCTGGATATGGACAAAAGGCGTATACATCCCCAGAAAGACTGAAAAGCACCCAAGCACAAATAGCACATATGGCCAGTCTGTGAATGCAGTCGTATCAACGAATGGTCGTCGCCCTTTGGAGTTGTTTCTTGGACGAAGCACGACATTGGCAAATCCCAGTAGGACAAGGAGCAGCAAAGCAATTGCTCGAACAGCCCATGGAAGACTTGTTTGAGCGTGTATCTCGCGAACCATAATCGGGAGCAAGACTCTGGTAATGTCATGTTAGCAATAGCTCAAAACTTGTATGAGGCTAAACCTACCCGCCAAGACCGCTTCCACACGCAGCCAATCCATTGGCGAGAGGAAGTTTGTGAGTGAACCAGAGCGACGTGATGGCCACACTCAAAATCGAGAGGCAGCCAGCTCCAAGGCCAACCATCAAGCCCTGGGTCAAAAGATACTGCCAGTATCGATTACTCAAGCTTTGAAGAACGGTACCAACGACGATGAGAACAGAACCGACAATGAGCAGATGTCGAAAATAGCCCGCATCGTAGATTGGGCCCATCACAAATCCTGAGAATACCATCAGAAATGTCTGAAGTGACCCAATGACTGAGATCTGGAATGGCGTGTGGCTTGACAGCTGGCCATCTTCGTAGATAGTCTGAAACGTCCCAAAGCTGGCGATGAGACCTGCGCACATTCAACTTAGTATTTTGCTCCTATGGCTTCTACATACACAGTAATTCAGTGCTTACCCCATGTCGCGAAGTAGAGACAGAACGCGCCTCCAACCTGGAGCCATGCCAAGAGGCCTCCATCTGGTATCGGTGGTGGTGATGGCGGTGATGGAGGGGCTTCGACTGAGGGCGAGTCCTCGGAGACCTCTTTCGTGGACAACATGGCCGAATTGGGCATAACAAAAGATCGATACACTTGTCCAGCCCAGACTGTTCAAAAGGTCGAGCGAGCTAAGTGAAAAGTCCAAGTCACGAAAAGACTCTCCCTAATCGACCCATACTACCTACCCTTGTGAGGATAACGGCTCCTTAGTCTATTTTTTCTTTTGCCAAAGTCCCAATTGTTGATCCCTTATTCATATTGTATCCCACCCTGCCGACGCGCGCGGCATTTGTCATCGCGGACATGTTTCCAGAAACAGGAAACCAAGGACAGACCCATGCGACGGGTCCCAGCAGAGAGAAAAAACCAGACGTCGAAACTCAATCTGAGTCGATCGAGGCGTGGGAAAACGGGGCCCTTGGATAGTGCCGGATATGCACGGAGCATGGCACTCTGTCCAGGATCATTCCCGAGCATCACACCATCCTGCTCCACACTAGCTTCCCGTCGGACTTGGTCCACCTAAAGAGCAGGTTGCAGCGGTGTAGCGGCATAGGCTGCCCTACAGGGTCGTAGTGATGTGCCTTAGCTGGCGATCCAGATGGTTGCATCTGGTCGAGCTACCTTTCTGAGACCTAGCATGACCTCGACCTTCTGCTTCAGGGACCCATGTTTCGGACCTAGGCGTGGATACCTACTTTAGGCGCTATATCCGGGAGTGAAGTACAAGTACAATCACTTCCAGTTGATCGTCCTGCCAAATGCATGTAAGAGGTAGCCGCGCCGACCCGAGCAAGCTTCTAGGTGAATGGCGCGATAGGAAAAGTACCTCGGCCGGCACTCAATGCCACTGGATACCAGCCCAGATCACCTTTGGTCCTTTGAGAAGAATTGCACCGAATACGAATTTTGTCCTTCCGTTCTGGGCTGATGTCGCAATGGTATACCTTTCCTCATTGGTCAGTTCGTACTGTGCATTTTGACACCTGCGACAAAGGCTTGTTTGGAGTCATTTTAGTCGTTTCGTTCCACGTCAAGGACCCAGCTTCATGGTCAAAACATAGAGTTTGTGGGTCTTAATATGTTTTTATTGATGTCTTGTTCGCTCTTACGTATCAAGAACAAAAAATGGAAGAAATGATCTGATCTTCTATGCAAAACTGTGGTCCTCGGAACTTTCGCGTGTCTTTCTACCTTTTTCGTAGGATAGCCCTTGGATAGCACTGATGAAGTCATTAAAACGCGAAAAATGGGTAGGATTGTCACAATAAATTCGCTAATAGAAATTCCCATAATTTACACTACATCTAAATCCTAATATTTTGGCTCCTTACTTGGATTCTACCACAATCCCATCAAGATATGCTTTCCAGCCATTATCGTCACTCTTGCCGACATACCCTACATACATGTCGGGTCGCACAATAACCACAACTGGTTCGCTCTCACTTGCCCAATCGGCTGTGAAGATTGTCTCCTGAGCTTTGTCGTTGGGTGCACCATTTGATACGCCGTTAGAAATGCCGTTGTGCCCGTTAGTAGCTGTAGGTGGTAGTATAGTGAATACCGAAGCTTGAGATGAAGAAGTTGGCGCATTGCTCAGATGCTTGCCCACGGAAATCACTAAGAAGCCTCCATAAGAGACACTAGCGTATAGTCGAGTACTCTTCCCTGAAGCCGTACTCAAATACACGTCAGGGCAACGCTCACCCGGCTTCCAGATACCTTGCTCGGAACCGCTGACAAGCGGGGTGGGGAACTCGCCGTAGGCAACACCCATTCCTGTCATTCAATTAGTATGCTATGGAGTCTGCCAAGTGATGAGGATGCTTACCTGTGATGTAGCCGGCGTTTCGTTGAATCGTTGACACATACTTCTTCGCCTCGTGCACTGTATCTCTGACCAAGGCCGCAGCAACGCCGATTACTTGCTCAGCTGTAGATCTTCGTTCTATGTCGTAACTGAGCTTGACCTTGTCTAGTGCATCCTCGGCCAGCTTGGATGGCTGGACCAAGAGCCTCAAACGCCAAGCCAGAGCAAAAGCATCAGCAGCGCCCGTGTTGAGGCCTTGACCACCGTTGACTGAGTGAACATGTGCAGCATCACCGGCAAGGAAAATGCGCCCGTTGCCCTCCTTGGAAATGAAGGATCCAGCAATTCTCTCTTTGACTAATTATATCGTTAGTACTAGTGCTATTAGGGCTGCATCACGTTATGACTTACCGGTGAATGTACTGAACCATTCTGTCTTCTTGAACTCAACCCGGTGAGGGGCCATGTGCTCCTTGATAGACGCCTCCGCCAGTGGCTGAGTGACTTCTCCCTTGAGAAGGACGTAGAAACGCGACATGCCTCGCTCGCGAGGGATCCAAGCCACTCTAGACTGGCCGTCCAACTCGAATGTGATGATCTCAGGACACACAGGGAAATCGGTATCCAGGAAGGTATCCAGTACCGCCCAGACCATCTCGGGTTTGGTACCCGTGAAGCTGATGCCCAAAGTATTCCTCACAAAAGATCTCGCGCCATCAGCTCCAACAGCATACTTGCTGCGGATTTTCCGGCCAGACTCGGTGGTGACATCGACGAAATCATCACTCTCTGAGATTTGAGCCACCCTCTCGTTGTAGTAAACGACACCCTCAAGTCGCTTGGTCATGACCTGCTCCACCACAGGCTGGCCGATCATGAGAAAGTTCTTATGCAGGGCATGCTCAATGCCTACCCACCACTCATTTTGGCGGGACTTGAAATCGCCATCTTTGAACGTGGAACTTGCTGTGATAGTGTCAGCGATGATTTGGATGCAAGTGAACTGAAGTGAATAACACACTGTTGCACTTGAGGCCATCGGGTAAGAGTTCATCCAAGATCCCTGCTACCTCAAAGTACTGCTGCGTGCGAGCATTCAACGCATCAGCTCGCCCAAGCTCAAGCGTGGTGGGCTTCTCGTCTGTAAAACAACTCTTGTTAGTATCACCATACTCACTCTATAGTAATCATAGGATAAATAACCTAGAACTCGAACAGAGACTCCGTGAGGTTGGAGCAAGAGGGCAATGAAGAGGCCGGTAGGGCCACCTAAACGTCTTAGCTATGACCCTTGGTAGATGCATCAAACTTTTACCTCCAACAATGGTGATATCAACTTCTTCCATGGCTGCGAATAATTGACGAGGGTGACAGATGTGCCTTGCATCAAACTGGCAACCAAGCGGAATCCAAGACCAAGATAAAGCTACAAACCACGTCTTGGCATCATGTATCAGGCCTGGCCTCGGAATTATTCGATTCTTCTACAATCATGCTGCCATGGCCCCATCCACTGCCCCTTGCCAGGTTCCGGGATGAGAAAAGATTGACCGCTGTATTCCCGCACTCGGCGGCTTGGCCAGATCCACCAACGGCCGGAGCCGATTTCTAGTGCGGGCCTCCGCCCTGGTCGGCACAGACTTCGGAGCTGAGATGGGATGAAAGGTGTGGGATGCCGGCCGATCCACCGGCAACGCCGCCGCCAAAAGATCCACCACGACGCGAATCAGAAATTTGTCCGTTGGACAACCGGATTTGCCCAGGTATGGTATGTGACGACGTCAGGGCCCCGGCTTGACGTGGTTTCAAAAGGTTTCAATCAACACTCGTTGCCCGGGGTGGCGCTTACGCAACGACCTTCTCCATGTGGCCTCACTCCGTGTCGCATCACCTCAGGCACCTTCCGTTCACAGGTTTAGTAATGCTTATTGCCGGCCTCTATGATTCCGGTCTATTCTCGGGGTGGCGGGTTATCAGATTAGATCTCTGCTGTCGGGAGTCGAAAAACAGGGCTGGGGCCAAGTTTCAAACCCTCCCGGCGTAGCGCCGTACTCCACAGATAATGGCCAGATCGGTTCAGATGTCAAACTTGGTACAGATACCTCTCGGAAAGGCCTTCGGAACGAGGACCCTTGTGTTTTGTTTTTCGTGTGTCCGTGTTCTAGAAGCGGCGTTGGCCGTCACTATCCCGAGACATTTATTGCCCTACTATTCCCTCTGCATTCGGAAAACTCAAAGCAGAACTCAAGGCATGATATCCCCGTCTCAAGCCATTCTACTTTGAGATTTCTACACATATTCTTTAAGATTAAACATCCATACTACACTCAGAATGGCTGTAGCTGGTATCAGCCTTCGTCCATCTGAACAGATTGCCTCTGTTCACGATGTGACGGCAAGCAAGGCCAATCACCTAGCTGCTGCTTTCGACACGGCAGCTCTTGAGGTGTCGTCCAAGATCCTCGACGTCATTGGCCGATATCGCCTCAAGAGGGATGAAGATATCTACTCAAAGTCTGATCAGTCCGTCCTCAAGTTTATCGCTCTCATCTACACCCATGTCAAGGCCCGACAGCCAGTGCCTATGTGCCTCCCAGCATTCCCCTTCAAATCTCCAAACTCGAAATCCAAGGTCCTTGGAAATCTACCAGACAAGGCTGAAGAGGTTGCTCTGAGCCATCTCAATGGACTTTGCCAAGCCATTGCCGATGTGTACTCTCCCGGCGCAAAGATTACCATCATCTCAGATGGCCTTGTGTACAATGGTGAGTTTATTCTTGACAGAATACTTGACTTGAATTCACTAACACACTTCAGACCTTCTCGGCGTTCCAGACAAAGATGTCTGGGCCTACGGCGAGACCTTGAGATCTCTGGCTGCTTCCAAGGGTTTTGCTCACATTTCGTTTGCTCGTCTGCGAGATCTTGTTGACATTTCACTACCCAATGAGCTTGACGAAATGACCTATGTCGCGAATGCTTCCAACTTCCGTCGCGCACTTCTAAATACCTTCAGCAAGCCCAGCTGGAACTGGGAAGATGCTCGGCAATCTGATGATGTGTGCCTAACTTACCGTGGCTACATCAAGTTCCTCCAGACAGACTTGGAGACTGTCTACCCTCTCAGTGACGACCGTTCCAAGTCTCGGTATAAGAGGGGAACTGAGTACATTGCCAAGCAGATGATGGCTCGAGGAGATGTAAGTGATTTGACTCGACAGTATTAGAGTACTAGGTGACTAACAATAACAGGCGTTTGCTAGTGCTGTCCGCTCAAAATTCCCGGACCATGTTCGACTATCAATTCATCCATCCACAGGTGCCGTGAAGCTGTCAATCAGCCTGCTGCCCACTGACAGCATCTACACAACACCCTGGCACTGCAGCGTGGCCTTCAAATTGGACGGCACAATTGCGACTGGCATGCGATCCCAGTTTGACAACGACGAGACTCTGGAGTTGGTGTATGACAATGGTCGCCCGAGCTACTATCGCGAGAAGTCGCCTCTGCTCTCCTGGGCCGAGGAGAAGGGCGGTATCGTCGTCGACCCCATCTATCCAGCTGGTCTCACTATTCGACCTGCCAAGGGGCCTGGAGCTTTGACCATTGACGACATCGATGCGAAGAAGGTCCGATCGCTCTCAGAAATCAATTCACCAATTGTGCTGCGTGGCTTTGACAAGAAGCCCAACCGCGAGAGATTCATCAACCTAAGCCACCAGTTTGGAACACCCTTGCCTTGGAAGTTTGGCTTGCTGCTTGAGGTGAAGGATCGGGGTCTAGAGACCCGAGGCCTCAACAACGTCCTCTCGGCAGAGCCCATGCCCATGCACTATGATGGTCTGTTCAAAACGGTGAAACAGGTGGATGAGAGTGGCAAAGAAGTTTTGGTCTCAACACCGCCGCAGTATGTTCGATTTGCATAATATGTCTGGGCTGTTCACTAACATCTCGCTTCTAGATTCCAGCTATTTCAAGGAGCGACAGCTTCTCCGCGAGATACTGGCTTCACCCTCTTCTCTTCGTCGACGCTGTTCTTCAAGTATCTGCCATCATGGCTCAAGGTTGAAGATATGTCCAAGTTGACATGGAGCGTGTCAACTACTTCTTTCGACCAGACAGTGCTAACTGGTCTTCCCCTGGTCGTGCCGCACCCAACCACCAACAAGCCATGCCTCCGATATCACGAGCCTTGGCCTCAGACCAGAACCCAGTTTGATGCCACTGAAGTCAAGATGGAAGGACTCGATCCCGCAGAGAGTGAAGCAATTTGCGCCGCTGTTGATTCAGCTCTGTATGATCGTCGGGTAGCGTACTACCATGTTTGGGACAAGGGTGACATTGTGGTCAGCGACAATATCTTGATGATGCATACGAGAAGCGACTTTACAGCGGGGATTGATCGGGAGCTTTGGAGGATTCACTTTGATTAAATGAAGCATGTCGCGGGAGTAAATGTGTTGAAACAGTTCACCAGAAGATATTGAGGCCATCCTGTTGACCTATTTGAAAGGTTCGGTTTCTTGTGTATTTCTATTCTTAAGGTTTAAAAAAGTCATTATCTCCAGTCGCTTCCATTGTTTTAACGCATACACATCAAGTAGGTGAGAAGTGAAAGCCTAGCCCAAGTCCCTGCCTATATTTCGAGTGAAGATTGCTCTACCTAGTAAGCGAATCGTCGTCACTCTGACGAGAATAGTCTCTTCGCAAAACGAAACACTGCCGTACTCAGTGTCGACTCTTCTATTATATTTCTCAGTTCCTCTAATGTGAGGAAGATGGTGCCACTTGTGCCTGGGGGGCGGTAGGTGTCGATTTTCTTTTGACTTATCCATGCCTGATAGAGGAATGTTTTCGGCGTCCATTCACTCTTTGGACCGGTTGGCATTTTGATAACGAGATCGGGTTCAAGGACTTTAGCGATGGCGTTTCCCCAGTTATAGGACCCGTTGTAGGAATACTCTCGCCTGCGAGGCTTAGTGCGGCCGCAAGGGGCTGTTGAAATAACTTGAATGGGAGTCTGGAGTAGTATTGGGCGTATTCCAGAGATCAACCAGCTGGGACGAATCCGTATTGTGTACTGTTGCCGCGCAAAGGTTAGGTTGACTTAGACAGAGAATTTTGGTCCGAATGTATCGGTGGACGACATACCTCCTGAATAGTATGATAGACCTTTTTCCCGAGCACGGTAGGCTTATCTAACCCCCCTAAAATCTCATCGACGTTATGTAGAGCGCCTATCTGATGAAGAATACTCCTGATGTCTCTGTCTAATCCTCCCCAGTTGGTCGGACCATCCATGTGGACCAGAATCTGCTTCCACGGCTCTGCCGGAGCGCCCTCCATCTCTTGCAATTTATCTGTGAGCTCTTGGATAGCTTCAACTAGAAAGCTCCACCTAGTCGTGAACTGGCGTAGAGTTTCATCACATCTCAATTCAAAGGACAGTACGATCTTGATATCACGTCTCTTTGCGAACAGCAAAGGTCGCAAGGTAAACTGATCGTGGGCGAAAAAGAGCGGATCGGTTGTAACGGGCGAAAATCGACAGTGGGTAAACTCATCTCGTTCTCCGTGAGGCACATAGTTGAGAATGCTGGGTGATACTGGAAGGTCCAGAATGAGGTTTCCCCGAAAGGTCAAGTGCTGCATATCTTCTGAGGCGTCTGTTGCGTTGGATTTGACCAAAGTGGGAGAGGGCCCAGAATTCTTTTTAGATAGTTCGGCCTCGCCCATCTGAGTAGGGGATAATTCCGAGCTGCTCAAGTTGGAATGCTTAGAAAGCGATGACTGATCCGACCGTGGCCCATCCTCCTGTGTGGCTGTTGTGTTTCTCACGGTAGTGGAATGGAGTTTTTGATCTCTCGGACGCTCTTCCAAGGCGTTTGTGCTATTCTCTTCTTCGGTGTGGGAAAGAGCCAGGGAGTCAACATCGTCGTCTTCATCGCCTTCGTCATTTAGTGGTACATCCAGTGCTTGCTCGGTGTAAGTTGTCATTTCCTCCAAAAACCTTTGGAGAATGAAATCATTGGGCGCAGAAGCCGAGGCTTCCTTAGGTAGACGGGCTTGCAATTTGGCGATTTCTTCCAATATTTGAGCCGTATCATCTTTGATGGCGGCTGTGTCGCTACGTAGTTCGGTAGTGTCGCTCTTGATTTCCCGTGTTAAATGCCTAGCAAGCGGATGTTAGTGTTTCAAAGCTGAGCGCTGAGGCGTTTCTGTACTTACAAGGCCAGCATGTCTAGCGCAAGTTCAAGGGCTGTTTTATGAGCTTCAAGGCTTGAGCGTAGCTTCGTTATATCTCCCTGCCCGTTGACGGCCCATGACGCCTTACTCTTCAGTCGATTATTGCCATACTTTTCGATACAGCTCTGAATCTCGAGGACTACGGTATTGCAGTTTGATACGATGCCGGTGACATGCTGCTTTAGTGTCGGAGGGAATGGTTTGCTCTCGTCGGTGGCATCTTCTTGAATCAGTTCCAAGACTGTGCGCAAGGAGAGGAGCTCGCGTGAGACCCTGTCAAGATCGCCCCGAGTCTCGCGACAGGCTCTGACGAAAGTGTGAATCTGGACGGAGAGGCTGCCAATGATTTGCACCAGCCCAGCGCAGCCGGTCGCGATGGAAAACGGGTCCATCGCAGGCTTGAAGTGGTGACTTCATGAGGTTGGAGCGGGGAAGTGTGAATCAGGCTGAGCGTTGGCTGTATCTGTTTTTCAGCTGGCTCTGCTGCAGGGCTGAAAGACACTTCAGAGACGTGGCTGACAGGCAAATGGGCTGCCTCTTAGCCTCGAATGTCCCATTGGTGCGAGGCGCCAGCATCAGGCTGACTTGTTGTGGGGTGCTAATGTTGAGGGAGGTGGGTGAGATTATTGGTTGAATCAAAAAGTACCTTGGGCATTCTTGGAATAGCCCCATATGCCGCAGGAGAGCCAAACATATGGTTATTCTGTAAAGATTAAGAGTGAACAATTAGTAGGACTCTAAACTCTTTTATGATGATGTTTTTGGCCCTTATATAATGATAGTCATCTTAATAGCCGTTTTGAGACAGGAGTCCTGTGTTATTGACATTCGCAGGATAGGTGCTAATGCTAGGATCTGTATATATCGACGTTGTGAGTAACAAAACCGCCAACGCTCTATTTCTACTTTTACCTTCTAAAGCAGTCAACGGATTGTGCTGCTTCTATGCTACGTAGCTTGTTACACAAAAAACACAGCCATCGTGGAGTAATGTCATTGGTAGCCACTCTGCTGCACGTTGGTGCTCAGCCGCAAATCAGGCTCACTCGATTTCGCATTTTCCATTCCCCGCACCGCAATCCCTCTTCTCTAGTTTTCACATTAACAAGGACAAATCGTAGTCGACTTTACTCCTTCTCCTGTTCTTTTACTCAGCACCTTTATGCGGGGTGCCCTGTGCTATGGATCCCTTCGCAGCGATAGGCCTTGCAGGCAACATCATCGCCTTTGTCGACTTTGGGTTCAAGGTTGTTAATGCCGCACGCGAGTTCAAAGAATCTGCATCTGGAAGTGCTGCGGAGAATGAACACCTTGAATTCCTTACGACACAGATTCAGGGTCTAACTCTGACCCTACAGACTGATAAGCTGACCTCTGACATGACTCTGGACGAGCAGCTCCTGGACAAGCTTGTCAAGGAGTGCCAGTCCCTGTCTGAAGACTTGCTCAAGTTGCTCCAGACTTTGCAGGTCAAGCGTCCGGGCAAGAAGTCCAAACGTGAGGCGTTTAGTGCCGTGTTCCGCAATCTGCGCAAGAAAGACGACAAGGGCGATCTGGTTACCAGGCTGGAGAGATGCAAGCAACAACTACACCTACAACTCTCCCACATGACTAGGTATGTGCCCTTGGGCATTTCGGCTTCTTGGAGGTCAGAATCTCGACTCATGGCTGACTTTGAACCACTTTTGCTCATCCAGACTAAATACCAAGGCGAAGCTAACAGCCATCATCAATTCTGGAAAATGCCACGAGTCTGAGCTTCGGCAGCTCTCGCAACACGTTGATACCCTACGAAGTGGTGTCCAAGTCACCAGCCTTGGTCCAGATTTGCTCGCCGATATTCGTCGTCTATTGAATATCACCGACGACGCGATGAACAAAGTAGTTCAGAATACTATCCTCGAAGCTTTGAAACAGAATAAGATGGGCGACAGATACGACGCTGTGGAAGATGCCTATGAGAATACCTTCGATTGGTTATTTGATGATCAGCACCAACCGGATGACGAACGTCTCGATTCTCAGCGCGCCATTGACCAACGCCAAAAAGCCCGTGAAACTTTCCTCGACTGGTTGTCAGGCGGAGACGGCATCTTCCATGTCTCTGGCAAGCCCGGGGCAGGCAAGTCGACACTGATGAAGTACATCTGTGAGAGTGATCGCACGTTCCAGCTGTTGCGTGATTGGGCCGGGACAAAGAGGCTCGTGTTTGCGAAGTTCTTTTTCTGGAGACACGGCACCGAAGTTCAAAAGTCATGGGATGGCCTCCTTCGCTCCCTTCTGTTCTCGATTGTCTCTGAGTGCCCTCATTTGATTGAATCAGCATTTCAGAAACAGTGGCAATCTGTCAAGGATTCCAAACCCTGTCATCTCTCTGCAACAGACATTCAACATACATTCACAAACCTCATGAAACGGAATGACGTCTTCGACGAGCACAAATTCGCAATTTTGATCGACGGTCTGGACGAGTTTGTGGGTCGAGATGACAAGTTGATCACCTCGCTCTTCTCCTGGGTTTACTCCTGGCCAGTCGACATCAAAATCTGTGTTTCGAGCCGAGAACTGCCTATTTTTCAGCAGCGTTTCCAGGAATGTCCCAAGCTCCGGGTCCATGAGCTTACAGAGCCCGACATGCAGATTCTGGTGGGCGACTCGCTCCAGAAAAACCCAGATGTCAAGGCAATGGCAAAAAGCGCAAGACTTGAGATTTCGGGTCTGGGGGATATCTTGGTTGAAAAAGCCGAGGGCGTGTTTCTCTGGCTAATTCTCGCGTTGAAGACTCTGGAACAGGGTATTCTTTTCGGGGACTCTTACCACGATCTCGCGAAAAAGATAGACTCTCTTCCCAAGGAAGTCGAGGAGCTCTTTGGTGCCATATTTGAGACCATCAAGACGGATATTCATCCCTTAGACCGTGAGCGAGCCCTTCGAGCATTGGGCCTCGTCACAGCGTCAAGAGATCCCTCTTTCAGGATCTCGCAGCTTGAAGCCTCGTTCCTTGACGATTATGGAGATGACAAGAATTTCGCAGACAGTATGAACGTCAATGTTGACGTTGAAGAAAGACAGATTCGACTGAGAAGATGCCGTAAGCAAATCGAAGGCCGCTGCCGGGGCTTGCTAAGCATTATTGAGAGGCCTAGGGGTAGAAACCGCAGGTTTGGCGTCGAGTACGGCGAGATTAAACTCACACATCGCTCTCTGGTGGAATGTTTCGAAAGGCGAGACGTAATGGCCTACCTAGAGCCTTACTCGCAGCCAGTTGACATTGCAAACTTCAAATGTCAGGCTGCCCTGGCAGAACTCAAGTGTACTGTAGGAGGCGAGGCACGAGAGCAAAATGAACTCTTTCAACGACATGACGAATCAGAAGACGAACTCATACGAATAAGAGATTTGAATCATAAGCCCGTATTAAATTACGGGAACATGGTTAACGACCTTTGCCATGCTCTTTACCTGCTTGGGCCGCTGGACAGTTCATTGATAATGAGGATGTTGCAGCCTCTGAACCTATTTGCCGAGAAGCACTTGGATCCCCCGTCATTTGAACCCGTTAAATTCCTTTTAAAGTACCCCTATCACGGAAATCCCTGTGCATCGAAACCAACCACGTTTAAAAATGTCAAAAGCTGGGCTTCGTTCTACTGCCCGCTGATAGCCGCCTCGTTAGGCATGTACGACCTGTCGAAGGCAACGGGGCATGACCGAAGGTTCCTAGAGAGACACCTAGCCCAAGATCCAAGTATCCTACCCGATCTGGTCGAGTATCACATAGACATGGTCCTATGTGCCAGGCCCGGCCATACGAGGGAAATATTGAGGGCCATTCTAGGTTGCTTGGAACTCGGGGCCTCACCCCAAGATTCATCATTCCGAAGCGAATTTGACTTCAGGCCTACAGCTAACTTATGGCAACTTGCGGTCTGGTCCTTCTTCACCAATCAGTGTATACTCCTGCCCGAGCCTTTCCTTCTCGCCCTTGTCATCTACGGCGCGGACACTTCTGTCTGGCTTGAGTTTGACGCTTCCCAGGAAAGGACGCTTGGCGATGACGGGGTCTTTGTCAAATTTCAGTTTGGGCCTGAAAGAAAAGAGCGGTTTGGGCCATTATCAATCGACCCTGATGTAGTCGAAAATATCCAGCTTCTTGAAATTGCCCAAAAAAGGGATTGGAGACTATCCTTTCGTCAAATTTTAGAGTTCTGGTGTCCATCAAGTTTGGGCAAGTTTGACAAGCTGGCTGAGCTAAGGACTAGTCATGGAGACAAAATTCGAGAGTTTTTTGACATCGAGGGGCTCAAAAGGCAGTGTGGACTGGATGTCGAGGACTGGAACGAGGCGGAGTGGACCATGCCGAAGTGCTTGCTGACTCCTAAAAAAGACGCCAGAAATGTATGAGACCAGTGACTATGAGTCAGCAGTGTCATCAAGTGATCATGGTGTGTAGTCAGGAGTGAGCATTTAGCTAATACCACATGTTTTAGAGCTTTCTATGACGATATTCAGTTTCGCGGTTGGATGATATAACATTGATACGTTTTCCTTGTAGACATATATCATGTTGAAGCTAAAGGGTCCTGCGAAATAAACTACAGCCCAACAGGGCTGCGTTGTACCAGCGGAGCATGCAAAGACGGATGCAAGAGTATCAAATCTACAAAAGGGACAGGCAGGGATACCCCTCGTCACATCCAGGCTATCGCATTGTGACTTAATGATGTGACGGGAGATATCTTTTATTCACTAGCTTACGGTTAATCAATCTATCGCTTTATCAGCACTCCTCGGATTCCAAAGCCGGTCACAGTGTAGCGCCAACACAGCTTGGAGCTACTGCGGACTTTATTGACCCGTTGGAGTTAGAAGAGACGCAAGATGTGAAGGTCCGGCAATGAGGACGTAAAATTAAAAACAATAGTTCGATTGCTACGAATAACATGACTGTCACATCAAGAGGATCCACGAGAACCTCCGTGGCCGATTGCAAGGGGGCAAAAACGAGTTATCATCAGAGGTGGAAGCCGAACCAAGTACAACGCTGTTTTCGGAACTTTCAGCACTGGTCTCATATTTAAAAGTTCTGGGTTTATGGGCTGCGCGGCCAGCGCGAGGCGAGACTGGCGATGACGAGGAGCATCATACTTGTGAAATTGACATAATTGTCAATGTAGACTATCTACGTATCACTCCAAATCAAGTGTTATCAAGTCAGAGTCGATTGCTCGCCATGTTTAGCTGCGTTTCTGCTTGACGGATCGCCACTCCGTCATCAAACTCCCAACCACGGTTGTACACGCCAGCCCTACGACCAGATACCACGTTTGGCCAAGGCTTTTGTCAATCCCCACCAGAACTTCCCTAGACCTATGTGGTGGCACGCTTGACACGATCTCTGTTAGCCCGCTATTCTTAACATCGGTTTCGTTCAGACCTGGCACGCGACCGAGATTGGCCGACAGCTGATTCGTGAAAAGAACCTGTGCAATTGGGACCGCCACAGCCGGACCAAAGGACTGAGCAAACAACATGACGGATAATCCGAGCGGAATGTCTTCCTCAGGTAGCACTGTCTGCACGGCGTTCTGCGGTCCCGAGAAGCCAATGCCGTAGGCAAGGCCAGAGAGGGCGGTGTAGATGATGAGTTTGTCGAAGCCAGTGTCGACTTTAAAGGTGGTTATGAGACCTGCAGCAATGGGCATTACGACTGAAGCGAAGACCATGAATGGTGTATAGTAGCCAAACGCGCTCGTGCCAGCACCGTGTATGAGGGAGCCAATGGTGGCGCCAATAATGATGGGGAGCATCATGAAGCCGCTTTTAGCGGGGGTATATCCACGGACGATCTGGTAGTAACTAGGCAAGTAATATTCGAGTACAGTTCCTGTACTGTTGGTGCACATTATGAAGATGACACCGGCAATGACGCTGCGTCGCTTCATGACACGTGGAGGGAGGGCAGCGGCGTCGCCTCGTCGGAATTGGTTGTAGATGAAGGCGACAAGAAGGACAGCAAAGGTGACGAGCGGACCGATCACTTCCCCACTGTGCCAGGTATACTTGGTGCCGCCCCATGAGAACGCGAGGAAGAGACTTGTGAGCGCTGGGAGGAAGAGCAGGTTGCTCACAAGGTCGAGCTGCGCTACCTTCTGCTTGAATGGCATACGGGCGACGTCGTTGGGTTTCTGCGTGTCCGACAAACAGAAAATTGTGAGTAACAGCGCGACAACAGCGATGGGCGGGTTGATATAAAAACACCATCGCCAACCGAGCGACCCGGTGAGTGCACCACCCAAGAGCGGTGCCGCTATTGTAGCCACGCCCTCAATGCCGCCCATGATGCCGAGAAACATGGGCCGTCGACGTAGAGGTGTCGATTGGACGATAATGACGAAACATCCCGCGAAAAGACCTGCAGAGCCCAATCCAGCCACGGCTCTACCAGCGACAAGCATGGCAGACGTGGTGGCCGTCCCGCAGAGCAATGAGCCCGCTATGGAAATGATGTTGGCAATCAAGAAGACGCGCTTGACCGAGAACAGCTTGTATGCCTTGCCGAAAATGAATTGGAAGGCGCACACACAGAGCCTAAAGGCAGACGAGTACCAGCCCACGTCAGCAACGGTGTGGAAGTGATCTGTAATACTGGGCACGGCGGTGGCGGCGATGTTCATGTCGATACTGCTGAGGGTGAGAACCGCACCGATGGTGAGCATCATGAGCCAGAATTTTGTGCCGGTTGGGTACTCTGCTTCCGTAGATGAAGCAGACGGATCAGGTGTCTCGTCAATGGCAGTCTCCCGGGAGGCAGATGGTAATTGGATTGACGGCTGGGTAAGCACCTCATCAATGATGCCCTGCGTGTGCTGACCCGAGCTACTTGTCGGCTCATCAGATGTATTACCATCTGCCCCGCCGGGGATCCGGGTCATTGGGTGTTCCTCAACGCATTCGACGGTCGCCATGACTGGAATGGTCACGGTCGGGATTGCTGGGAGTCAGATGATGGAAGGGAGAAGAGGGGACAAATTGCAACGCGACGCGACCGACAGGGTTCCAGCAATTGGCTTATTCCCATGGATTTTCCGACCACCTTCCAAGTCTGTCTACGACTATCTATTCTTGACCTCCCATGCTTCTATTACTTGCCGGCATAGCTCATTTGATCCCAGCTTCATCTCTCTGCAGCCTTGACCCACGCGCGCTTCATATACCACATCAACGCTTGGTCGCTTTCCAATGAGCTGCTCCAATTTTGCATCCATCACACGAGTTGTGAAAGCAACAAAGCCGATCGGGATATTGACCAGAGACAGAGCCAATCTAAGAGGTGCAAGTACCAACGTAGTGGGAGTGTTTCTTGTAGGGTCCAGTTCCTTGAGCGGTGCCAGAAGCAACAACTGCAACATGCTCCGGTAGGAATATGTCCACCGGTTGCTGTCAAACTGCTGAGGATGTGAAACGCTGCCCAAGCTGAAGGTTAAGTATTCCGCCAGACTATAGAAGCCGTATGAAACCGCGTGCAAAAAGGCGATAGGTGCTACACATTGGTTAGTTTCCATGGCAGTGAACCGGATCATAGAGCTCTTACATGTCGCAATACCAACAACGTCCGCCAGAACCTGACCCGCTCCTTTACGGAAGGTCTCCGCAGACCCCAGGTTTCGTAGTGATTTTATGGCCGACATTATCCGGCCTCCAACTAGTGCTATGCCTCCCAATGCCCCTGTGATGGGATCCCCAACACTCTTGAGATCGGGCGAGTCAACATATCGGATCAGGCGTAGATCGGTCTGTCGCATCTGGCCGTCATCAACAAGAATGCTCGCTGCAACTGGTGAAAGTTTCCTCCCAGTCTTTCCATGCCTCCAGACGGCAGGACGGTCAGAGAGCAAATCGCAGCGTCCCTTGCTGTAGGAGTGTTCGAATGTTCTGAGTGCCGATCTGGCAAATGCAAACTGTCCTGGTTCTTCCTGGTTGATCTTTTCCGCCATTGACTTGACGTTCAGCAACATCTCAGAGGACAAGGCCTCTTGAACCCTCGTATAAATGATCTCTGAAGTTACATCCTGAAGGGGAATGGGCTCGGGGCCACAGCCAGCACGATGAACACGAGGAGCCCAGAAGGGTTGATCACCGGCGATTGGTATCATGATGATTGGCTTCCCGGTCTTCATCGCCATTGATGTTGTTCCGGCGCCCATGTGAATCACAACAGCGGCAACTCGGGGGAAGAGCCAATGATGAGGTATCTCGTTGACGACGAAGACATCCTCACGTTTGAACCTGTCGTCAGAAGTGCCAGACCATCCCTGAGCATAGATTATGCGCCTCCCTGCTTTTTCGATGCCGTCAAAGACAGCTTCCAGGACTTGATCCGAATTTGGAAATGACATGCTACCGAAACCGACGTAGATGGGTTCGTCACCCTTATCCAGCCACTCGAGGAGCTCAGCAGGGGGGGGAAATGGCTCCTCATCGGCAAATACATAGCCAACAGTGTCGATCTCGTCTCCCCAGTCTGAAGGGTTTGCAAGAAGATGAGGGGACCACAGGTTTGAGCAAGGTAGGCGGAAACGCATGAAGTGGCTCTGCCACCAGATTGGCGAGAACGGTTCGAGACCCATGGTTTCAACACGCAGCTTGTTGAAGCCCGAATTCAACATGAGCAGAAATCTGTGATGCAACCGTCAGTGAAAGTGTACCTGAGGCCGTCCGTATTCATCTTACGCCAGGTCCTTGAGCCACCATGAAAGGACGTTTCGAACAACTGAAGTGCTGTTTCCTGAGCTCTCAGCTTGTGAATGAGGTATGTACTTGGAAAATATCCGTGGATTGTTGGCCTGCAGGTGGATAGGAATACCCATCCTAGCCGCAGCAGAGCTATGCACAAAGGTTGTCATTGTCGCAATGATTGCATCCGCGACGAATGGATCTGGAGATGTCCCTTCGGGAATCCCAGCAGGGTCATCTACGCATGCTCCCCAATACCGCTGCCCCATTTCAGCAAACTCATCTTGAATCTCGGGCAGGATCCGTCGCATTTCCTTTAAACCGCGGCTTCGTCGCGCAATCATCTCCCGCGGATCGGCACGTCCTAGCGAGTAGAACTCGATGCCGGCGGCTTGGACAATGTGTTTATGGCGCTCGTGGGTAACGTATCTCACGCGATGGCCGTACTGAAACTGGAGTACTTTGGCAATCTCGAGTGTTGGTTCGAGATCCCCGCGGCTGCCGAAACCCATGATGACGATGTTCAGTTTTGGCATGCTCATCGTGTCGTGGGCCTCTACGGGGGTCTGGAGGGCTGGTTCATCCATGCTGGGCAGGGCCTTTTCAAGGCGAGGTGAGGCTAAGGGATGGTAATATCGATAAAGTAGCCCAGCTTGGTATATGCTGTGCGTAATGTGTAATCTGTCGACGCATTCCCGACTCTTCTTCTAACGCTGAAAACGTCGACCTTATGACTTGACGAAGGATTTGACTCGGGTCCCGCGGATTAGAGGGATTGGACCCCGCGGGTTGGAAGGATTGTCGCTAGCTGGCCCTGACCATTGCGTGGTTCCAGGCTTCCCAGGTGCTCTGCGGCTTCGCGTCAGCACTAACTGAATGAGGTTAGCAGGGGCAAATCAAGGCAGATCAGACCTCACTAAAAATGTAAACAGCCACGCGCTTCAAGACGGGCGTTGCGCCTAACCCTATACCAAGCAAAAGATGAAGCTCGCAAAAGAATCAGAATAACACTTTAATCATGGATAGACCTGATCAGAAAAAAAAAATTTAACACATCAGCTCGTTTCATTGATGAACTTTGACGAAGGTGTTCGTCAAATGTTGGCTTCCCAACCGATACTGACAGCATGGTTCAATGGCAGGGCAAAACTTGGTCTTCAATAACGTATATGATAAGCTTGTGCACCATCCAAGTATGTGCACCACTTTTCACTCAAACACCACCTCTACTATTTGATCAATTGAATCTCAACCAAAAACTATGTCTCAATCCTATTCTGAACGCCAGATCCTTCTTGCGCTTCAGGCGCTCCAAAATAACCCAAAATTAAGTCTCCGGGGCACTGCCAAGTTATACCAAGTTAGCTATTGGGCCTTACGTCGCCGCTACAATGGCATTCAATCTCGATGCGACTGGATCCCTAAGTCACGCCGACTATCTGATCTAGAGGAACAGATCATTATTCAGTTCATTCTCGACCTAGATTCTCGAGGATTTCCTCCCCGACTGCGCGCTGTTGAAGAAATGGCCAACCGACTGCTCGCCGACCGCGACGCGCCACCCGTCGGCAAGCGCTGGGCTCATAACTTCGTTGCGCGACACCAGGAGCTAAAGACGCGTTTTTTTCGCAAATATGACTACCAGAGAGCTAAATGCGAAGATCCAACCGTTATTCGCGATTGGTTTCGGCTCGTGGCGAACGTTATCGCGAAGTATGGCATCCGACCGGACGATATCTATAACTTTGACGAGACTGGCTTCCTTATGGGCATGATCGCAAGCGGAATGGTCGTCACAGGTTCAGAAAGACGTGGACGACCAAAATTAGTACAGCCTGGAAACCGGGAATGGATTACGGTGATTCAGGCGATCAATGCGGAAGGCTGGGCGGTCCAGCCGTTCATCATAGGTGCGGGCCAATATCACCTCGCTAGTTGGTACCGGGATAGCAACCTCCCGGGCGATTGGGCTATTGCAACATCCCAAAATGGCTGGACCGATAACGAGATAGGCCTTGAGTGGCTAAAGCACTTTGATCGGTGCACAGCCAAGCGATCAGTTGGTCGCTATCGTCTCTTGATCCTCGACGGGCACGAAAGCCACCACTCCGTCGACTTTGAGAGATATTGTGAGGAGAAGCAGATCATTACGCTCTGTATGCCGCCTCATTCGTCTCATCTACTTCAGCCCCTTGATGTCGGGTACTTTAGCCTACTAAAGAAGGCTTATGGTCGAGAAATAGAACATCTAATTAGATGCTCTATAACCCACGTTTCAAAGACCGAGTTCTTCCCGGCCTTTTATGCCGCTTACCAAGCTACTATGACAGAACAAAATATCAGGTCATCTTTCAGAGGGGCCGGGCTTGTCCCTCTTGACCCAGAAAGTGTGGTCTCTAAGCTTGATGTGCAGCTACGGACCCCAACGCCGGTTGAGGAGGAGGCCGAGCCCTCGACCCCTTGGGTTTCAAAGACCCCAAAGACAGTACTTGAGGCCGGGTCTCAGTCTGATTATATTAAGAGAAGAATCATACGACATCATAGCAGCTCCCCAGACTCGATTTTTGGGGCAGTAGAGTGTATTGTTAAGGGTTACAAAGCAGCTAAACATGAGAACGCCCTATTGAAGGATGAGAACAAAAATCTTCGACAGGCAAATGAGATACTAAGCCGGCGCCGGAGGGCAAAAAGAAACCGGTTACAGAAAAGAGGGGTCATGACAGTAGAGGAAGGAAGGCAGGTAATTGATCAGATGGACGTTGATGCGCAGGTAGTTGCAGAATCGTCGAGAAGTGGTGGTCGAGGAAGGTCGGTCGGACCAGGCGTTCGGCGCTGTGGAGTATGTGGCAAGCCCGGGCATAATGCAAGAACGTGTCAGGTAGTGATTGAAACCTCTGGAGAAGAGTATAGCAGTTAGTTTTAGTTGATCAATGGATTTATTGTGTTTTTTTTACGGTTAGTAATAGTAAGGGTGTCAAAAAGTGGTGCACATACTTGGATGGTGCACAAGCTTATCATATACGTTAATACAAAAATAAAGAAGATGATATTAACCGCAACAAACATTACAACAACTACTATTTAACTACAGATGTTTGCTAGTGCCGTTTAAAACCCATTCAAAAATATCTTGGTACGCCTCTTCCGCTTTACTCTCGACGGCATCCCCATGGCAGGGAATAATAGTCCGATCAAAATCCCACGTGTCAATTCGCTCCAATGACTTGCGAAGCCCGTCGCGGTTTTTCGCGCCAAGCACGTACCAACCGAGATGCTTCTACCAAATAGCCAGCGACTTGGCCGAAAACACCGGTGAGACCAACTTGTTTAGTAGTCCTGATGTGGGTGATTTTCCCAACTTTGAGAACTGTTCTGTGGCCGGCACATTGAACAACAGGTCGGCTTCGATGAGGGTGCAAGATGGTTTGTGAAAGAGAGCGATGTCGTGTGAGTCTATGGCGTCAATATACTAGACGTCGAATTCTAGATCAAGCTCATCGGATATAAGGATGCGTCTCAGATGCTGTGAAAATTATGCCAAACTGGGTCTCCTTCAAGTTCGGTTTCTTGACACACTTCTCAGGCAATCCCTCTGGAGCGATCAGACGTGCGTCGGGAAACTCGGTCTTCCACGATGTAATCTGCATATAGTGTTCCAGGTTTGGAGCAATGATGTACTTGACGGTTTCCCCTGTTGACTGGAATGCCTCACGAACGGTAGCGGTTAAAGGGACTGGAGAGATGATCGCAAGAGAACCGGATTATCGCCCGCCCACCAGTATTTAGGAAACCAAATTAAGTAGTTAAACAGTATATTAATTGTTATTATTTTAGAAGTAACTTAGTAAAGAAACTATAGTATCTATATCTAATTAGGATATTATTAACGATTTTAATAGTAATTTATACATAATAATACAAATAATTTTTGCTGCTGTGAGGCAAGGCATTGGGTGTGATGCCTTTGATTGTGTTTATTACTGTGTCATCTTCTATTGGGCTGCCTTGATCTACCTTCTGGTATTGAATAAGGTTAAAGAAATTAATAATACAAATAAAAGGGATATTACTCAATAAAACTCATTAAAGATACTAACTCGACTCAGCGTATCTCGACGGCTCCCTGCAATCCAGGGGTGCCTTACAGACGCAAATCTTCCTTCCCCTCGACAAGTACGCGACTCTGTTTTCGCAATTTTGGCAATACTGCTCAATGTCAAAAGCCCATTTCGCCAAGTACGGCGCAGCTGCACCTGGTCCTGTGCTGACTAGTAAAAGGGCGGCTTGCATACTGATCTGATTAGCTAGAGTCCATGTTAGATCGAGAGCCGGCTTACTGCGTGACATTGGAAGGTTTCTTTTTGATCGTCGTCATGGCTCGTCTCTCGCAGAATGGGCAATCGATCCAATCTGGCTGATCTCCGAGGAGATGCAGGGGCGTCACAGTCCTCATGGATGGCTTCCGATGCAGTACAACCTCCCGGCCATGGCAGATCCCGACATCCTGCTTTACCACCTCAGGTGCGTAGCTGTAGGTTACTTCTGGTAGATTATATCCCGTTACTGGGTTCTCGATGCGAGCTGGCTCCGGGTCGTCGGGCAATATAACCTCGGGATAGCAGTCGTAGTCGATCTTTCGCTCGATGGACCTAGAAAGATATGAAGATTAGAATCTCTCCATGTCTAATGGGCGTCCATTGATACTCACAGGGGGTTGTAAGGGTCTGTAGAGGATGTTTTCGGCAGGTGGTCTTGGTGATAGGCTAGGGTTTCTGCTTGCGACACGGGAGACTCGACCGGCGAACAGAGCGCAGAAGGCGCCATGACATTCGTTAGGGGACTGGATGTTTCTGTCATCGGGGAGATCACATCTTCACCCTTCCCCCTTAGAGAGGAGGACCTAGAATAAGACCATGTTAGCCATTGCAGATGAGTTTGTAGCCTGAAGCGCGCGGCACAAGAGGCCTACCTGGTATTCATGATCGCGTAACAATTCTGGACGAGATGGAGGAAATTTAGGATGCATGAGATGAGACAGAGCTGGGAGACGATTCTCTTTCCGTGCCTTGCGTTTATTGCGTGTCTTCAGACGTTGCAATGACAACAAGCTTTGAGAAGGCCCCACTGTGTGCATCGTGTTTACCGGGTTAAAACGAACTAAGTTGAGTGTAGACCAATAGATAGCTGAAGCGAGAACGAGAACGAAAATGATGACGAGGTCGGGATGCGCGGACCAGGAGAAGGCCATGCCATGGCTTGCACTACAAGAAGAGCTATGTCGCCCCTAACTGAGCCTGGACTAACACCCGACCTCCTGACATTCTATCTCCTCAACAGGCTTCTGCCCAGGTCTGAACGGGAGATTGGAGATTCAAACGCTCGTCATTCAGAACATAACCCCTCTGCCTCATAGAATACGGCATTGCTTGTTAGATCCCCTCCGCTAATGATTGATAGTTCGACTAATCTAAGAGCGCTTTTCTTCAACACTTTGCCCAGCTCATCTCAGACGCTATGTGCACCGACAACACAAATCTCAGCACCGCTGATGATCGAACTGGCAGGGTCAGCAAGAAGCGGGGCCGCATTGGCAACGTCTGAAGGCTCAGCGATACGGCCGATTGGAATAGACGCCCCCCTGGCCTGGACGAAGTCCTCCATAACGGGGCCATTCCGGATGCTTGCTATCTAGTTCTTGGGTATCTCCCTTCTACTATAATAAGAACCCAGTATCTTAACACATCATATCATCATAACCAATGCTCGGGATGCCTGCAAACGTGCTTAACAGCGGTGTACCCCCCAAAGCCGGGTAGACAGTGTTGAAGCGGAGCTGTCCCTTTGAGAATTCTAGCGCCAGCGACTTGGTGGCTGCATGGACTGCGGTAAAATGGAATAACTTGCAAGGTATCAAATGTGATAAATCTATGGGCAATGCTTCAAACTTATACTAAACCAATCTCATCATTATCAGTAGACTCCACTGTAAAAGTCCTTTCGTATGTGATTCCATCCTTAGGCGCCAGGCCACAGCGTGAGTCTGTATCAGCCTTGATGTTTGTCTCCAACGGTATGCTGTTGCCGTGTGTCGGCCGGGTCCTGCTGGCCGGTCCGCTATTGCGGGGCTGGGCTGTGCTTCCAAAGAGTTTGGGGGACATTCTAGCAAGCAGTAGGCGCAGTGAAGGCATACAAGCGCACATGATGCCAACGTTCGTCTCAATCACTGACCATCTAGCAGCTTCAAGGAATTCCCACGTGGGGTTCTTTGAATCGGATCGGTACTGGAGCAGGGACCGCAGCCTCAGGATACTGACGATCGTGAAACTAAGGGCCGTGTCAGTCAGCCTCTCTACCAGCTAGATACTAGAGTCTTACAATGAGCCCATGCAAAACATCAAGCTAACGGCGATCTTCTTTCCCCGACTCAACCTGACCTTGTTGATCTCGAATAGAGGAATGAACAGCATCCAAACATCAAGAGTGATGCTGATACCAGCGTTTGCCCATGCGAGGGCATTCGTATTCGAACAGCTTCCCGAGGTCTCTTGGGACCAGCTGGTCCAGTAGTGACTGACTGGCCTGCATTGGAGACAGGAGGCAAAGACAAAGGCAACACCATAAACTGAATCCAAGGCGATTGTAGCCCAGACGGTGAGACGCACCCGCTCATCTGGAAAGATGCGTAGGTAAAAGAACAGTATGGCAAGCTTGAGGACAGCGACCTCGGACATGTATAAAACCACGTTGATGAAGAAATACTTCCCAAAGTTGTTTATGGTTTCAGGCTTTAGAGTCCAGACATCCCTTCCCAAGCCGTTTCGCACCAATTCCGTGTTGGTAATCGTGATAGATAGGAGATGTAGGAGGGCGACCAGAGTCAGCCAATCGTCGATGCCTAGCTCAGTACCCTTGTATATCTTGAAACCGAACCGCTGCAGCACGAATAGGCTAGAAACGACTAATAGAGCAATGGAGAGGTTCTTGTATTCGGGACCTTTGTTACGGGTTGGCGCATCGCAGGTTGTCATTGTGAAGTTCTGGGTCGCTAGAGGAGTGCATTCAGCTAGCATCCACAGATCAAACCTCTGGATGGGGAAACGCACCTAAAGATTCTTTCGGTGTGCAGCCTTGTTCCACGCATTGTCCCAAGTCAGCTAGTAACGATGCATCTGTACAGAGACACGTGGTATTGGTCATTGAGCACCTCGAGCCGGCCACGATGGTTGCAAAGCAATTGACCTGTTGGTATGGAAGTCAGCCATAGCGGCTAGATATGGCGGATGGGAGGGCTAACACCGCAGCTAGGCAAGTCTGTCAGGTCAGAAAAAGAGAGGGCGGACGCGGGAACAGCTGTCAAGACAGCCAAGGAGACTAAGATCTTCCATTGGGGCGCCATGCTGTAGAAAGCAATCGGAGGTGACAGTCAGCTATCCTAGGGTGGTAGTCATCACTAGGGTGTTCGCCATGCCCGAGAGCAGAAAGTTTAACGGTCTTATACCAATCCCCAGCCTGTGCCGACACCTCAAGAAATCAAAGCTGGGATCCGACGGACCCCGACATTGGTTGGAAGAGGGTGCGAGGCCCAAGTGCTAGAGAATGTAAGACGGCCTTAGGAACAAGGGCCCTTGTCGCCGACAATCGTCGGAGCACCCGGTTTAGCAGCCCTCGACGTTTCGCCTTCATGTTCATTTTATTACAACAGGCTCAAACCTGATCAGTGATCTATATGTCGCTCCCTTTTGTGTGGAATATCATCCAGCCCTCTCGGCTGAAATTTTCAAGCGAGGCTGTAAGACCTTGTTTTATCACGGTCGCGTACAGTCATGGTGTGCAGCCTTCAGCGGGATTCCTGCCGTACAAGGTATAATGGCTTCGCCCCTGGCTCGCACACAAATCAAAGGGTAACGAGATTGATTTGCTTGTGCTCATTATCACTCCGTCGACAAACCAATCGGGCTGCTACTTCGCCCTCCCCGCATTCGATTGATAATCGACGGAACTCGGCGATGGAACTACGCCGTTTCGGGATGCTTATGCCCCTGCCGCAGAGTAGAACCCATTTGGAATCCCCTGCAGGAGGCCAGGGGAGCCATGTTACCCAGACATCTCGGCTCCCTCTCCTCGGGTAACCATGCCCCTCGGTGTTCCAGGGCGCCCAGCCCCCGGTGAGTGGAAAAGGAAAACCGTAGCCGAGGCATAGCTGTTTTAATAGTAGTAAGTATGGCTTTATTATCAATCCTATGAGACGCTTTCTTGGCATAGACATAGATAGATATAATAATATCACAAGTCTCGGACCTTGTGAATCTATATAATGTCATTCAAACTTGATAGAAAACAAGAAGAAGCACCTATCCCCACATCCCAACGCGGCTGGGATTTAGATGATTGCAATCTCCCTCTTGGACGAGTGGACAAACAAATCAGCCATGACCTTTTGCTGCGGCCCCCAGACATCAAAAGATGCCAACCGTTCATACTTGCCTGTCTGTGTCTGCGACTCGGCCAGGACAAGGTATGAAGTAAAGCGGACGAGATCCGGGTCTTCCTCGAACGCCCCGACCAACCCATCTGGTAGCGAACGAGAAACCGACATATCATCATCTGGGCTTTCTTCTGGCCTCCTACTTATATTACATGGTGGACTGAGACCCATAACCATCGCCCCTGGGTTTGGAACAAAGTCCCTTGTGCCCAAGAACACGAGCACCACGCCGCTTGGGTCACAGCCCCTTTCATGAACTATGGTTTGGGCATCGTCGACCCGTAACTCGATGTAAAACTCGTTTTCGCGATAGGTGAGACTTGAAAGGTCTTTGAACGAGCCGCCGTCGAATCCCAGAAACGCGACCATCAGCTGCATATCTTGGATCATGAAGCCGCTCAGTGTGATAGACCCGGATACGACTTGACCCGTAGGTTCGCCAGCAAGTCTTGGGACTGTCTCAGCACTGAGAATGTCGACGTAGCTGTCGAATGATGATCGTGGGTGGGTAGTGAGGTAGGAAATAGGACCGTGTAAGTGTGCCCAGCTCCAGGAGGGCGCCACATAGCCCTTGGTCTTGTGCCAGTCCTCGCGGCGGTTGCGCTCATCCAGAATCCTTCTCCAATCATCAGCGCCTTCTGATGCCGAAACTTCCTTTTCTGCTGCTTTTCTCTTCCGGGTAGCTTTCATAAACGCCACTAGGTCAGATTCAACCGGGGGTTTCCATGCCAGCTGTGCCGCCAAGTCGCCCCTCCACAGGCCAGCCAGATATTGGTCTGCTTTCCCGTCGCCCATTATGCTGCCCATTATCTGCTGAAACCTGGCAACGAGTCCTCGAAATGCAGGCAACTTATCCATTTCCTCGGATAGTGAACGTTTCGCGTACGCGCGCACAAGGAGGCGCCACGAGTCGTAGAGAGTGTCCATGGTCTTGGTTCGGGCAGCAGAAAGGTCTCGAGATAACGCCTGTGACTGGCGCCGACACTCACATTCCGTCAACTCGTTGCACTCCCACACCAACTCGTCAGTGGTAAAGTGTAGGACGCGCCGACTCATCAACCGTTCCTGCATGGTCCAGCCACGTTGATCGATAGGCTGATTGTTCGAGCCGGCCCGTGACTCTAGATGGGGATGAGCCGGTCTCCGGAGAAGAAGAAAAGGTGTGTCATTTCCCTCCGAGTCTTTGTATATCTGATAGCCGAGATCTGAATATTTCTGCTCACGGTGGTACAGTCCGTCGAGAGCTGAGCTGCTACCGTCGGCGCTGAGAGTCAGGGCTGCTCCCGAATACACATCACACATGAGAGTTGCCTGATGTGTCCAGTCTTCTGTTGAGTCCTGGATGATGCAAAGCCGGTCGACCCATAAGTAGCGTAAACCAAGCTCCTTGGTCACATGGATGGCATCGCGGATCGTGAGTGGAAGGTCCTCGATCGCCACACCGTCGTGTTGATACGCCTGGAAGTTCTTGTTCGAAGTGAACAGACCAGGGCTTTCTGCCCCCCAGCAGTAGCTAAGCGCGGCATATTCTCCCTCCATTGGGCCGGCTTCACGGAGGTAGACCCGAGACTTGTCAAGGCCTTGGAGGTCAATCATCCTAATTGGCAGTTTGCTAGAGTTAGCAGTGGACTCAGAATCTTTGCATCCAGAATGGTTGTCTCGGCAATTTTGGAGCCACATCTTAGCCAACTCGAGAGCCTCAGCGCTACCAGAGCTCTTGTGAACTCTGGTAACAAACGAATAATCGTGGGTTTCTCCAAAGCCAACGGGTATTTCATGGGACCACTCTATACTGGGTCAGTGTCATCATGATAAATTTTTGGCAACTCCTGGAAAGCCTTACTTAGTTCAGGATATATCTCTAGTTCTCTCTCCTCGTCCTGCACATTTCTCGTCTCGGAAACGTACTCGTTGCCCCCGATCGTGACGTCTTCTCGTGAGCTGGTATCCGAGACGACGCCAATCTGGTAGCAGTTGGGCCAAGGCCTCCTCACTCGGATGATCACATTCGAATCATCAGCAGGTGGCCATATTTCGGTGACAGGAGATTGTGCCAGTGCGGTCCACACAAAGGCGCAGAAAGGGCAGCTATTCCTGTCGACAACGTCCTTGAAAGTTTCCACCCGGGCGGAGAATTGGCGATGTGGACCTCTGAAAGTGTCTCCCTTCTGCAGCTCAAGATCCATGACATCTTGACAAAGGGAGCAAGTGGTTGATTTCAATTCCACAAGGCGATGTTCGGGGTTGTGATCAATCCCTTGGCCTGGGATTGTGACACAAGTCGAGCAAAAGTCCTTCTCGGAAGGTGGACAGTCGATGCAGGCATAGCGCAAGCCAGAAATGCGAACCTTCGAGTTCCCGCAATTTGGTCCATCGCACCAGTTGAAGCGGTGGGTCGGAGGATTCAACTCGGTGCGATGTTGAAGCGCATCTTCAATCTCATACACGGGGTTGGCGATGTCAGGTACGTCCAGGTTTGTTAGTCTCGCATCATGAAGGGGTGTTGAGAAGTTCTGATAAATGGAGAAAAGGAGGTGGTCCATGGTGTATCAGGTGAGGTATTCAAGGACATATAAAAAGAATAAGTTACTCGACCCAGATGGCTTTTGGCAGATTGAGGTTATAATCACTTTTGTTGTGTTTGAGGGCCACCAAAAGGCCTCCAATTTCCCGCGAATCATTTATTTCGGGTGTGGCTGGGATGGTTATTCAGCCTTACACCGACGTCAGCAATGTCGCTACTCCAGCCACTGGATTGGTAGACTAGAGTGTGTTGAAAGGAAGTCCTACGGACTTGGTTTTGACTAAAGTCCGTGTCTTCTTGCACAGCCACTCAACAACAAATGACCCCACATCTTACATTGAAGAATTGTAAGGTTCAGTGTCATGCAGCATTGGGTCTGTTGAGATGCTGTTGTTGTGTAAAAACTGTGTTCTTTGGTGTGGCTGCTAACGTCTCTGTCTACGGCAAGAAAAGTTAAACTAAAAGTAACAATGAACTTGAAGCTTATGAAGCTCGATATTAGATAGCTAGGAAGGTGTACTAAATAACCGTGTCTTTGCTGTCGTTCTATATTAACTTCTTCCAACGGGACGATATTCGATCCTTACGGCCCCTACAAAGTCATGCTAGTTAGGCCATTAAACAGTCGCTGCTAAAGTCAAAATCCAACGGCACTCATCGGTCCCTCACAAACTCCCCTCGCCATGACCATGTAGCTCATCGTACGAAGGCAACCTTAAGGTAGTCCCAACGGCAAATTCTGTGTCCAGAGACTCTCCAGCATACTCATTAGGTACAAAATCAGGCGTTCCGGCCAAGAGAAGCTGTACAGGAAGCGCGAGAAGCAGCGACGTAGATCCTATATGAACAATCACTCGCAACTTGTAGGTCCTTGATGAAAGGCAAGAGTAGAAGGTTGGGAGAAATATTCTCTCGCTGCTCGAGAAACTGGGTAATTCCACCTCTATAGTACTCAAGTATGAGATGCTTGATTGTTGATCGTTGCTGGCATTGCTTTCTCTTCGTTCCGTGATAACCCAGGATAGGAGTGTGCTCGCCTTGGTAAGGAGCGTCTCGTCTACCGAGTAGTCGGCTATTTGACCGACAAGGTTGGGAAAGTCGTTCATAGGCCTATCTCGGAACCACGTCTCAGCTTCAAGCTTCAGCGAAATGTTGCAGGTGTCAGGTGGCAAAGAGTTGTCTCGAAAAGGTCGAAAGACAACCTTAGCTGTCAAAGTAGTCGGATGGAAACCACAACCGCTATACTTGAGTTGAATCGCCCTAGGCTGGTCCGCAGAGAGAGTTAGTTGGCCCGTTGCTCGAGAGAACAGGGTAGTTCGAAGTCTCTTTGAAGACTCAAGGCAGTAGTTTGGGTTCATATGCGGCACTACCAATGGACCATGCTCAACCCCGCATGGAAGGACTTGGATAGTTTTCTTGCTGCCCAATATGGCCATTGAAGGGCTCCCTTCCGTAGATGAGCTCCATAAGGTGGCCTGAACGGTATACTCGATCTTGACCCCTTTTGGTGCCATGCTGTCTCGCTCCCAGCAGCCAGTGCTAGGGGGTGCTTGAGAATGCAAGTCTCTTAAGCCCTCCGCTCTGAAGGTATGCGCACAAGGGGCTGTACCAAGACGAGGAGGAATCGTAAACTCAAATGGGATCGAGAAACTCTCGCCACCATGAAAGACTCTTGATTCTGGATAAACAGAAAGGGATATAGGCATGTCGATATCTAGAAGAAGGTGTGATGTTTCAACCGGTAGGTCCCCACTGTTTGTTTCCACGCTGGATTCGCAGATGAACTTGATTGAGACCCTGTCGAATGGAATATCCCTTTGGGGCTTGATGATAACGTCTCCCTTGACTTGTGACCCGGAGCTGTATCTTTTGGAAGCGAAGTGCTGGTTGATTGAGATATCAAGCTCGTTAGACCTGAGCGCCTTTAACGGGTTACAGACCGTTCCGCCGATCCATGGCCCGGCAAGATGTCGCCTTCGGAAGATGACATCTTGCGGCTTCGTATACGGGGGTTCCATGACAATAGGAATCAAAATGAAGTTGTGTGATAATCTTGGACATCTAAGGAGGAACACTTTTGATTGACGTGTCTTAAGTATGGGCAGGACAATGCGATAGTCGCTGCTGTTGTGAGTCAGGAAGATCAGTGTGGCATCTTTCAGAGGCAGTAGCGCGACGTAGAACAGCATGCTATGTATGCAGTTGGAAAATAATGACTCCAAGAAACAATCCCTGCCACTTAGCTCAAGGCCCCCTGGATTGTAGGTAATACGACATACGAATCCGATTACTATGCTCGCCCTCCTAGGTACCTGTTTGTGACGTTTTGGTTACTTCTGTCAGAAGCTGTAATTAGTCTCATTGATCAATGGGTTTCAATTTTCAATACACATTTCATAATCATGAAATTTGTCATCGCATTAAGACGCGTACCTCACAACTTCTTGCGCCAACGCCATTCAGCCTCAGATTGCGCAAGTTGTCTAAACTGGCCGTGACTCATCTGACCGCGCAACCGCGGACGTATCAATGTCGCTAGAAGGGCGTATCGTGACTCATATTTTTGTTATGGGTGGTTACACGGTCTTTGATGACAGTTGCATTTTCTGCACATTTCCCCTCGCTTGCTGATCGGTCTCACTTCACCGGATTTCCCAATGTGATGTGTCACTTCAAGACTAATTTCTCCAGGTGCTTGGCGTCTTATTTGCATCAGCAGAGACTTGGACACCCACCTCGAGGCTCTTTGTTGTCATTATCAATTAGATACATTTATATCAAGTGTCTCAGTCCCCATGGAGAGAACAATCACTACCCGTACTGCTTGTATATCAGACTCTCAATTTCAGCCATCAGATGCCACCTCTCCCATGGAAGGAGTCGAGGCTTTCCGTTTTCATTTATCCGTCTCTTCGCACACCCTCCCGCCCCGAATTCTACTTTCCACACCGACACAAACATCTTTCTGCTGCTTGGCCAGTTGACCCTAACCATCTCCATCCGCGGTCGTGATAGCATATTTGGCTCACTCTTCTTCCGTTGACACCTTGATCCAATGGTTGAAATTTGCTGCGAAAACGATGCTGAGTCACTTTCGCAATATTCTTATATGATGTTGTCGGTTTCGGTTTCGGTCTCGGGCGATTCGAACGTACCGAATGGCCCTACCGCTATGTATATCCCGAACTACTCGGGAACCTAAAGTATCGTCGATTTCTAAGCATCTTTCTGTTTTAAATCACAAGGGCATGCCGAATAACGTTATCAAAAGGCTCGAAGTTATTGTAAAAGCCCAATGCACCCACAAGATGTTTTTCAATTCCAACCACCCAACCATCTTCTCTGAGTAATTACTGTCGACGACCCTTCTCTCATCCAGACTCTAATATTCATTTTTCCGTCGAATCAAACCTCATAATGCTTGTTCTTATCGCTGGAATAACAGGGAGCCTGGGGCAGCGATTAGCATCGAATGCTATTTCGCGTGGGCTGTCAATTCGGGGTCTTGGGCGTGACCCTTCGAAGCTGCCAGCAGCGATAACTGAGAAACTCGAATCCTTCGTCAAGAGCACAAGCTACTACGACATTGACGCCCTTGACCAGGCTGTTGATGGGGTAGATGGCATAATTTGCTGTTATTCCCCTGGTCCTGTCCTTGACCTCGATGCCAATCTTCTCCTCCTGCGTGCAGCCGAAAGAGCTGGAGTTAAAGTATTCATCGCTTCGTCATGGAACAACGACTGGACCAAGATCAAATTTGGAGAGTTCATCCATTACGATCCGCACATTGCATTTGAGCAACAAGCCGCCATGACCAGCGCTATCCGCCCGGTTTACTTGTTTACCGGGACCTTTTCCGATCTCCTCCTTACGCCATACGGCCCAGGAATGTATGCTTTCGACAACGGCAAAGCCCAACTTAAATATTGGGGCGATGGAAACCTCCGCAAGTGGTCATGGTCTGCGCAAGATGACGTTGCCGCTTGGACAATCGAGATATTAATCAACGGGAAAGGCGTCCAAGAAGGCAAAGGCGGTTTCTTCAGGTTCCGCTCTGGAGAGGTTACCATCGACTCTCTTGCGGATGCCTACAAGCGAGTTACTGGACAAGAAATAGAGGTTGTAAAAGCGGGCGAGGTGGACGATCTTCAGAGACAGGTGGGTTGCTTGAGTCATGAAAATGGTAGAGATAATTACTGGGCATATTTGGCGGAGTCTGTGTCTTTGATTGGGTCCAGGGGCGGCTGGGAAATGAAGGTTGAGGATATTACAGTTCTTGATCATATCAAGAAGCCAAGAACTCTGGACGAATGCCTCAAGGAGCATTTGAACGCTAACTGATATAACTGGGGATTCAACATGCATCTCAACGGACCAATGTAAGCTGTAGAGATGCGCTTTAGATAGGGTATGAGCCAGCTGCGTGGCCACCGACGCTGGTTTGATATTCCTTCCTCCTCATCTTTTGCACGTGCTACTACTACACCTACACCTACACAAGAAGTTAGACACTACATCTTCACACAAACACTACCAGGGCTCTTGACGCCGACTTGGCGAGGACAGGACACGGTAGTGTTGACTGTGCAGCAACATTCCTCGTGATCATTGAGTGCCTGGTTCCTTGGGTTGGATCTGGTTGGAGGAATAGCGAAATTATGCATGTTACTGTGTCACTCCCTATCGGACATACAGGTCACCCCCTGAATGTTTGTCTAGCGTGAACTTTAGAGCAGGGGACCCCTGTCAGTTTCTTAAAATTCTCAATAAATATCAATAGAAAATAGAAAATAATAGCTATAATATATAAAATAAAGTCTAGAAATATTTTTTATATTTTCTATAAGGACTTTTGTTGCTTTTTTATAGAAAATTATATAAATATTTGAAGTTTAGCTAAGTGGGGCCTCAAGAGGTATTGCGCTAACGAACATTCAGGGGGTATAGTGTAAGGGTTCGATGACAGCTTGTGCCCGTCAAGGCCACGCGTTGCAATGCTGAGCCTAATTTGGTGCTCCACCAGGTAGGTGGGCCGAGAGCATTTGCTTTGAAATCAATCCAACAAGGGTACGACGCTCAAGCATCACAATGCCAACCTCATCAGTCTGGCTCGCCAGTTTTGGCGTAATTCACCTAGGACTGCTGTGTTCGAATTGAAGAATTATAAATTTCTCCGAAGAATAGCGACCAAGAGATGATCCATTTGTCAGCCCAGCTTAAGCCATCGAAAAGATGTCGACCCAAATCGCCAAGTCCTAAGTAAACGACGGATAATACTCAAGCCTTTCATTTATATATATAGCTTCACCATATAATAATTAGAAATCAAATTAGCATTCTACCCACAGATCACTGTCCTGTTCCTCCCTTTGCCGTCACCTACAACGCCCACAATGTTACCACGTCTCACGTTATACCTGGCCAACGTCTCTTGCGCCTTTGTACCACACTCTGTCCTCCTACACTTTGGCATTCCCGTCAACGTTTTTCTCATGAAATTCGGTCCAAATGGGGTGGAGGCTGCAGACGGAAGCATGTCAAATGCTGAATATCGGAAAATCAATCCTTTAGGATTTGTCCCCGCCCTAGACGCCGACGGCGAAATCATCACAGAGATTCCGGCCATTCTTAATTATATCTCCGCCCTCAAGCCCGAAGCAAAGCTCTTTAGTGACAGTGACTTAGGCCGCGTCAGGGTAGCTGAGTGGCTGAACTTTCTCTCTGCAAGAGCGCACGCCGTTGGATTCTCCATGACTTTCCTCCCTGGTCGGTACATCGACGATGCCGAACAATTCGACAAGATCCGGGCAAAGGGACAGAGAAACATCGAGGAGTGCTTGGTTCATATCAATAAGCGGTTAGAGGGGAGAATATTTGCGGTTGGGAACGCCCTAACCGCCGCTGACTTTTACCTGTATATCTTTGCGCGGTGGGCGAAGGAAATGGGGTTTGAGATGGAAAAAGACTTTCCCAACTACGCTACCTTTGCTTGTCGTACAGAGCGTCTTGAAGGAGTTCGCGAGGCCGTCAAGAGGCAAGAGTTAGTGTTGAGATACGCTGAATAAGGATAGCTAGCTGCTTGGGATATCGCTTGATGGCATAGCTGCATAGCTCTCTCAAGTTCATATGATAGAACGTGATAGGATATGATAAATTTTAAGAATGGCGTGACGACGATGTCTAATACAGAAGGCTATCCATGACGACAAACTAATCTGAAAGAAATTCACCAAGGCATTCATTAGAATACCCTATGTGCGTGTATAGACGTAGTTGAGAAGAGAGAATTTACGCCAAACGCCAGAGCTTAACACCGGAATATCTCATACGACAAGTCAAAAAAGACATAGGACTAATCAATCCAACTCTTGGGTCAAGGCGCTTCGTGAAGTCCTGGAGGGCTCCGTGCAAAGTCGTCTGCTGGTAGTTCTTGGGGTTTCTGTGTGTCAGCGAGCTCTGGCTTAGGCCTTGTTGTGTCTTCAAGCTCAGGCTGGATTTTTTGCGTGTCTGCAAGTTCAGGCTTGTCCTTGAAACTCTCTTCATCTTGGCTCGCCTTGTCTGAGCCCCTCCTAGAAAAGCGTTTCCGTGCAAAAAAACCGAGGCCGCCGAGCAGCAGAAGCCCTCCAACTGTTGATCCGACAGAGATGCCCGCGACTGTGCCGGTAGACATCTGCGAGCCAGACGTACCACTGGAAGAAGTAGTCGGAACCGATGGATTCGAAGCCGGGGTGGACGCTGCGCTGCTAGAGTCACTCGTAGCTGTGTCTTTAGGTCCATTTGTTGTTGTAGTCTCCGCGTCCTCGAGAACAATTCCAAAGTTTGGCGACTTGGCCAGGACTTTATCCGACCCCGCCTTGTAAAGCTCCATTTGGAGTACGCCTTTTCCCTCACTGCTTTCTCTCAGGTTTTCAGACAAGCCGTCCAGGGTCGCGTTCCAGGTGAAACCTGATTTAGTTGTGCCATCTATTACTCTTCAGTGAGTTGTTCGGACTTGGCGGTAATACTCCCACTCACTTTTGATCTTGACGCGGTACGTTTTGTCACTTCCTCCTGGGTAAACTTCCAATACGGCGACGTCCCATTTATCTGCATCGCCAGACTCCCATTCGACAGGCACAAACATTTTTTCATAGTAATCCCCAACCGAAGGCGCCGTGAATTTGCTCTTGCAGTGAGTAAGCACCGCGAAATAAAGAATCAAGAGAGCCAGAAACTGATTAGGAAACATTTTCGCGAGTGGCTGGCTTGGAAGCTGTTGGTCTTAGGCTGAAGGCAGGGTGCCCTTTACCCGACAGTCGTGGAATGAGCAAATGCGAAAGTCAACGGGGAGGAAGCCCTGGCCCCTGGGCGGGGATGTGATTTCTTGACCTATAAGTACGCCTGGCGCTCTCGTATTTCTTTCATTGTACGAAACAAGAGGGCATGGTTGCTCATGATATGACAAGTCGGCTGGGGGCTGGGGATACCAACCAACTTGCCCAGTAAAGCAATGCTAGGGCAGAGTTTGGGCACTTTTGATCTTCCATTTGCAGACAGCGTTGCTGCAAATAGACGTCATTTGGTTTTCAGCTCAAATGCCAACTGTGACCGAAAAACAGGGAAACAAACCATGATCTACAGTCGAGGACCCAAACGATTGGCTCACGGCCGCTTCCTAAACCCCGCGAGCCAGGCCCCGAATCCTTCAACACAACTCAGGCACGACAACCACAACCGGGTCATTTGCACCACTTACGAAAGAGAGCAGGTAGCCCAGGTATGTACAGTGTTTCATGGCCAGGCTCGAATGATTGCTCGCCCCCCGCACGGGAAATGGCAAAGGACCGGAAGACAAAACACATTTGCTCATAACGTTATATCTAAATTAACCACGTGGTAGCAGGATTTATTTGATCTCTACTCTGGCCCCCACCGCGGCTAGAAGGGCCTCATAAGACGTATCATCTTTGGCAAGCGTCTCCTTCTCTGGCGCAAAGCCGCCAGTCTCAGGATCTATTTGAGGATGACCCGGAGTAATCTCAAGGTACCGAGGAGCTATCCCGATGTTGTACTCAATGTACTGTAGCCTGTCTGCCCGACTCAACGACATTCCGGTACCGTACAAGTATTTGGTTGTCGCCCAAACCTCTTTGCGTGTCTCAACAGACTGCGGGCCTAATGGCTCAGGACTGGCAAAGTTCCGATGCGCCGCACTATCATAGCGGTGGCTCCATCTTGCAAGATTAATATATGAGTACGGCTCGTCTTGTAGAACAGAATTAAGCGTGTCGCCCGATGCACGCCACGAACCAGATCCCATTCGAAACACTCTCAACGCCCTCATTGACTGTGTCCAACGCGAAAGAACATGGTGCCACCTTATGTGGTAGTTGCGTGTCTCCTTGTTTCGGTTCGCATCCAAGACGTTGCTGACTAGGGGATATCCTGGATCTTCGATATCAAGAGGCCCCCGCTGCCTCGCCTTGAACAAGATGGGGCAGTTATTGAGATACAGCTCTTCGAGACCGCCACTACCGTTTTGCTGTCCAACAGAAGCAAACCAGTCAACTTGCCATTCGTGGCTAAAGACATAATTCCCAAGTGCGAGAACTTTAAGTTGTGGAAACGGCGTGTCGCCCAAGATACGAAAGTCCATCTTGGGAAACCAGCCCCAATAACCCGCGTAGTAGAGCGACAAAATTCGAAGGTTCTTACTAAAGTCAGGAGATAACCACGTGTATGGCAAATCTCCCATCATGGCGTACTTCTCTTCGAAGTAGACGGAGTACTCTGGTGCGGCTGATTCGGTTTCGGTCGCTATCAACAGTTTGAGGTCCATGAGGGTAGGTAGAGACAAGACCCTCTTCCATGCTTCTGAGTTCAAAAGATTCGGGTCGTTGTAATCGGCCAGGTTAGAAATGGTGAGTTCCTTGATCGGTAAGACCTGGCCTAAGTGAATGCTAAGGTCATGTTCCGGATACTCCGGGTTGTATCGGCGGACAGCTGCCTTTCTATCGATGGCCATCTGTCGCTCTGCTGTCCACATCCCAGCCGCGCAGTGGGAGACGCTTTCCAGCACTCTATACCTGAAGGGCCATGTCTCTTCAAGGGCCGTGCTCCTCAAATTCCGATGCTCATCACCGCAATGCTCGCTGAAACGTATGTGTAGCGTAGTGATCCTGTCATAGCAGCACAGATACGGAAGAGCATCTAGAAAGGGCCCAGGAGTCTTGTACTTCTCGTTTGAGTTGTACCTGAAAGTGGGACCAATCCAAGTGTCGATAGTGACCTCTCGAACCAGATCACGAAGCTTAGGCGTCTTTGCGATATTGATGAATCTCTCGGCAGAGTCGCCGTAGCCCTCCAGGAATATGCTCCTGTAGGCCCAGGGCAGGGCAATGTCGCTAAGCACACGCGACACAAGTCTCAGCTGGAAGAGGGCGTACTTGGGCAGCAATTCACATATTTGGTGCCATATCTCCGGCTCTTGGCAAGGTAATTTGCTTAAAGGATGATCTGTGGCGGCAGACAAGCACATTGTTGCTTTAGTAGGAGGAGCTTGGTGGCGGTGAAGAGGCGATCTCCATTTCCATCTAGGGTCTCGGGGTGCGCCCACGTTCGGCGACTTCCATGTACGGTTGACAACTGAGACGCATCCACTCTGCTTAGATTCGAAATGATTGGAGATTTTACGACGGGTTCACTGCCGGGTATCTCTAGGCGAACTCCGCACCCAGCTTTCATGCGCCGGGTACTGTACCAGTAATGCAATCCAACCAGGTTCAGCCTGCAGCGCAGAAAGCAACCTGTTTTGAGGAGGCGCAATCCCAACATCCCGTTCGTGCTATTGTGAAAGACGTTGCAGAATAATTATCGAGAGATTCTAAAAATGATACCACTAAACATCTTATTCTTATGGCCACTTATCGGACGCTACTATTTTGCATCACCTTTCAGTTAATGCCGCCCAGAGGATGTAATGAGTGGCCAATCATAAGCTAGGGATCAGTTTTGCCTGCGTTTAACCGTTAGCAATGATCTACACGTAATTTGCTAACATTGACAACCGAGCTGGGCTGGAGGTTGTTGATGACGTGCCTTGATAAACGCAGTATTGTATCAGGGCCCCAAGGTATTATACACTTGAATAGGTACTATGAGGCAACCGCTTTTTGCCGTAGTTCTTTGTTGGTTCACGTTCCAATTCATTATTGACAACTTCTGTAGAACCTTAACTAATTTCTCAAAAATCGTATCATCCTCTCATGATGTTGTCTGCCAGTTATCATTCTCATCCCAATTCGAGTCAATACTTTGGCGACAGACTTTCCAATCGATATGCTTTCAAACGTGTATTCTGGAGCCATCGAAGCCAAGCACTACCCCGACGTCCAACCTATCAGAGCTTGTCATGAACGACGGAGATCTTGGTAAAACAAATAACGCGCGCTAATTGATTCCCTCGGACTACGGACTGCGCCTCGCAGCACTTACTCCCTGGTTGGTGGCACAGGGCGCTCTCGCGCATTAGGGCATGCGTGGTCGCTTATGGACATCCCTGTTACGCGGTAATGCTCTGTGGCTCGAGCCCATTGGTGATGTGCTGGGGCTGTCCTGGCGGTAATATTGACTCAGCGCTGGAATGTTGACCCAAGGGCAGACCGTAACCCTCCTGCAAAGGCATGGCCCGGTACCGATGAATGGTGGTTCCTGTAATCTTGAACCACTGGCAAAGCCATGAGAAGTATCCGAACAAGTCTCCGAGTAAGCGGACCTTTTCGATATGCGAGATATGCGAGGATAAGCGCTAATCGGGGATCCGGTAAAAAGATGTTTCACAGTGTTAACGTATATATACTGCCTCATGGGAGTATTGGAGTATGGACTGCTTCAAAAGTTTCTAAGAACAATTTTCTATTTACCAAACCCATCATATCACCGTTGCCATGTCTCAAAGCTTCCAGCCAAAGCAGATCATCAAGTACGAAGCCTCTCACATGATCGAGCTGACAGGCAATGTTAGCGGAACAGTAATCAACTTTGCACTCGACTTGATCCCTCCAATCAAGGAGTCCAGTGTTGTTCATGACAATGCTTGCGGGCCTGGTGCCGTATCCGAATGCATCATGGCCACCAGAACGCCACCTTTTGAAGGCATCCACATTGACGCGACAGACTTCAACCCCCAATTCTTGGCAGGATGTGCACAGCTTGCTGAGCAGAATGGATGGCCTCTCAAAGCACAAGTCATGGATTCAATGGTTATACACTTTGTCCTCTATTGAGAACTCCGGCTGACCAAAACTACCTTAGGATCTGAAATTCCCCGACAATCGCTTCACACACTCAATAACGAGCTTCGCTCTTCACTGCATGGAAGATTCTGTTAGAATCACGAAGGAGATTCACCGCACTTTGCAACCCGGAGGCACAGCGATGGCCAGTATTTGGTCCGACATGCCGCACGTTGATGCCATTAAGCATGCCCACTGGCGCACCCGGGGCAAAGACGCTCCGTTGCCCGTCCTACTGGAGGAGGAAGACTACCTGCAAGAAGACCTGAAGAAGTCACTGGTAGCTGGAGGATTCGACCCGGCAAAGATGGCGTTTTACGAGAAGGAAGCCTACGTAGTGGTCCCTGACCTTAAACGCTGGGCACTGCTTGCATGGAGCTACTTGGGAGTTCCACCGGCGGGCTGGAGCCAAGAGGATGAGGAAAAGTGGGATGAGGCAATCGAGGATGTCGCGGAACAGCTGAAGAACGCACGGGGAATCTCGACCAATGAAAAGGGAGAATTTGTCATGAGGATGGTGGCTTGTGTTGCTATTGCTACGAAGTGACCGACAACGCAGTAGGCAGCGCAGGGAGCAGCGGATCTTTGATCCTGGTAAACGATTTATCAGCTATCCAAGTCGTAACTGAGAATCTAAACGGGTTGGTCGTTGTCCTTTCAGGTGATGGCGGTGAGTGTTGACAACTGTATGAAAGCGCCAACATGGGTTCAAACAGAACGCGCCTTGAGATTTCGATTGGTCTCATTTTGTTAGAGTCTCATCTCCATACCGAATTGTCGAAGCGAACGTGAATATAGTAGGTGGTCCGTGGCTTATTGAGCTCGCAGCGCAAGGAACCTCAAGATATGATCTCATTCAAGCAGAAGGCCGGTGGATGTATTGGCAAAACATGATCAGTTAGCTTCAAAAAAGAAAAGAAAAAAGAAAAAAACAGGAATTTTGGATACAGTGAATGAGGCGGTAGGACTGGATGTCCAAGCCTGGTAAAAGTGATGTGTCTCCTAAGGTTGAAATTTAGTGGTTTCTCAAGTGACTAGTCGTTTAGCTGAAAGAATTAAAAGTAACACAGTTGACATTCATTGACCGTTTGAGCCAGAGTCAATACACATGCAGTATACTAGCTTATTGGCTTGAAAAGTGAGTTCCGACGAGAACAGCTGTCCAAGGTCATTAAACTACAAGGATCCGCAGACAAAACCAGCAGACGTTTATCATATTTGACTGTTCCAAAACTCGCCTAACGGGACCAGTGTACGTAAGCTCCTGAAATATGATCCAATGGAACGAATAAAGGGCCGCATGGTCTGATTTTTGGTACCTGTTATCATGCCTGCTTTAAATGATGATCTCTCTATTTGAGGCGACTGGGAACTATGGACTTATCATTTTGAAGACCAAATCAAGAAAACCACTTAACTATAGCATCTATGTGAGTCAATCAACCTTGGGCAAGTCAAACGGTTGTAGGTGGCGGTGGTATTGGTCGCAAAAGTAAGGAGTCTGTGCAACCGGCAACAAAAGCAAGTAATGAAAAGATGTGGCTGTCTTGACGCTGTTTGTTTTTTCAAGGCCTGGCTTGATATTGTTGTCATGGTGCAATGAGCACGGAGAAGTCAAACGACGAGGTAATCACGGATAAAAGTCACGTATGACAGTGTATTAATACGGAATTATGAGTTGGTTGGCTCTTTGAAGTAGTACCACCCTGATATCGACTCAGCCACGCGAGCTCCGCTTTGGGGCTCAGCACTCGCTCCCAATGCTCGATTCGACGCATCATTTTTACCGGAAAGGGATTCCTTGAAGGAGCCGCGCGGGAAGCGTTTGTTGCAACAGGAGTCAAGCCGCACCGCTCTAGTCTGCACACTCTGCAGCCGCCACTCTGTGATTACCGTGTTGATTGGGTTGGCTGACCTAGGTTTTAAGTAGTCCTCATGAACCCTGTACTGAGGGGAACCAAAAGGGAACCACGGTGCGCACGCACTTGGTTGCTGATTTGGAGATGTCAACACCAGAGTCCGAGTGGCTTGGAGGGAATGGGATCCCTGTCCGGCTTACTCCCTAGCCTGCCAAGCCTGCTATTCAGGAGGATCACTGCCGTCATTCATGTGGTTCCTTCAAGACGCTAAAAATGCGGTGGGCTGAAGATCAAATAAGACCAACGGCTTCCGCAGTCTTGCCTATTACCTTGTCCGCTCCGTAGGTCGAGCAGATTAGCTGCAGCAACCCATAGGCATTATAAAGTACCTGACTTCCCATCTCATCATCTTACCAGTGCTTTCCTTATCGACTGACTTGGACGTGTCGCGCTTTTGTGTCCGCTGTCGCGGACCCCTGTCTTAGCATTGGGGGCGGCCTCCAGGTCTCGCCATTGATTTCGGAGCGTCTCCCACCAACGCCTCTCACATTCCCACATAACTTTCAGCGATGTGTTTTGAGTGCGGGACCAACGGTCCCTTGGTGAGTACTCATCTCACGGTTCTGAATCTTAGCAATCCAGGTTAACACTCATACTCATAACAGCGCATTGCCGGCACACAGACGTCCACCTATCTTGAAGCAGCCAGGAATGGTGAACCGTGGACACTCAAACTTTGCCCTGAACTTGAGGCAGCTCTACTAATAGCGTTGTCACGGCGGCTAAGGACTCCAACTATGAGATTTATCCACCCAAGCCATCATCCGCCTGAAACGTTGCTTGAACATCTGCTAGAGGACCTTGATCTGGATTTTAACTATCATCCCGGCCTTCGTGGGACGATTCTTGGTATTCCACCCCGTCTTTTCCGTTAGTTTGAGTATCATTGATCGCTGACTGTAATTCAGAGGGCCTTCATGATCGGGCCAAGCGGTTGCTGTGCGACGCCCACTCCTGGCGAGCAATCGTCAAGATCGACCATCCCGAGGACCCAAATTTCTACCAATGGCGCGTCGATATCATCATGGTCGATATGAGGAGTGTTGAAAATGCCAAGCGGTATATCGCCACAATGCGTGTTCAAGCGTTCAATACTGTACCAAGGACTCGTTCCAATCAACAACCCAAACAACCAGGGCTAGCAGGCCAAGTTACCCTCCCTGTCATCCAGCGACCTCCTCCAGCACCATTCCAAGTGGCAGCTGCAAGGCAACAATCAGCACATACTCCAATGCCGCGGGCGGTAGCCTTTTCTGCTCTGCCACTTCGTGGACATTCAGGAAGCACGACTAGGCCTGCGGCCACTTCTTGGGGCAGAGGAAATGGATACACCGTCGAACAACCAATCCCTCAATTTCCCGTTCAACGCTTTGATCAAAGAGTTCCCTTCCAGGGCCATGGTCGCAGACACACTCTTGCACAAGACACGACCTTCAACCGACGTCCCCCACAGGGGCTTGGTGAGAGGGATATGCGCCCCTCAAGCTCATCCTCTGCGGCCCTCCAACCCCCATATCAATCTTATACAAATGCTAGATACGGCAGCTCAAGCGCTGCAGATCAGTCTAATGTCGCCGTTGATTCAGCTGCCTTCCGTCTACCAGCCCTGTCACCTTCCCCTGGCTTAGAGGGCCCTCTACCTTCACCCCGAGATCTGGGCATTCTTCCGGGGGCTACCAACCCCCAGAAAGTGCCTTCACCCGTACCAGCTATTTCTCCTCGAACCTCATTCGGATCTCGTGATCAGCCGATTGATTTAACTATGGAACGCCGCCCGAGGGAGCCTCGCCTCAGGTAGCAGTCACTGGAATGCGTTCGCGTTGTGGGAAAGGTCGCCGCAGTCATATAATTCCAGATTATTACAAAGTATATGGAGAGAATAATGGCAATCATCTGGAAGTCTCCAGCGGAAAAGGGGCGCAGATAAGGCAGCTAATCCTATGTCATCACAACTGGTATTGTATCATTGAAGTAATAGTCCCCAAAGACTTTGACTCCAAAATTAACCTTTTTATCCAATTTCCATCACTCCATAATCATGGTCCTCCGTATCTTTCATCTCTGCATCTGAAACAGAGTCATCTGGTGCCCTCACGTGAATGCCGTTCCGGCATTCCACACGAACGATCTCGAAGCATTCGGCGCATAAGCAAAAAACATGGTCCTTGCACACCGGGCAAAAGCGTTCACGGTTTCTCGGGATAGTGAGCGTACACGCATCGCAATACGGTAGTTCCGAATCAAATTGAACAGGTGTATGTCCGACGAGGGTAAGATCATCGGGTATGGAACTTCCATCTCTCTCGGCATGGTTCCTTAGAAGCTGGACAATCTGATCGTTGCCGGTGCGCCGTCCCCACCAGAAGAGGCTCCGGCCAAATGCATCTTCTCCTTCAGTAGACATGCGTCCCAACCCGAGTAAAAGCTCTGCCGTTTCTAAATGACCGTTCCTCACAGCAGCAAATAGCGCTGTTGAGTCGTGCCAGTCTTTCGCGTTTGGGTTGATTCGAGCATCGACAAGCATTGTTTCAACTATCCTCTTAAATCCAAATCTCGATGCAAGGAACAATGCTGTTACACCGAGTTCGTCTGTGCAGCCAGGGTCAATGCCAGTCGTTGCAAGCAGTAGCTTGACCACCTCCTCGTGTCCACTTCTGGAAGCCAAGTGTAACGGAAGAAGGTTGGAGTTCGGTGTTTTAGCCGCAATGTTGGCGCCATGCTCAATGAGAAGTTTGACAAGGTCAAGATGTCCACGCATGCATGCCAATTGTAACGGAGTATGTGCCATCCCTGATACACCCTCAATGCTGGCACTTTTCTCGATAAGGAACCGAGCCACATCCAATGCTCCAAACTCGGCTGCTGTGTGCAAAGGGGTGAACTTCCCCCTCGCCTCGATCACGATACTCGCCCCCCTCTCGATAAGTAACTTCACCACCTTCAAGTGGCCATTTCTGGATGCAAGGTGCAGTGGTGCATGCCCCAGCAGGGTTGCAGCCATGGTATCGGCCCCCTTATCAATAAGTAATTTAGACAACTCGACATGTCCATTTTCCGACGAGATATGTAGTGCCGTCCGTTCGTCTTGTGTTGTAACTGTGATGCAAGCACCTCTCTCAATCAACAGCCGAACCATATCGGTGTATCCGTGATGAGTTGCCATAAGTAGTGGCGTCCACCCCTCTAATGTTGCAGCCGTGAGACTGGCTCCCTGATCGAGAAACAGGTTTACCACTTCGACGTTCCGACTTAAACATGCGTGATGCAACGGCGTAGCTCCATTTTGGCTTGTAGCAACGACGCTAGCTCCCCTCTCGATGAGCAACCTAGCCATCTCGATGTCTTTCACCACGTGCAATGGTGTTGTTCCTCTTTTAGTTGGTGTCGTTACACTCGCTCCTCTCTCAATGAGAAGCTTAGCTATATCAGATTGCCCCCATTGTACTGCGGCATACAGTAGTGTTCTCCCGGACTTATCGGCAGTCGCTATACCGGCGCCAGCATCGAGTAAGGTTTTCATAAGGTCTTTGCATCCTCCTCCGCGTGCGGCTTCGAGGGCTGAGAGCTCAAGGTCTTTTGGCAAATCATAGTTATGCTTTTCGATTAAAAGACTAACCATGTCGTTTAGTCCGAGTTTGACTGCATAGTAAAGAGGCCCGGGTGAGGTCATCAAAGTGGGATGAGCCCCGTCTTCCAGGTTGTCAATGTCCTGATGCCGCTTATCAAACCATTCCCTCCATGGATTCCAGGCTTCATTCTGTTCGTTGAGGAATTCCAAAACAAGTTTCGACACCTCCTTGTCTGTTGGTATGCCAGACTTGAGATGACGATGCCAAGATCCGTATGCATAACTGCGAAGCTTAGTCCCGAGCGAAGGCGGGTGACCCATGGTCTGAGCCCAAGTCCGTTGGAACTTGATGTAGAAAAGGCAGGCTTTAGCAAGGAGCGTGTTCTGATACTCGGCTCGTAAATCATCGTTGACTGAGACTAGACCTGGAGTTGGGAGATTGAGAAGTAGGAACTGCTTGACAGAGAAATGTGTAAGATGCACCGTCTGCTGACCAATACACATGTCCGCTTGTTGGCTTTTAGCCTGAATAAGAGGCCCACAGAGACCGACAATCTCGGTGTCGACGTAGTCATCATCCACCTGGTCCGGAAAATCGTCCGTTGGAAGATCTTCAGAATCGTCAATGAGAACAGCTTCTGTAATCTCGAATACGTTTAGCGGCCGTAGCGCAAATGCCGCCCAACGCAAAATGGAGAATATTCTCTCACAGTCCGGGGAGCTCTTGATTCTACTCCAGCTTCGGTCGTATACGGCATCAAGCCCCGGTGGAGTTTCCTCGACCGTGTTGCGCAATTTTTTCATGTTCATGCCTCTTCTCAAAGACTTTTCTTGCATCTTTAGCCAAAGGAATTGACCCTCACAGCGATCCGCCATCGCTTTAGAAAGTAGTGATCTCGCATCATCGCTCTTGTTGGGGAGTTTCCTGTCGATAATGAATCGCGAATAAATGGCCGTGTCAGACTGGACGTCACTAGCCGAAATTTTGTATTCGTTGAAGCTTTCCGGCGCATCTTCCATGATGGCGTATCTTATTTCAGGCTCGTCGCGACTAACCAAGAGGATCCTCGTCTTGGTCCCAGCGATGGCTTCGCAAACAGCACGCAGGAAGCTGCTAACTGAGTTTTTGGTGTTGTCCAAGTCGGTGCATTCATCGAGCCCATCTGCAATGAATGTGCAGTTGGGGACAATGTCTATGAGCTGTTTGAAGAGCGAAATGGCAGTCATGCGCGTTGAGATGGCATCCGAGTCCAAGACCCAAGTCTCGCGAGCATGCTCGAATGCAAGCTGATGATTACACACAACCTGAGATGTCCATGATCTTATGGCTAAGAACGGATCATCCCTATTCTCTAGTTCAGATGAGAAGAAGAAATGGGCAATGGGAGCCTTGAGCCGAGAAGAGAGGTGCTGGATAACGCTCGCACAGAGAATAGTCTTGCCAAACCCGGCCGGCCCGTTGACCCAAAGAAGCTTCGGCCCAGTAGGGAACTCGGGGTTCTGCCAGTCCTGGTACATTGGCTGATTGAAGATCCAGTTGCAGGTTCCATCAAGCTTCTTCTGAATGGAATCGTGGTAGTGTTCGTCAGCGGACCCACGACCAATCCAGGATAGAAGCTCTCGTCTTATCTCAGCTAAGCTCTGTTAGTATGAGCATGTGCGGCTTGCCCAAAGCGACATCATACCTTGATTTGCCTCCTCAATCCTGGACAAGATTTGCTGTAGTACGATGACCGAAGAATGACCCGAAGCTGTGTTAGTCCTCGCCTCGCTGCCGCCGGGGGGGACTAAGCTATGCAACTGTTGCACTAGAGTCTCAAGCAGCTCGACTTGGTCTTTTCGCCTTCCCTTACCACCAAGTGCCCAGTGCAGCTTCCGTCGTCTCTCCCCTCGGAACGGATGTGCTCCCAGGTCGTCTAGTAGCGAAGGAGTCAGGCCAGGCCGGGACAGAGCCGGCTTGTTTGATTCGCAAATGCCGGTGATGATCCGAAGCACATCCTCAACTGCGGCGATGACATCCTGCTCGTCAAGGGCGGGGTGGTGGTTCTTCGACAGGTTTGTCTCGGCGAATCCAACTTTTCGGCCCCACTGGACAAGGAGGACTTGGGCAGCCTGGAATCGGGTGGCTAGGATATGAGAGTCTGCCCCGAAGGATTTGTACGCTTGGACCCTGTTTACAGCATCCAGGCATGTGCTAAACAAGCCGGCGAGCCCAACGACTCCGACAGCGAGTCCAATCGGTTCCATAGCGGGGAGATGCGAGATGACGAATGATCGGGCTGAGCTGAGAGGCTGGCCTCTTTTTGGAATATCCCCACATTCGAAGTAGCCAGTCATCTTGCAGAAAGCTTTGGGTAGGTGATCAACACCTGTCGTGTAACTAAGACTTCTTTTTAGACCACTTAAGACAGTCAACTATCGGATCAGTGCGGCTCTATCACTGTGCTTGTTTAGCGTAAACTATCTGGCGAGATGCGATCCATTAGATGTCTAAATCATTTCTCGGCCTCTGCTCAGGACTCCTGAAGAAACAGGATAGAAACTAAGAAAAATCTGATAGGGCGACAGCTATATTTTTAAGGGAAGCTGAAAAGGTTATAGGGCTCTGGTTCGGCTGGTTACTTCAGTTACCTATCATAAATATTTAGACTTTGTCATTGGTTAAGAACCAGTCTTTCTTGTTGTTGTAGAAGCTGGATACCAAGCATTGCACATTTAGACACTGCTGTTTGGTCTGCTATATGCTTTTCTGCCAATCGCCCAGTACACCTCAAACCCCAGAACACACTTTCCATCATCGACATCGGTACGAAGTTGCCTCGTGACTTCTTGTACGTCCTCCTGCTTTTGAGCCCATTCGAATCCGCCTTTGGTAACGATGCCACTAATAGACTGGCCAACACCCTGAATTATGACCTCTCCCGCCAAGTGCTGAATTTCCTTCGGACGACTAAATGAACTAAATGTTACTTGACGGCAGTCTACAAGCCCAACTCCCTTCATGTAATTCCCGAGATTGACAGGAGATCTACTGAACTGTGAGTCTTGTGATACTAGGCACCATAATGTTGCCGGACCGTGACTTACGTGATATCTCTGCCAACTGACGTAGCATAGCGCACGTCGAGGCTAATAAACTTCTGAAAAGCCTCTGTCATAGGGAGGCACATGAAGCTAGGGTATCCCACTTCATCCCACAAGAGATACCCGCCGGGACGAAGTAGCGATAGAAGATTCTCCACCATTATTTTCCATTGGTCTGCCTTGAGACCGTACATCAGACATCGAACATGTACGAGGTCGTAGTGTCCTTGAACTTCAGCTGGGAATGGCTTCAGCCCATCCCCCCACTGTAGCTTAATGTTTGACGGCAATTGCTCTGGATTAGGAAATTTAGACGTGTCAAAATCATAGCCGTCGAAGCTTGTCTCAGGTGGAAGTATCTTTGCGGCATCCCGGAGCCAAATGCCTGTGCCTGTAGCCACATCTGCAACTGCCGCGGGCCGACCCAGGTAGACAAGGTGTTGGCGAATTCCTTCGGGCATTAATGATTCGGTAATTGGAGTAAAGACATGTTGGTGCTGCCAGTCTAGGCGATCCACCTCGACGCTCGAGGTACCAGAGTTGAGGGTGTACACGGAGGCGTTCATGTTATTGGCTTCGGAATGATTTGCGGCGATAAAAAAGCAAGCCAAGGCACGGCACTGACATCGGTGCCCTACGGTGGTTATAATCAATCCTGTCAATTTATCCGTATCCGACGGCGTAGCTGCCTGTAGGGCTACGTCAACCTGGCAGTCTCGCATCGAAAGTCGACCCGAGGGTCAGCACCTAGCCTGATGGGGACATTTAAACGCCGACTCTGACCCTATGTAAGATGAGGACAGGGATAGCCGGGTGCACTAACGCGTCGGCCGCATTTCAGATGCCCCATGTGAAGATCCTAAGCGGGAAAGGATGAGTTGACGGAGCCGCCAGAGTGAGATTTTAGTACAGGCTCGCACTCGTAAATGAAACACTGCGAGCGAATCGGATACATACAAGGCATAATCAGCATTTTACCAATATGCCCTGACTAAGGAAAGTGACTTGACATGCCGAATTCCTTCGGGGTTAGCGATTCGCATTCATATTGGACGACGGGCCTGTTGTGGTGTATTCCGGAGAACCGAAGTGCCATGCGTTGCTCGTCTATCAATGGAGGGTTTCATCCACTTATCCACAACGACTCTGGAAAATATTTTCCTTGAAAAATGCCTGATTCTAGTTGGCCAGCTCGCCATAAGTCTACCCTACGAAACCGAGGTTCCATTAGGTCCATTCTCGTCTCTTGCTGCGCTCAGAGTCGGTAAAATGTCTGACGATATATAAGCCAAGCGCCACAAAAGCCTTTCCGCGATACCATTTTGCTGCTGCTGATTAATTTCTCAAACATTTCAACTGCTACCACTGTAGCAAAATTCGCCCGATAATCATGACATGCGTAATCCTCAAAGGTGAAGTATTAGCTTATGAGATTATACACATCGTGGTTGCCATACATCCACCGGATGCAGGAGTGGTTTGCGGCCGCAAAAGTTCCCACACAGTTCAAGGTGTCTCACTCATCGGGCTTGTTCATGATACTTGAGAAGTTTGCAGTAAACCTGACTTCGGCTTCGTTAGAAGAGTCACAAGCCAGAAATTAGGAACCTGTGAGCGAGAGATGATATGCAGGAGCTAGCAAAGAATAGTGGTAGTGTTTTCTCCAAGTTACGTAATGACTATCTATAGTGTTGCTGCAGTTCCTGTCAAACCATCGCCAGCTTCGGCAGAGTAGATAAGCACGTTCAATAACAAAATATTATAACTAAATAACTCTCGGCATCTGTTATGAGGTTCTACAAGAAGATGGGTAGTTTAAAGGCAATATTGACCCACTGGTTTCTCGGCAAACACGACTACCGTCTTACTCTTCTGTCCTCATTAAAACGGCGTAAACCACCCCGGGTATAAGTTTGTCGCCTTCTGCCTTCGATCGAATCCATTTTCCACTTTTCAACCAACAGTTGGCTCCATATAAGTCTACTCTCGTCGACATGTCTCGCGCGAAGGCAACACTATCGCAAGTTACGTTTGTGTCCTGCTTATCGTTGTTGATGTTCATTTGTGCACATGCCTTGAGACAGTCCTCAAAGTAGTAAGCAATCATCGGCACTATGTCCTTGATATCGGGGTACCGGCCGGGGTTGTAGGCAGCATCCATGCCACAAGAGTATTCAAACACATAACCATCCATGGTCTTGGTTCCGACGGCTCTGGCGTCTTGGCATTCTTCAAGGGTAACGTTCTGAACATTCTTGGCTGGTGTTGGTTGATAGAGAACGGTGGCATCCGCCTCGCTTGACGTGTCGTCCGAGTTCGAAGAGTTCGAAACGGAGCATGCACTAGTCTCAGCCGGAGCCGCCGGGTGCTGATCACTGAGGAATGGACAAGTGTCAGCAACTTGTCAATGCATTCCGTGTATCCAGAAGCTAGGAGATGATGAACTTGCCTCTTACAGTCAGCTAGTACTGCCCCTAGACCTCCTCCTACTGCCCCGCCGATGATGATGGCCGTTACAACGGCGACGAGTATACCAAACTTCCAGATGCTCAAACCCCATGGGGGTGTCTCTCGCCAGGATTCAGTTTGATAGCCGTTGTGGGCTGGCTGTTGCTCATATAGCTCCGGTGCCTTTGCCGCATTGTTGGCTTCGTGATCAACTTGAAGGCCGTCCCCGTGCTGCATGGTGGTCATAACTGTTCAGTGCCAACGACAGCCGTCTCGCCTGGCCACAGGTAGGGTCGAATAATATGTGAAGAGTGCGGTTCTTTGGCTCCAGATTTTGGTGGCTCGAGAAAGAGGGGAAATGAAAAGGACGGGTGTCCAGTATCTGTTTCCAGCTGATACTCACAAAACGCAATGGCGCAGCAGAGCGCCTCATTATCCGCACGTCGCACTAGACTCTGCAAGGGTGCAGAAATAGCACCATCAGAGCCAATGAGGGTAGTAATATCCTCAGCCTGATTTCAGGTCGCTGCCCGACTACATCATGCTGCGTTCAGCCGTGGCCTCGAATGTGCCGATGTGACCAGCCACGCGATGAGGTTTCTCGGTCTCATTTAGGTTGCGACAGAATAAAAGTCTGGATTGTCAAGTCACGATCCAATGATAACAAAGTCTAGAGGCAGGGTAATTTGAGTTCTTGAGAGAAGCGGCCGCTCGCGACAAATCTCCTGCCAACGTCAGCATTATATCGCCCTAGTCAAGGTATCTCAAGAAGCCGACCCGCCAACCCGCCGGATCCCCTCCGTCGGAATACCGCAACTCTAGCGGAGATGAAGTGGCTTCTTCTCTTGTACGTGTGGTGGTGTGATCCATGCATTCTGCCCATGCTCAAGTGCTAGAGCTCATAGGCTCCTGTTCCGTTGTCTCAGCCACTTACATCTCTAGCCCAGAATTAACCACAGGGGCGATATCGGGGCGGCCTATCACCCAAGACCATGCCTGAGCCTATTACGAAGAAAAAGGAAGTTCGTCATTAGGAGGCAATCAACTTTCTCTTTCCCGTGCGACAAGATGACTAACTGCTGAGTTCGGCCGTGGTCATCTGAGCAGCCGCATGGGCACGATCTGCACATTCGCCAATAAGCTGAAAATAATCTCATACTAAGCCACAGCGCCATACAATCGGCTTCTGCCTTATGATATACAGTTGCGTGAGGTGGGGTAGTGATTGATATAGCACCAATGGCATAGTGCCCATCCACTAGGTATGTCGAGGACCTTATGAAGCCCAAGAGAAATACTAGCAGCATATGCAGGGTTCCAACTCAATCATGACACAAAAAGACCAGTAGTACTGAGCAAAAAATGCGGATACTGTTTCAGTTCTGATATCCTCATGTGACGCCAGTGAAGATGATACGATCGTACTACAGGCACAATTATCATGCGATATGCAGGGTTTCTCATTACTGATGTAATTTGGAATGCCATGACTCCCCAAATGCCAAAGGGTCATATCCATATCCGGGCCGAGCTGGATGAAGAGGTCAATTCAAGCGATCTGAGTACAACTGCTCAAGTTCACAGTTCACATCCATCGTCACTCATTTCTCATCGGCGTTCACAGACTGCACAACTCCACCCTCTACGCCAGGAATTTCCAGGCCTAGCTGAGCCGTATCCCAACCGTGGCTCTCAAGATACTCACGGAACCGCTGGTCTTCGAGGGTTATGGTGTCCTGCCCAACATGCGGGACGCAGAAAAGCACAATGGCTGCCGAGAGAATGCACAAACTCGATGACACCCAGAATGGGTACTGAGCGGACTGTGTGTCATTGCCGCCAGCCTTTTGGATGTATGGAAATACCCAAGTGCCGACGAAAGCACCAATCTTTCCAGTAGCAGCTGCAATACCGTAGTAGCGCCCTCGCACACCAGTAGCCGAGGTCTTGGCAGCCAATAGCCCAATGTTGTTGCCGGGTCCCAGTTCTCCGAGGGCTTGGAAGATGCCAAAAACCACAGCGAATGCTGCGATGTTGTTGACGATCTGGGAGTAGACTCCAGCCATGATGAATCCCACAATACCTTGCAGGGTGACACCAAGCGCCAGGGTATATCGAGGGCCAATCCAGTCACTGACGAAAGCACCAAGAATAGTACCTGGAAGATAGAACATGTTGATAACAGTGTTCCAGCCAAAGACAGTCGTGAGCGGGGCGGCATCTCCATAGATGCCAGATAAAATAGAGGACGAGTAGATTCCGAATGCATACGATGAGAACTGATTGATGTTAGCCTAATTTGGCATGCACGGTTCTTGGGAAACTCACGTTGTAGAGAAACCAGACGAGGCTGATACAGAGCAGTCGAAACCAGTAGAAACGAAAAACGAGCCAGTATGGGGTCTGGCGTCTCATCGACTCCTTGGCGAACTCTTCAGGCTCCTTTAGTCCAAGACGGAGGACAAACAGGACGAGGGGAAAGACGACGCCAATTCCCAAGCTGGTTCGCCAGATGGTGCTGAAGTGTTTATTTTGGCAAGCAGCGGCAACCACATCTATCAAATGTTAGCGACACAGTATTTGTTGAAATGGCACCTGGTTACTTACAAGGGACAAAGGCACCAATGACAAAGCCAAAGTCAATCATGGAGTTGGTAAAGAGAATGAACCATCGGTTTCTAGTACCCTTCTTCATCTGCCCACTTGATTCGGCGCATCCAACACTACCTGCCGGGTATTCACCTATGAAGCATCAGCAAGGGTCGACATGGTATCTCAGCAGTCAAGGAAAAGGTCACATACCTCCAATGCCAATACCAACAAAGAAACGCCAAGCAGTCAGCATGTTGAACATTCCCACAGGCTCTCCGTGCCAGTAGGACCCAGCCGCAAGGGCTGTGAAGATGATGAGAATGATAGTAGAGACCATAAGCGTGTTGGTTCGCGACCAATGATCGGCCAAGAAACCAAAGATAAGTTGCCCAACGACGGTGCCGGCAAAGGCAATGTTTGCGACATTCTTGAACGCATCAGAGTTTGTGTAAATGTCTTTGTACTGAACCTTGAGTGTCGTGTTCACAGAGCCAATGACCTAGCGGCGTTAGAAGGCGCTAAAGCATAGGTTGGTACTTGGGAATGCTCACGTTGTTGATGTAGCCATCTGAGAAAAGACCAGCACCACAGGCAAAGACAGGCATAACAGTTTCGGACCAAGATCTTTGAGGGACGGAATCTTCCGAAACCTCTACATTGTCGCTATTATGAGGCTCGGCGGAGCCGTCCTCGGACTTTTTCTTGAAGCCAAGCATTGTAATAGATCAAGGGAAATCAAGAGCGGTAAGCAATCACAACAATGCAAATGCTAAAATGAAGACGGTTCACGCTGTTCTGCGAAAGAGTGGGGGGCCTGTTCAAAAGAAAGGTGTCGCGTTGGGTCGCACAAGACAACGAGCCCGAGTTGGTTTCAGCCCAACTTCTCGATGCCAGATGCCTCTTGGTGTCGGATAAGGAAACCTTGTGGAATACTTCCGCAGAAAGAGAGCTGAGGAGAAATTCTCAAAAGAAAATGGAGCTGGAGAGGTCAAGTGATATCATTGAGTTCCCAACCGCAGTCTCCACCACGCGAGCAAACTTTCATCTCGGCCCTAATACCTCGGAGCATGCTCCAGCCAACATGAACGATCCGCCGGGCATAACCGAGCTGATTGGTGTCTTGCCGATACGTAATGGCACAAGGTTTCGCTTGCGCCAGGGATCGTACACCTGTCAATTTATTACCCCGTTGGGGGACGGTGGCGCTATCCACATGGCCCATGGGGTCGGCTCAAGGGTGCCGGACCAGAGCTGGGAGCGCTTGACGGCCTGTGGATAAGAGACACTAGGGAGAATATGTAAGGTGTGTATCACAAGCATCACATGGGAGCACGAGCTGCCGCGTCCTAGCTGTGCCAGTCTCCATGATCGCCAGCGCGCACCGAGTTGCCGCCCTTCAGCTGCTTCAGCTTCAAGGCGCTTGTGTCACGACCAACGCGACGGGCTCTCCGACGCGACGTTTGCGGTAGGTGGTACTCAGGGAGTGGATCAGGTCCCATCGACAAAGCACGGCTAACGCGGCATTAAACCAGCGCTGAAGGATTTTTCGTAATTCTCGAGATCCACCGTATACCAACAAGGGAGTTTCGTAATTTGTTCAATGGCCAGAACGGCATGTGATTGGAGTCTTTTGGCTGTGAATCCTTAGCGACATCCGGCAAACTCCTGTCCAGGAAACTGAGGTTATTCACAGATATCCAAATCACCACACTTTAGGTCCAACGAGCATTTGCTGACGTTGAAACTAGTCACGAGAGCAATCACTGCATTCGGACAGCGGCTGCTTATCGTCCCTGAATTCTTGGCATGGTCTTGGCAGGATTCGTCAACATCGCGAAAATGCAACGTTACGCGGCCACATACCCTAAAGCCACGTGTTATTTCCGGGTATTTACTGGTTTGCAGCAGTGTGAACATGATTGGAAATGGAGAATTTAGGAATAGATAGTCATGGCGAATCAAACGATAGGATCATTGAAAACGTGGTGTACCATTCTCCAATAGCTCCGATATGTAACCGACAGGACCATCCAGCATAATACACATGATCTGCAACGTGCACAAGTGAACATTCTCGATTGGACAATAAAGCACATCACTAGTTAGCAAAAAAGTTTCTAACATACAAGTTAACCCAACTTTACAGAGTTAATTAACGCCATTTGCTGTGCTGGCTGCAGGAGCTGGCCATGGGGCCCCATTTTGTCCCTTTAAAGTTCAACCCTCCCAGCCACCGGGAACAACGGCCCTGTCCGAAGCCAGCTCATAAAGACCAGGTCTATCTATCGCCGAGTGGCTCCTCTGGTTTAAAGGCCGTGTTTCCAAAGTGGGTAGCTCTGCTGAAGTGCTGAGTTTCCCAGGTGATCCTGCCAATTCTGCGAGTTTGTTGATCGGGACTGCGTCAAGCTCTGCAATGGTCGCGATTGAGCGCGGCTTTGGTGGGACGTTTCCTCCGAGTTCTGGCGTCAGTGGCAGTACCTGGGGTTGAGAAACTCTGTCGGGAGATACCGTCCTCTTAACGGGTGAGTTCACCGGGCTTGAGGATAGTGATTGAAAATGAGAGCTCATGGGGCTGCCTATTGGGCTGACATCAAAGTCGCGATCCACATTGTCGCTATCCATGTTACCGAGGCTCTCAGAGGACTGGGTATCAGGCATGACATCGCTCTTTTCAGCTTGGGGTACCGGACACTCTGCATCATGAACTTCCGTCTTCTGGGTGTCCGAAATAAAGGGAGCCGATCCCGCCTGACCGAGAAACTCGTCGATAGCATTTTGAACTGCCAAAGTGCCGGTTGAAAAGCGCTTGCCCAGAACAGAGGGTAAGACTTCGTGGCACTTCATGTGTGCTTCGAGTGCCGAAGCAGAAGGAAAGTCAACCTCTTTTTCATCAAGGCAACAAACGACGCATCTGTAAAAGGCGCGCAGGTCATCCACGTTACATGCCGCAAGGTGACACGATGCAATCAGGTCCGATGCTTCAACGGCGGAGCCATTGCACGACAAACGAATGGACTTGTAGTCTGCCACTTCCAAGTTACAGAACCTGCAGATGAACCCCCATTGAGGCTCGAGAAAGGTGCCGCTGTTGGGTACCTCGAGGGAAGCCGTAGTAACCCTACCATACTGGCAAAGGACAGCACCGTGACAGAAGCTTCTAGAACGAGGGTGCTCTGGTGTCCCAAGCTGTACTGTTTGTTCGTGAAGAGTGTTTGGCGCCTCCGCTGGGCCTGACATATTCCTAGTAAACGCGCCCTGTAGCTTCTCTGCTAGAACCAGAGCTCGAGTTTTGAGTTTAAGATGGTCAATTTGGGGATCAAGTTGATTCAAGCTCATTGTCTCTTCTGCTAGAGCTTTTATGGCTGGCTGAAGCTCGAGTACTTCGACACGTAGGCGATCTGAGAATACCACAGTTAGGCTGTGTCATCATAACTTCACGTACCTAGGATATAACCAACCATTCGACTTCTGAAGCGTAGTTCGACCCAAAGATGATGAGAGGGCATTGAATTTCTGCGATAGTTCTAGGATAGCTTGAAACATTTGGATGTCATCCAGGACTCCTTTTGAGTCGCGGTCCGGCTGCTTTGGAAGGTCACGCTGGAGAAGCCTGCGGATCGTTCCCATGGCATGTATCATGGCGCAAGAAGCCCCGAAAAGGTCAGGCATGCTCTTATCAGTAGTATTGGGATTCATTTTGAAGCAAGATATTGATGTAGTGGTTGTGCTGATGATTTGGGTGGTATCGAGGAAGAGAGAGGATGCTGCTGCTCTCAACTTGCTTCCGATATGCTGCCGCGACCTTCAAATGAGCCTCCATTTCATCCGCACACACTTTGTCAATTATAATTACAGGCAAGCAAGGCAGCCCTGCCCCGCCCGTACTGACCCGTCGCGTCAAGAAAATTTTGACAGCCACCGCCCGATTGCAATGTGCTCGTTCTGCATCTCAAAATAGTGGCCATTGAACTCCGTCCAAGTTTCAAGGCAATTCGGCATGCCTTAGTAGGAAGTGATAAAGGCAAAGCTTAAATTCTGTTTTTCCAGTTCCTTAGTTTATTGGCATTGCCTTGCAGGACGCCAATTGAAACCCCGTTAGCGAAAGCCACGTTCTTTATCTCTTAGCGTCAATTTGCGTTGGGGATGGCGAACCAGCCAGCCGCATTCAGGCGGCGAGCTAAGAGAAGTTGAATTGCGAACCGACCGCCTGGGATGAGGCTCTGTTTGACTCTCATTTTTTCTGTAGTTTGCTGAAGGTGGAACGAGTCCGTCATTTATATCTTGGCTGGGATGCGATCGGATCGCTGTGTTATGGGGCCCATGACTCTGCGCAACCTCTCCAATACAATTGTTCTCTGCAAAATTCCCAACCTGATAAGAGAATCATGGTGATGGAGCCGCCTCAAAGTGGTGGTAGCGACACCAGAAGCCAGGTGGACCCGCATGTTAGCCAGTCACAGTCGACATCCCTGCTCGATGTCACCAACGAAAGAGAGCACAGCATGATGCACACCATCGAGTATCTCCGTGGTCTTGGTGTCGAGAGCATCAATCATCTCCCTCAAGTCATTGTTTGCGGCGCCCAATCTTCGGGAAAGAGCTCATTGCTCAAGACCATCACGGGCATCCCTTTTCATTGCGGTACATACATGTGCACGCGCTACATTACCAAGGTGACCTTGGCATACAGTGAGCGCGAGTCTGTGACAGTCACGATTCTGGCAGACCCGAGTCGCAAGGACGCGCAGAAGCTAAAGGCATTCAAAAGAACTCTTTTTGGCGACTTCAGAACATCTCCGACAAATGATGCGTCACAGCTGCTGCTTCAATCATACATGGATGAGGCCCGCGACATCATTGTTCCCGACTACAAGTCAAACCAAGACATTGTCAATGATGTCTTGTCTATCAAGATCTCTGGGCCGAAGAGAAGAGCAATGGTTCTGGTTGATCTCCCAGGTCTTATAGACTACGTCCAGGATAGGTCTGAGCTTTCCGACAAGATTGAGCAGATGGTGAAGAAGTATGTGAGGATGAGTCAGTCTATCATCCTCGCGGTTGTGTCCGCAACAAATGAATTTTCCCTGGCCAGGATCCTCAGATGGTGCGAGAGTGCCGATCCCAAAGGCAACCGCACGATCCGTGTCGTGGCTCGACCTGATCTTGTAGGTTCGGCTAGGGAGGCTAAGGAGCAGGTGGACAACATCCGCGGGTGCAATCCCCAGTTCTCAAAGTTCCGGTGGCATGTTATCAGAAGCCGCGGCAGCGACCCGATTGATGCTACCAAGTCGATCGAGGAATTGGAAACGGAGTTATTCGAGAGAGAACCGTGGAACCTCGTGCCTCTGGCTGATCGCGGTGTTGAACTACTCAACTTGAAGATTTCCGACAAATACTTCTCAGCTGGAGCTCTAGAGTTGCCAGCCATGGAGCAAAAAATCAACCGCCTCTTGGAACAAGACAAGTATGTCGGCCTGGACGACGATCTCAAGGCCGAAGACAAGGCTTGGATTTTCAAGCAGGCAGTCAAACGCCTTAAAAAGTCTGCAAACGCCCATTCACTACGCAACTACGATTATGAGACCACGAGGTTCTCGAACGACGATCCAATAATGCTTCGATCGCGCATTAGGCATGAAGATCGTATTTTCTACAATGAGATGACTCTGAGAGGCCATACTGGACTACCGCCTTTAGACAACGATACTCCATTCATCCATCAACTGCCACCAACGCCGCCCTCAGATCTATCTTCTTCAAAGACGCCTACGAACGAGATCACAGAGTTGGAGGCTGAGATTTCCAAGCTAGCCAAAGAGCTGACGGAGACTCCCGGTAACGAATTCGAGGGACATTATACACCTGCTGTCATTGACAAGATATTCTGGGATATGTCTGAGAAGTGGAGAGGAATTGCACTGCAGTACGTGGAGAAGGTATTCGACTGCTGTGTCAGGTATTTTGAGGCGATAACCAAACTCAAGTTTGCCAGAACAGAGGACAACCTTCTCCGAGCAGGCGACGGCAAGCCCGATGGATTCATCAACGCTAGTATGGTAGCTAGGCGCTTTATTGACGATCATATTATGAGGAAGCTCCAGGAAGCCCGCATGAGAGCCAAACTGGAGCTATGGGAACTGGAGAAAGACAGGCGGGGCCAACAGAAGGACCCTGATGCCCGGTTTCTGCAGAACCAGGAACAGCATCGAAAGAGAAACGAGTTTATGACAACTGTAGGAGCGAGGCGTAGCGAGATCTTAGCATCCAAGATGGGCGAGTCCGATGCCAAGTATTTGGACGACGAAAAGCTGACGGTACAAAGACACGAATCGCGGCACGAGGATTTTACACGCAAGGTTGCAGCCGAGTACCTGAATGACGCGCGAAAACACTATTGTGTAAGTTGCACTATATCCTTGACACCAAATGACCAAGAAAAAGCACATGGTTACTGACCGTAATGTTAGATTGCCCGAGATACATACATCCTCAACGTCTTGACACAGGTTCAGGAAAGGCACTTTTTACGCCAGATCGAAGAGCTGATTCCTGATGATCTGGATGCAGTCGCTATTGAAGATCTTCTGAAGGAAGATGATGCGGCAGAACGTAGAAAAGAGGAGCTTCGAAAGGAGAAGGCGAATCTCGAGGCGGCGCGAGATGCTCTCAAGAGGTGGCGTTCTGGTATGGAAGCAAGGGTGGGCTTGTAGTGGGATGCGGCATATCAACTATATAGGATTAGACAGGTAACTGCCGTTCGGCGAAGGTGGCTAGGGATGTGATGGGGGTCACAGTGGATGGTAACAAGGACGTGGTGGAATGAAGGTATCTTGTAGACTACACCATGTATTCCCTCATGCAGGACACTAGAGTATTTCAAGGAGAAAGCTTTCTCAACAATGCAGAAATAGATATGAAATAAAGGGAAAGGACAAAACTCCCGCTATGCTTCTTAACTTCTAGATAAGCTTTCTTTGCCGCAGACAGAGACGTCAACAGCCGCACCAAAGAACACAGTTTTTACATAACGACAGTATCTTAGTAGACCCAATGCTATATGATACAAAACCTTATAATTCTTTAACGCAAGATAATACTTGCATCTGAAGAGGCCACTTTTCCTCTCATCAAGAGGGGATAAAAGGGCTGCCTTCTTCCTTAGATTATTGCCATTAACTTCAACCTTATAATTATACTTTAACCTTGACTCTTTTATCCACGACTAAGATGACGACAGCCATAAGGCTCGCGGTCGCGATCGACGCTACAAGCCACGAGCTAGCCTAACGGTACGAGACCGAGTCTCTCGTTATCGGTGCCGACGAGACTGAGGTCGTGCGACGAGCCGCAAAGGCTCTCAATATCGGCCGAGGCAAGGAACTCGATGACATCGCCACTCCCGCTATGCGTCTCAGGCTTTTATGCAGGAATAAGGAAATTTGATTGCCTAATCTGTGATCTATAAGGTAGCGTCGGCCGGGTTGTGAGTATTAACCGGCCAACTAGAAGAAATGAATACACTAAAGAATGTTGGGCGAGTGCCTTTGATACCCGCTCGCCTCATCTTGACTCTGGTTTAGAATCCAAGCTTGAAACCACCCCAGTTCAGTCGGCTGAATACCAGGTCAGGGTCATACTCATCCCTGATGCGCCTCATCCTATCCTGATTCTTCTGAGGGTATGTGAGCAGAGGATTCTGGTATTCGGCCACGTCGCCACCATAAAGTAATTCGGTAGCAAGTCCCAGCTCCTTGTTCTCAGCATGGAAGCGCTCGAGGAATGTTCGAGCCCAGGTTGTCATCCTGAGGTCATCTTCAGGGCGCGCCCATGAAGTGGTCAATTGCCACCCTAATACAATCGTTAGCAGGCCAGTCACGCTTGTAGTATTGAGATAAGCCTACAGATATATGACTCATTGTCGTCCAGTCCAAAGGTGTTGCCGACGCCATTGTTCTTGGCCACGGTTGATGCAGTTCGCGGGACCAGGTTGAGAATGAAGGTGGGGAGAATACCAGGAACATCGGCAACATCGGCAATGGCAGCATACCATGCCTTATAAATCTCAGTCAGTCTCTCGGCATCGGGCTTGATTGTGTGGTGACCGAAAGAGACACTGCACAGGCTGTGTTAGCTCACGCGTTGAGAGACTCCATAGCACCAATTAGGCTTACCGGAACATCTGGTTAGGGGTGATCAGCTTGGAGTGCCAGTCGACCGGGGCAGTGACGTTGTGGACCCGGCTGACAGGGTTGGGGATAGCAGTAAAGTTGGCAAACCGCGACGGAGGGGACTTAGTGCCTTCTTGAAGACCGAAGACTTGGGGAGTAGCTTTCTTAGTCGTCACGTTGTAGTTGATGTTGATGACGGCACCCGCTCCGACAGAGCCATCATCTGAAAGAACCATGTTGCAAGCAGCCTTGATGAATTCGGGTGCTGAGGACTCCTGGAAGATTTGGAAGGTGCTAGAAACCTTGGGGGCCTTGAAAGTCTTGAACTCGAACTTGGTGACAATTCCGTAGTTCAGAGCACTGCCCTTCAGAGCCCAAAAGAGGTCAGGGTGCTCGTCTTTGGTCGCCTGCACTTGGGTGCCGTTTCCGAGGACAACATCGTAGCGGACCACGTTATCCATTGTGAAGCCGTATTTGTTGAGAAAGTAGTGGACTCCTCCAAGCAAGGTGAGTCCAGGAACACCAATCGTTTTGAGTCGGCCGCCGACCGTATATAATCCGTACGGTGCCAGTGCTGCATAGACATCCTCCCACTTAGCACCACCGCCTACTTCGACGGTGCCCTTCTTGACATTCACCTTGGCCTTGTTGAGGCTAGCAAGCACGACTAGGATGCCGTCATCAATGCTGTTGGAGCCGGGATACTAGCAACTCATCAGTGACCATGTTGAAACAATACTTTGCGCCAACTTACAGGCAAATGACCTCCTCCACGGACCGCAAATTGAGCGTTGTTTTGATGGAAAATCCCCAGTGCTTTGGCTACTTGATTGTCCTCCGCGGGACGGAAAATGCATGCAGGGATTAGGTTGGCCCGCTTGTCCCAGGTGTTAATGACCTCTTCATCGTATTCCGTCGTGTTTGGGAACAGAGTCAAGTAGGGGAAAGAATCTCGAAGCTCAGCGCAAGCTGTTTTGACGGAGCTGGAGACGAAGAGGTCTCGGGGCCCAATATAGTCGGCCTGCGCCAGCCCTGCGGCAAGCCAGACAGGGATAAAGGAGCTGGAGAGACGCATTGTCAAAACTCAAAAGTAACAATAAACGCTTATTGGTGAGTTCAGTTGTTTGTTGAAGGATGATAGGAGTGGTCTGATGCTATCTCGACACCAAGAGCTGCATGCCGAGAGCCTTTATATCACGATCGCCGCAATCTCCCAAGTTTCCTTAGCTCAGAACGACATAAGCATCTGCGTAATCTAACCCGTAACAACAAACGCGACGTCGACCATAATTGTGTCTAAGCCTTTCACAACTTGGCCAAGCGGCGAAAAGCGAAACCGAAACCGAGACCGGGGCTATATGTGGGAGAGTAACCCGCTACGATGGGCAGGGCGCATTGAGAATGTCGATCATCAGCACCCCGTTTAATTACAGATGATACGCGTATATGGGAGCCGGCAGTTGATGTGTGTGGCGGTGGGTTGGGTGCCATCGAGGCCTATTCCTCCGCGGGGTCCTCCTGTTTGAGATTGACAAGCATAAACAATTATCCACCATACCCCAGGGTCAACTGTGTTCATTGGTGTGGTTGCTGAAGCTAATCTAGAAAAAGAAAAGGAAAAACCCCCGAGACCAGGTTTCCGGAGATGCATCCATTTTTAGGTCGTTTACGTAGGGATGATGGCGAAGATTTTCGGTTTCGGGCAGTCCAAGCCACCCGAGAAACGTGCTTCGCGTCCCCATTGACAACAACCGTCCCCTCCGGTTGCTAAATGCCCTATGTTTCTTGCCATGTGACACGCTTTCGTCACCTTCAGCCTTATGATGACGCCTCATATATCCGTGTTTCCGTTTCACGGCTCATTACTTCCGGCTGGGCAAACGTGGGTGTGTTTCTTTGGGAGTCCTCATGGCTGCCAGCTTGGCCGCTCCTCGAGAACACAAGCTAAAAACAATCAGAGATCAAGGAGCCGCCAGATGAGGCACGTCACCGCACCGGCAGTTATTATTTTCATATCGTCTTTGGAGCGACAGAGTTTGTACCCTGGGCCGCCGTCAACTCGTATTTCTCCAAGTTGCCGGATCTCACGGCTGTATCTTGTCTTGTGATAATAAACCACTTCATAACTGACTCGTCATTATCTCGGAAGAGCTCATTAGCACTTGCGACTTGATTCGTATTCAGCACTGGTTTGTATCCCCTATTCTCGGCATGCCACGTCTCCCGAGATGCTGAAGTATAGACTGGGTATCCATCTGGCTATGTACCCAGGCAGAAGTAGGAGACCGTTGGCTTTCCGTACAGCTACCAGTTCAACTAAGTTCCAGGGTATGTATGTATGGGTAGAATACAGAGGCACCAAGCATGTGTCCCACCCCCGCTGTGCAAAAAAAGCCACGGTGATTCAGATGAGTCTGGCCACTTGGAGGCGCAACAGCCACACCAATGCCTTTCCCAATGTTATGTATTTCACATTTCACATTGTGAACCGGGTACAGGAGCTGATGGTAGACGTAAATACTGAGGAGCGCCTCAAGTACGGAAAGCCGAGCTCAAAATGAGCCGAGGTTTGGGGTGTGTCTTGATCTGTCAACAGCCTCACGTGAAAGGGCGTACATGGCCCTGCTGCAACCCGCGATTTTATCTCCAAACATCTTCTACAGCTTAATCAAAGTTGTTCCAATCGCAACTGACGTACATTTTGACATTGGCTTGGTGATGCGCCACATATTCGGCCGCGTCGTCAGCCCTTCGGCTGTGCCCTACCAAAGACATGGCGACGTGTTACCGCTGCGCTGGTTAAACGTGGGTGGTCTGTTCTTAGCATGTGAAAGCCTGAGCCAAGGAGCACTATCGATCTCGAATGGCTTCCTGAAAAGGGCAAGCCTATTCGAGCTGAAATCGCATGGTTTTCCAAGAAGGGAATTTGATTCAAGATGGCTGTGCACAGAGTCGGTAAATGCCGTCTCTAGTCCCTTTCCAGGCCAGTGGCTTCACAACTAGGAGCCAACTCTGGCCATCAAGCCTAGCCTGTGGCTTGGAAAAGACATCAACAGTTGGAGGTGGCTTTTGTCTTTCTGCCATTGGCGCGGACAGGCTCAGAATGAAATTCCAGTCTGGCATCTATGGCGCAAAAGCCACGCCCAAAAAGAGCATTGTAGCGGCACGCACCGTTGTCGCGGTTGGAAGGGAGACAGATACATAAGGTCCAGTCGAGCTTCATTGAAACACACTCTTCTCAGTCCATTCTACAAACATTCTTCATCGCGCATCATCACTTCTGCACATCTATCGCCATGGATCAGCCAAAGACCTACTACATCTACAACCCCTCCGAGCCGCTGGCGGGAGTTGTCGCTGGCCTTTATGGTATCAGCTTCTTTGTTACTCTTTACCAAATCATACGAAAGAAGGCCTGGGTGTGGTTAGTCATGTTTTTGGGCATTGTCAGTGAGTGAACAAGACCTTTGATGGACGCATGCGGATTATCATTACTGACTCTCGATACAGTGGAGGTTATTGGCTACGCCGCTCGAGTCGTCTCAGCCACCAAACCCACCGACAAGAAAACCTACGTGATCCAGTTCACACTGATCATTTTGGCCCCGGTGCTGATGACTGGAGTCATCTACGTTGTCTTTGGGAGAATTGTCTACTGGGTTCTTCCCCCCGAGTCAAGGACGCTGCGATTTCTTTGGGTTCCTCGTAAGTGACATGATTGAGCCACAACCAGAAAATACATCAGAGCCAATGTATCTAATAATATCGACAACAGCACGCTTCATCACTCCCATCTTTGTTGGATGCGACGTCGTCTCTTTGGCGCTCCAACTGGTCGCTGCGATTCTCATCTCTGGCACCGACCCAACCGAGTCGAACGCAAAGACAAAGATCAAGCTGGGCAAAGATCTTGGTCTCGTCGGTGTCAGCACGCAAATCGCCGGTTTCGGCCTCTTTACCGTTGCGGCGATCCGTTTTCACTTTACCTCGCGACGACTGGGGGGTGAATATGTCAAAGCCAATCAGGCAAAGCATGGCATTCAGAGAAACTGCATGAATCTGTTGCTCGTCGTCATCGCGTCGTGTCTCCTCATCCTGGTAAGCTCATTCGGGCATCTGCATTTGGGATGCAAGGCTAAGTCTTATTCCAAAGATCCGTTCCATCTATCGAGAGATCGAATTTGCTGGTGGCAAGAATGGCAAAACCCAGCAGAAGGAGTGGTAGTAAGTGAGCTCGATATCAGTTCTTCTGGGCAATGCTAACCCGGATTTATTTAGTCTCTACGTATTCGATACTCTTCCCATTCTGCTTGTCGTTTTGATCTACAACATCTTTTTCCCCGGCAGCTACCTCAAGCACCTTGGCTTCAAACGCTCGGTTGAGCCCCATCCAACTACTTTGGACCCAGAGACTGCCGACTCGCAAGATCCTGCAGAAGAGCAAAAGTAATGAGCTCTAAGCGATGGACAATTGCCTTTGCCTAACAACTCTCTACTCCTCTCTGGATAGATTTCCCGCACTTGACCTTACAGTGATGCAGAGTGGATCTCGGGGGTTGAAGTATGTACGATGTTAGAAGTTTAATATCTTTGGTGGTCTATGTGGTTCCATTCGCCTTGAAAGAGTTAACTGAAGAGAATTTATAAGTTTACAGGGAGACTCATTCAATCTAGTATAGTATTAATCCATCTTTTCTTGTAATAAATTATGTATAGAACGATCAACATGATGATTTATCTCTATCTGACAGGACGAAACGTGTTCATCTCAAACAGGAAGCTTTGTTGGGGCATTCGACTTGCGCTGACTCTACAAATCGTAAAAGTCTGCAGTAAAAAGCCTCGTTCGGTGCATCACCTTGCAGTAATTTCTGTTTTCCTTCCTCCGCCGCAGCCAAACACGTCACATTTAAAGCGGCAGTCGGTCGTGTCTGGCCTCTTGTTCCTCGCATATTTCACCCTGATCCGCACCATCGCTTTCGGATACCTAACTCATCAGTATCTCCAAATCAATCATGTACCACTATCTCGAATCGTCTCCGGCCAAGTTCTACCTTTTCCCAGTCCTACCATGTGAGCTTCGGCTCAAGATCTGGGAGCTGGCGGTACGCCCGAATGACGGAAAACGTGGCCTGCATCACTTTAGCATTTCCAACTCCGAACGAAATATCGACCCAAGTTTCAGACTAGTGGGCACCTCCTATCAAAACCCTTGTTATGTCATCGCCGCCCCGTCCAGAAGTCCCCTTCGGCGTCTGATTTCGGGCGCCGCGGTCAACAGTTCTGCCTACCTCTGGGACGCCGGGCTGTGGACAGCATGTAAGGAGTCGAGAGAGGTCATGAAGAGGTACTTCAAAGTCCGCCAGTGGGCCGAGAAATACCCTAGACGTGCTGGGAGGGGTTCCGTAATGCCTCGCCATTACGACAACGAAATGGCCCGCGGACGAGACTGCAGCTTTTCTGCCACAGCGACTGTTTGGGACTATCCTGAACAGTGGCAGCTCACGGTGCAACCGCTTGTGGATCTTTTCTGTATTGATATACGGGGCCTACACTTTTGTGCAGGGCAATGGGCGGACGCCATAGCCAGCTTTCCCTTCCCAAGGTGGTGGCAGGCCAATACATCAGTGAGACACATCGCACTCGAGTTTAACCCGCGTTGGAATGATCACTTCCCCCAAAGCATGAGTGGCATGTTCTTTGAGTATTCCGCTCGAGGTTTTATAGTTCATAACCTCTGGACCAATACACCATCGGGGCCGAAAGTCGGCACATGGCTCATAGATCGACGTATTTGTTGGCGTGCCCTCAAGGATCAGCCCGCTCAAGTCTTCTACGACTGCGGTGAAGAGTACGTTGAGATAAATTCGGAGCAAGCGAAATACCAAAACGACAATCAATATAAGGAAACTGCTATCTGTTTCATTAAAAAGCTCTGCGACATCGACCAAGGCGCCTCGAACGAGGCTTATCAGGAGATACTTGCAAGCCAGGATCCTGACTTACCGCGCGACAATCGTCCCTTTCAGCTCAAGGACCACGTTAGGGTCCTTGCTTGTCGAAAGAATCAGGTGTGCTAGATAGAGCATATCACAGCAGCAGATGATGGGCCTTTCATTTCCGATACAAAGGGCGGACATCCTGTTGGATCAGAAAAGTCAAAAATTAGGCACCTGTGTTAGCATTGGTTATGAGATTATAATGCTATAAGATATCAAGATATTATGTTCTTTGTTGCAGTAGAAAGATACCCAAAACTAGATAACCTGTTGGATCAGGTCAGGAACGATTACTGTTCTAGTAACATAGCCAGCATAATAAGATAGCAATAAGATCCATAGCTTGGATAAAAATGTTAGAACGGTTCAGAATAGTTACGATGTATCAATATTACTAGCTTGTTTGCTCGAGTATTGTTGAGATGTACCCAACTTGGGGTGCCAGTTTGAAGAAGACCATAAAACAGGAAATTGAGATTTGCCTTGTAGTCAACAACTCTAGTAAAAATATACCATCCCTAGAAATAGACAAGGCGCGAGGGTGGAGTCTACGACGAGGACGTCATGAAGATGTCCTTTTTGATTCTTGGTCAGGATTATCGATTCTATCTCGTTTATTGGGCAATTGTTTAGGTTCTATTCACTTTCTAGTTTTGAGGCATCTGGCCTTTGGTCTACTTCAAGAGATAGCTAACTTTTGATTTGCCTTTGCTCCTCGAAATCTTCTTGACCGCGGTGTCCCCGCACAGGTCAGTCGTGTCGACATGCGTTCCCCCGCAAGGGTACACCTCTGCGCCAACGATCTTGACGACGCGAAACTTCTCTCCAGGGGCGACGAAACTCGCGTCTGGAGTCAATCGCTCCAACCCGTTCTTGCGAAAGTCTTCTTCGTCCCACCAATCGATCTCAACAGGCATCTTGGCAGCGATAAACTCATCAACCTGCTTTTGTATGGACTCTTTCCATTTCCCTTCAATGAGTCCTTGAAACTCGCACGACGCCGAGTCAGGGAAGTGAGAGGCTTTCAGTTCGTCAAAGCCTTCAATCTTATCCCTCAGGAGATGACTGACTGCGGAACCAAGAACGTGACCAGCCGTATGATATCGCGAATAAAGGAGTCGTTTCTCAACGTCAATCTCCTGATTCACATCTTGGCCTTGACTGAAACTCTCGCCGGGAGAGTTGAATCGACCGAAGTGCAAAACTTGACCGTTGCCTATCGCATCCATCCGAGCTGCCTCGACGGTAAAAACCTCCCCGTCCTGGCCAGTTATCTTGCCAACATCAGAGGGCTGACCCCCACCCTGCGGGTGAAAGATGGTCTGTTCTGTAATGACGGCGCAGTCTTCATCGGTCCCTTGTTTAAAAAGGTCCCGATTTTCTTGTTCAAGACTATTGAAAGGTCTGACTTCTATCAACTTGGTCTGAAGAGAAGATAACTTTCCATCGCGCTGAAAAGCGAGAAATGTTCGCGGTGGTGGTGATGAGCCCATGGTGGTTTTGAGGGAATGGCAAGAAGTGATTCCTCTGCTGCCGAAATGAGGAGTTCTACAGTATGGCTTGCGAAATCGAGCGAGTGAGGAGACTGCCAATCGGGTTAATTGGTGGCGCATAGAACTCAGGAACCAGAGTGTTGCGTTGAGGTATTTTATCTCACTAAGAGTAAATCGCTACAGGAGGACAGAAATCAGCAAGAGATCCGTTTGAGACGGCATTTCATTTTTTTTCTCATCCTTTTGCCACAGCCTTTAGTGGCTTCTATGATTGGTCAAAGACCTACGGAGTAGATTCCCAAATTGGCTTATCAAACCTCTATCTAGATAAGATAAGCGCCGCCGAGAGAGGCTGACCATCACACCAAAATCACAGTTTTTAGGCATCATCAGCACTCAACAAGCCCATGCTACAGAGCAAGATTAGATAGGAGCCATCTTCACCGCTTTTAGTTCAAGTGATGTTGAAGTGTTCGCCGTTTCGAGGAAACCGATATGAAAAACGGACGTTATCGCAGACAATCTGCCCCAACATGCTCGATGCAATACTAATCGCACAGTACGTTAGATTAGTTCAACCACATGACCATCCAGCAGGTCAAGATGAATTCGCTGCCGTTTCAAAGTGCACGACTTGAGTGCATTCTTCCCATCAATACATGGCACAAAAGAGACAAGTCAATGAATTGTGTTGCATTAACGTAACATAGGCTTCTCTATCTCAAAGTCTATCGTTTATCTTGACTGCTTCCCTGCTCAGGCAGAGAGGGCTGCGGCATTGGCTCCAACAGTCGCCGGCTCAGTATCGATAGTGTTGTAATCAGCCGACGTAAAGTAGAACCAACCCAGACCAAACTGCTTCATGGTCTTGACATAGTCATTAATCAGCCCCTGGTTAGCCTCCTTGCCGTCGGCAGATGTGCCAGTAAAGCGATTGAGAATGACGCTAGCCTGGGCCTCATGGTCACTGGGAATGTTGTTGCTCAGTGTCGTCTGATCCTGGTAAGGCGGCCCATCGGGGCAGTTGAGGCAACTCTCAAACGCGACCACGACGTCGCAAATGTCGTAGTATTCTTCCGCAGCCTTACCACCAAAGTTGCAGATGGTCGTAATGCTGCTGCTGAAAGCTTGGCGCGCAAAAGTAATGGCCTCGTTGAGGTAGTCAAAGTTGGCGCTGCTCTCGTCGAAGAAGAGGCCGTGCACGGCAATGTTGGCATCAGTGTATGTAGCCCATTCGCTCCACGTGGTGATGTTGGCCTTGAGCTCTTCGAGAGGAGACTTGGAATAATCAGTGCGGACGTAGCCCACGGTCTTGACGTTGGAGTAGCCGTTGAGCTTGGCTGTGCCGGCAATGTAGTTTACATCGTCGTTTCCAGGCTTTCCGGTGGCTCCGGGTCCGTTCCCTGGGTTGACAACGACAAGCCACTGGTTGTCTGTGTTGGATGAGATAGCGTCAAAGGCTGGCTTCCAGTTGGCAGCACCGTCATTCCAGTCTTTGGAGGGATACTTGTAGAGTGGCAGGAGAATGCCCGTGGCGGCAGCCGAAATGGCCTGGCCCGCAAGAAGAGTCGCCGTAGTGGAGAAATGCATGTCGAATATGATGTTTGTATTGACTGTAGACGACTTGTTTCCTCCAGATGTGTTTCATGGCAAACAAGTGAAGCCGTTTATATACGAGGCCATCATTGCTGTCACCATCAGCACTATACTTGAAACAGCCTGGCTTTCAGGTAGCGCAGATCCTGCGGCGGTATTTGCACAGGGAACCCGATCCCATCGGAAACCACCCCACTGGGATGGCTGATTGTCTGATATTTAATAGGCCGTTACGTTGATGGCGGCACATGAATCCCGATGTGAGGATGAACATGGTAATAAAGCCACGACAGAGCACTGCCCCTTTCATCGCGGCCTGCCTAATCAAGAAATCGGCTACGTAATATGTTCACTCGGCATTTTCTCGCCTAGAAATGTAACCCCGGAGCATCCGAGACTCGGCCCCGAGGGTGGGTATGTACTACTAAAGACAGCCAACAAACACACCAAAACGTATGATCATCTGCCTTGCCCCCAGTGTCTCGTACAGCTGAAGAAGGAGTAGCAGGGCTGTGTTCCTTTCGTCTTACCTCTAGTCCCTATGCCAAGGCTGGTCAGTGTGTCGGCTTGGTCCTTGAGATCAACACGACCGTTTCACCTGTGTCGCTCCAGCACCCTGCGCCTTGCACCCTAATAACCCCGAACTAAGGGCCGAGTTCACTAGAGGCTCATGGGACTTACTGGTTATTGTAGCGCCGCTTAATCGCACTATTCTCTCCGGATCCTGGAAGGAATCTCTAGCTTATCTTCATTCATGAATACAGTTGCGGGCGGGCAAGATTTACGGCCCGACCTTGAGAAGAAGGTGCAAAGCTACTCAACGAGAAGCGCAAAATCGATTCCACATTCACTCTGCCTTGCCTCTTGATCTCGGCAGTCGGAGATACTCTGATGGATCAAGCCAAGGCCGCTACAGTGGTAAGTCAGTCGCCGCAAGGCGAGGTGTTGAGACATGAACCAGAAGACCAGCCAGCATTGCTCCGCCACCACTGATGCATTACCATTGCATTACAAGGTATAAATATGTGTCTAAATTAATAGTATGGATAGAAGGTAAACTATATATCCCTGGAACAATTCATGATTGGATGCTGTACACTATTCCTTACATCTCCGACAGCCCATGCAGTCACGAATAACCAATTCCTCCATGTCATTTTCAATGTCCAATACCCTTGATGATCAACCTGAAAGCTTTCTGGCTAATCATGAACGTGGGCGCAGCTGGGAATCCACCAGGAGAGCGCGGGAAGATGGAAGCATCAACAACCCGGAGCTTGTCGACGCCATTGACTCGGAACTCGGAGTCAACACAGTAATCCTCATCCCCAGCAGGACCCATGCGGCAGGTAGAGCTGGCGTGGTGGCTGAAGGTCTCGTCCTTGATGGCCTGCTGGATATCGACATCTGGGTGAGGCTCGACAACGGTGAAGGGTGAGTACGGCTCGCCAGTCGCGTTGAAGATACGCAGGGCAAGTTCGATACCCTCCTGAATCGCCTGAAGATCTCGGTCGCCCTGCTCGTCAAAGTAGTTGAAGTTGATCTCAGGAGCCTCTCTAGGATCCGCAGAGCGAAGAGTGACAGTACCAGCCGTGTTCCCAGTCTGCATCTTGACCACAGACCAGAACCAGGAGGTGGGAGGGGCTTGGAACTCCGAGTATCCGGGGAAATAGCCACGGAAGACGACACCAGCGGCTCCAAAGAAGAAGAGGTCAGAGTACTCGGTTTCGCTCTGGCTCGAGCGGTAGAGAAGGCCGAGGGGTGCGGCACCTTCACCGTAAGGTCCAGTGTGCGAAATGTTCCATTCTTGCAGACAGGTGTCATTGGGAGCGAGTGTGAAAGCGCAATTGGCAAAGGGGTTGTTCTCCCATGGCACGTTGGCCTCTACGGTAACGCCGCCTTCGTAGTTGTCTTGGAGGTATCGACCCTGGTCTAGTTAGTATTTCCTTTCCTTTCTTGCCAAGACTAGATACTCACCACAGCGGGAAGGTCAGCCACAACAGGAATATCATGGCGTTCAAGCTCCTCACGGGGGCCAACACCACTAAGCTTCAGGATCTGAGGTGTGTTGAACGCTCCTCCTGCGACAATCACCTCCCTGGAAGCGGTGACATTGAGCAATTGACCAGATTCAGATGGGTCGTAGCGCTTATCAGCGGAGTACAAGCCTTCGCCCTTCAGGTATTCGACACCGTAAGCCGTTGGCTTTCCCTTGGAGCCCTCCTTGAACAAGACGCGCGTGGCAAGAGATTGAGTGCTAATGGTCAGCGGAAACTTGGGGTTTCCACTTGCAGTCTTGGCGTTGACTGTATCATGAAGATATCCCCAAGATCCGCTGCGCTGCCTGAGCTCGTCAATATGAAGGGGGAGCTGGTAAAGGCCGGGAGCGTATCGCTCGGGTTCGAGTTGGTTGAGGTCTCGCTGCATCAACTCTCCGATCTGCTCAGCGCTTTCGATTTCAACGCCTTCAACCGCCTCAAAGGCATGGGTCAAGACATCAACGACACCCGGACGGTCGGTAATGTAGGAGATGTTGTTTCGGTTGCTCTTTACGGATGTCAGCTTTGTATTCAGTCAGACCTCAGAAGTAAAGGCACATACGCTGATGAAGCCATCGAAGCCATGGCCAGGAGTGCCCCTCTCTTCATACGTGCAGTTCTCCAAGTCGATGTAGTGCTTTCGCATGTTCTCCGCACTCCACGACTCATCGCCGGTGAGTTCAGCAATGTCGTCCCAGTCAGAGTCAGGTGGCAAAGCAAAGTTCATGGCGTTCAGCTGAGTGGAGCCGCCGATTGTAGCGCCTCTGGGGTAGAGAATTCCAAGTCTATCAATGTGAGCTGATGTTTCAGTAGGTGCCATTGGGGAACTTACGGCTCTGCGTCCTCGGGGGGGTCCAACCCATACCAAAGGGTACCGTTGGGAAGTCGGTAGGTAAACTTAGAGTCTCGTCGTGCTTGAGTCTCGTTCTGATAGTGACTGACGTAGAACGACCATGACATCGAAGGTTCCTCAGAAACCACATCGGCCCTAGTACGGATTAGTTGACGTCAAAAGCTCGTTGGATGAGGTTGGGGTCTCACATTGCGGGGATGCGCTGCAGAAGCGTATCGCCCTGGTCATCACCGGCCTCGATCAAGAAGACTGAGTGCCCAGCACGGGCAAGATTTGCACTACAAATGAGAGTCAGCGGATTGCTAGCGCTTGCGGAACAAGAACTCACGCCAGAGTGCCGCCACCTGGGCCGGAGCCAACAATGACGAACTCATATTCGTCTGAGTTCTTTGCCGGCAGGCCAGCGGCGAGGCCAATTGCAAGGTTCAAAAGCGTCAACTTCATCGTGATTGTGATGCTGTCTGAGTGCTGTTGATGCTTTGTGATTCTGTTCAACTTGCTGAAGGACCTTGGGTTTTATAACTCTCAATATCCTACGGAGCTTCTAAGTTGACCCATTCTGCATAGCCATGCAACGACGTAATCGGTACTTTGGTTCTAGAGGCCCATCCGCGGACATGGCATTGATCCTTCGATATTGTGAACTTCATCGCCAAGTGTAAATCCGTTGCTGTCGCAGTTTGAATGAGCCGTCGCTTGCACCGCCTCAACATGCGCCCAATGGCATGAGGCCTGCATGCACCCGTGAGAAGGCCAGTTCCGCATATGGGCCCAATCAGTAAGTTTTGAGGAATTCTTACTGGCTGCTGGTTTAAGCTTGGCCTTAGTGTTGCGTCAGATCGACCGGGAAGAATGCCAAGCAAGTAAGCAATGATGACGGCCTGCGCGTCGTCGGCTTTATCTACCACAGAAAACCCGCATCTCCGATGGTTACGGCTTTGTGCAGGATCGATGTCCGACATGTTGGATTTATGGTTATTTTTCCTTGCTCCGGACGTATTCGACGTGGGAATTCTCGCTTGTCGATACGATCGCTAATTGTCTGATAAATCCGGCCGATTTTGTGTTGATCCCAGGGAAGACTGTTATTTCCGATGACCGCGAAACCTCATGACTACATAACGTTATTTATCCCAAAGTAGGTAACCGAAGGGTGATGGGCGGAGTATTTCTAGGTAGATTGATAATTATCACTGGTCAATGTTACGTCGTAGAACAAGTCGTCATTCGATTATACACTGGACTCATTTCGTCCTAAACGCCCAGAGTCAACTTTATAAGTGACTAGGTAGTGCAAAACCCGAGCAGCAGAGTATTATTGTTTTGGACTTATGGGGGTATTCTAATAAATCGAGAAGCAAGTCGTAGATTACTGGGCAAAATCTTTCCCTTATCCTTATTTGAGATGGTGGTACTTTGCTCCTGTAATCATTCGGACATTGAGTTTGATGTGTTCGAATACCTGTGCGCGCCACTACTTCAAGGAACTGACACATTTATTCCTTTTCAAGTCACGCACACAGCTCCCTTTTGTTTTTTTCTTTGCTTTTCTTCTTCTTCTTTCTTTCATGATTTTAATTCGATCCATCTTTCTCTCGACTGATGGACATTCTGTTGTTCTAAGCACGCCTTACCCTGGAGATTGCGGCTATCGCCAACCTCTTTAATTTCGGAAAGGTGGCCGAAAGAGGAAGCTGGCCAGCCAATTGAACGCGTCTTGCAACGCGCACCGCGTCGATTGAAAAAAGAAAACACGTAACGCCATCACAACAAACCAACCCTCATGGATCCGAAACCGAAAAGTGGTTCGTTCATTTTGTGCTGGTGATGTCATCGATTCTGGGTTTACATAGCGCTAAAGCTGTCCTTCTGCAGTGCTCCCTCGTACTACTCCCCAAGTTCTAATGGACCTCAAACTTCTCCTAGACTTCCTGGATAGACAAGATCTAACATTTCGTATCATCTAAGATTCACCCTTATTTATATAACTCCATCTCGGGTCCTCGCTGAGTAAGTCTACTGAAATACGGCACGGCACGATATTTCAATAACTTGGTCGAAGGCGAGGCTAGCTACATCATAACCAGCTGAGAGATTTACCTCTTTTATTAAGCTGACCTACATTTACAAGATGGACTAAAAACAGGCACAGTGATTATATTGATGCATCTTACGTTGTATACTTGCCGTAGTTAAGGATTAGCCTATTGGTCTTTAGCCACGCTGTCAAACAGTCTTAAGAGTCCGTATCTTTGAGATCTAACCCATCAAGTTGGGTGATTTTATGAGGGGCATCAGCTTCTCCTAGGAAGAGGAAAGCTAGCTATTTTGAGATAGAAGACGCTTCTTTATACGCGAAGGTTTCTTACATCTGAAATTGAAACCGTAGTTATGGTTCCGTGTCATGCAGCATTTGGCTTTTGTGTCCTGTTGAAAATCAGGTTCTTTGCGCTTGTGACTGGCCTTTGTGCCACTTACAAGAGAAGTACTTAAACAATAATGATAAACTCACTGAGAGGAAACGCTTGCACGAGAGGAATTAAACTGTACCACATGACCAGAAACTCACGGACGAGTTACAGATGACCAGCATTTTCCGATGGTGATCCTCAAGACTCACAGTTTTTCAAAAGGCTGGCGCGTCATTTGTTTGCATGTGATGTCTCGGAAAGACCGGATTGAGCTCAAGCCTGGAGTGGGGTAAGGTAACTACTTATCCTTCCTAACATTGGCAGGTTTCATGGCTTTGAACTTTAACAAGTGCTGGTGCTTCAGAGAAATCAACGTCCATGAAATGCCTGTGGTATAATCTCGAAAATTAATGAATCACATCAGAATGGTATAGCTTTGACCGATTTGGAGTCACTTAAAAAACATGGAATAATTAGAACACGAAATATAGTATAGTCAACTTAAATCTCACGTTTCCAGGCCCACACGCGTGGTAACGTAATTAGAACAACGTCGAGAGTTCTCTTATTAATATAGGCCTCTAGCAGCTAGTATGCTTGCTTGAGAGGTGGTCTGTGAAAATACCAGCTCTCGCGTACCGCCTCCTACACCAAGGGCAGGTGTAAAGACCATCATTATCCCGAAATGCATTAACTCTTGGGTTTCTCTCGTCGGTCTTGAGCCACTTCCTCACCCGATTCAAAACAGTTGTGGGTACATCGTAGGGCATTTCTCCAAACCGCGGGTCGTTGGTGTCTGGGAGCCTTTTCCGCACTCTACCATTATTCCCTCGTTTCCTCCCCGGAGGAGCCAAAAGTCCATACATGTAATCCGTAGAAGCGGCGGGATGTGCAACTGGAGGGTGAACGACTGGGGGATGTGCAGGCACAGGGCTGCTGAAACTAAACGAGGGACTTGACGTAACAGAAGCGGGAGTAGGTAGTCGTGTGTTTGGTGGTTGAGGTGGTGGGAGGTGAGGTTGGGATGTGTCGGGATCGTAAACGGCTTTCGGAAAGCTGGTTCCGATTGACCGTATTTGAAGGTTGTATAAGTCCGCTTTCATGTGGTTGAATAAAGCGCGTTTGACGCTGCCGCTATGGGCGTTTGTGAGTGAAGATGTAGGTTCGGGGCTGCGGATGGCTGGATATTCGCCGTGCATTTGCCCTGTTTCGTCCTCTACGGAATGCTTGCTCGGCGAATCTGCCACGATGATCGGTTCGTTCTCGTTGGTTTCTGGTTCCGGATTCAGGATGTTCTCCAAGTCGGCGGTGTGCGAACGAGCTCTGGGGCTACTAGGTTGCGCTGTACCTGAAGCACTGCTCAACTCGGGGAGGTAATCTCGGCTGCCTTCGCCTCGACTTTCTAACCGAGGTGTTGATATTGTTGGGTCATATTGAATAGAAGGGGTAAGAGATTTCCTCTTTGGGGATGGTAGCTCGATTGCCGGCTCGCTTGCCGATTCAGTTACTGGCTCATCTTCCGACTCAATTTCCAGCTCTTCCTCTGATTCAATTGCTGGCACAATTACTGGCTCGATTGCCGGCTCAGGTGTCGCCTGAGATACCGGATTGATTACTGGCTCAGGTGTCGGTTCAATTACTGGCTCGGTTGCAGGTTCGATCGTCGGTTCAAGTACTGGTTCTAACACTGGCGGAGGTTCTGGCTCAGTTGTTGGTTCAGGCTCGGTTACAGATTCTGGTTTAGATAGTAGTTCGGATCCTGGCTCAATTGCTGAGTCGACTCCTTGGTCGGTTGCTGGTTCGATTACTGGCTCGGGTGTTGGCTCAGGCGTTGGTTCAGGTGCTGGTTCGTTTGCTGGCTCGTCTATTAATATCGGGATATCTTCCGTGGTAGATATGGCAGGACTTTGGCTTCCCGCCGCAGAAGACGGAGGCGGTAATTTATTCAACACTTCATGTGTCACTAGCGACTGGTCAGCAACTCTGTATCATCCGAAAGTGAAGTCTACGTGGTAGGAACACTTACTGTCTGACGACGGAGCAGGGCTTACGCGCTCCTTCGCTGCTAGGCGCCTCCGAACATAATTCTGCGCCGATTTCAAATGTGGCACAAGGCCTGACGTGGCATGAAAAACATTAAACGCTTGCAGGTTCCTCGCACTGACCCAAGCCGCCGTGTTTCTGTCGGGAAACTTGCCCCCATTAAAGAATAAGACAGGAAACTTGCGCTTTGCGACAAGTGGCCCGCCATCCTCGTATCCTGCTTTCCACTTGAGTCCTTTCGTTGACGCGTCATAAATATAGCACTTCGGAACGCGCTCCATCAACCCCAGGTCTTCCGGCGTGTCCGGCACGCCAATGTCATCGAAATCGTCGTGGGACTGAGGCAAGATGAGTGCAGGATACCAGGCTCGCACGGTTTCCCAGTAAGCTAGATAAATCCAGCCTGGAGCTGGATTGAGGATCGCGTCGGAATTTTGCAATTTCGATGGTGTCTTGTCATCGGCTCCACCAGCCGAACTCTCCCGGCTGCGGTTACTACTGGGCAGTTTCCTTCTCTTTTCCTTCCTGGGGGTTAGGTGTCGCGTTTTTGCGTTATCGTTGACGCGTATTGCCAGAGGTTCGATGGTGCTCTGATCAGCTTTTGTTACTGCGGCGTTGTTGATCTCGGCTAGCTCCTCGTTGCAACCCAAAACTTCAACCCCAAAATGTTGGATGACGGCGATTCCAGATGAATATCGCAATCGTCCATGCTTTCCACTCCTCAAATGCGCCGAAGCGCCTTTGAGCGGGTGGCTTCTAAAACTGAGCCCGTGCTGATCGCAGCGCAGAATGAACCATGGCCCGTGGCCTTTTGGAAACTGAATAATAGTCGTCTTGACTGGGGCGTTGCCATTTTGGAATACTTCTTCAAAAGATATGCATTTCTCTGAGTGCTGCGTCTCTAGGCGCTCATTTGGTTGATGTTGCTCGTTTTCTGTAATGTCGACTGATGGCCAGTCATCCTGTTCTCGTTAATCTGATGTTTTGCCACCTTGAGGCCACATGTTGCTTACAGGCTCGGTCGGCGCGCAGATAATACAGTCTTCAGCCTCTGACTGCGGTTCTTCAGCGCGCGTCGCCGGGCTCTTGGAAATGCGTCGCCGCTTGGCCGCGGGTCCTTGGGCGGCGTAGTGATCGAAATCTGTCTTGGGCGCCATGGTGCGAGTGAGGTGTTTGGGTCAAGTTCGCATGGCCTCGCGGGCAGGCTGCAGCCAAGATCAGATGCTCCCACTTGGGAGTAGGTGTGTATTCGTAAGCGCTCAGCTCGGTGGCAGGGGAATGCAATTGGATGCAAGGGAGAGAGAGATGGCAGCTGGGCGCGAGACCGGCTACCCCGCCCTCTTTATCAAACTCTCCTCGAGGCCCGACAGTTTGGCATATCTCATCATTGGCCGGCCGCGTTATCACACCATTTGTTCGTACGCCGTTTTTCAATAGCGGAATGTCAGTCGAGCAGTGAGGGATTACTTGCACAGCCGCAGCTGGGCAGGGTCATGTGTGTGTGCGCGTCAGTATATAAACCTGGCAGATTCCCTAGGGCCCGTTTGGTCCTAGCAGCTGGGCGCCACGCCCGACCAGCCAGTCCGAGGCCCATGAATAGGGGTCTATTGGCCCACAGCTCCGAGAGTGGAATTGCCGAGATTTACGGTGATGGAGGGTTGCAGCCAACAGCTTGTTTTGACACCAGCGGGTGGGCCCCGGAAACTTAAAGAATACGGTCCAAGCTTAATAGGAAGCGTGTTGCGAGAAGACACGTTTCACAGAGTCACTGTCCCGCGGCGCCTGCAAGCGGACATTTCATCACACTGCACTGCGCTGAACCATCTCTGCTCCTCAAGGTCGACATGTATCTGCCAGCATGCAGCTTCCCGTAGCTTGATCGACGTGCTGTGTCACCGTTGGTCGGTGCAGCTGGTGGCAACACCCACTAGGCAGGGGTGTCTAGTCCGAGTGCCCGTACGGAGTAATCCACGACTCATGATTCAGCCCCTGGAGGATACGGCGGTAATGGCCCGGTCCAGAGCCTTCCCGATCCTCCCGTGGACGCTGATACTTCAATAACTTACTGGCCGCCCAGGTGCCAGAACCAAAACCATACCCTGAGCACGGCCTCGGCATTCACGCCGTACCGGGTTGAACTGCCGACCCTAGAAAGTTTTTTTTGCCTGCTGGAGGAGGTGAATCATATTGACGAGGTACTTATAGTGGTTGGTGGTGAGCCTTCCTTCATGATACATACAGGGTGTCTCACCGTCCAATGGCTCTCTCACATCAGTCAGGGATCGCTCATTTCGGGGGAAAGGATTTCCCCTCCAGCGCGAGGCAACATCCCGCTGACTAGCACGGGCGCCTCGAAGATCAAATTCCGAGACTAGAAAGGTATGATACTCTGGCCCTGAAAATCGGCTCGAGAGCCGGTTGATCATTTTGAACGCTTTGCTCGCCACTCCTATGCTCTGACGAAGGATGCGGGCGATGAACTTATAGCCACACTGATTACATCCCTGTGGTAAGCCCAAAAATCCGATCTTATAGTGTGCTAAGCATTGCGGAACTCCGTTGTTGCATGGCTCTAAGCGACCCTGACCACAAATAATACCCGAAGGGGACAGTGATCGCCGCTATAACGTCAGCGTACCCATATAGCGAGATAATGGACTTACATGGCCTATTAGCGTTACGTGATCATTTGAATGCTTCGGTAGTTGCTTTAAATACCGTCGCCGTTACTACTCCGGTAATCTCGGTGCGAAATGCGCTCAATGCCACCGTCAACGGACAGGTCGATGGAAACCCAGTCGCAGTTGCCATATGACGTCCTGCATATGAAGCCATATCGTGAGCGCTAAGTTGTCAAGACCAGTAAAGTCGGTGAAATGTTGGGTTGTCGGTAGCATCACACAAAAAATAATCACATTAGCTACTTTGCTTGACTTTGTCTAAATCCCGCAAGCCCATTCCATTGCTTCTGGTTAACTTATTACTCCCACAATCTATAGAGTGTCCAAGAAATCACTATTTCCGCAAGACTTGAGCGAAATCGCTTCAGCAAGACGATTGAAGTCTAGTGTGTTCACGGAGCTATTGTGCGATACGCAAATCGCGCACTCGTATCTTTACCTAGCATATTGGTCCATTTCTTTCTTGACTCAGAGCATTGACAATCAAAACCCATGTAAACCAAGAATTGTGAGCTGGTTGCGATAGGCTGGCATTGCACAGACAATGCATATGCAATGCAGCATTTAACTATATTGATTTAGGTTTTTCGGTTGTTGGACTCGGGTATTTGACCTTCTACTTTTGATTCTCTTACCGAAATGCATGTCGGGTTCTTTTGTCACCATTTCAGGCGGTATCAAGTTTTAATAAAACACTGAGAACTGATTTCGGTGAGAATATGTACTATGTATGTGCCGTTGAACCAACTGAAGCTGAGTTCAGGACCTGGTCCACCATCGCACTGGCGATCCTTAACTTAGCTGTTGCTTTCTTGACTCCGCAACCATCGATTGCTGTTTGATTCACAAATTAGATCTTGGCTAGAACTTTGTGAAGTTAATAGATGCGGAGGGTATATGCGAGGATGAGATTCAGCCCTGTGGGGAAAGCCAGTATTTTAGGGCGAGACTGCAACCAGAAAGACCTCCCGAATAGTGAATTGAATGACCGATTTAGAAACGCTTATTCTTGAGTTGATTTGGCTACTAATACAGCTTAGAATAATTGGTATAGATCTATCTCGCCAAGGCCTATTTACTTGGGAATAGACGTGCGATAGTGATGACTTTCAGACGCCTGACATGAGGTTCTTTCGTTATGCCAAACAGCGGAAGAGGGGCTGGACAGCCCTAGAAAACCCTCCGCCTCGGAGCGTTTGTAATTCCAGATCGCAGCCTTATTGCCTTAAAGCCTCTGCTGTCATATTACCTAACTAGATACATTGATTGCCCATGAGGAAGCTTGAGGCGGTGGAGAAGTGCGAGTCGGAGTTCGCCGATCTCAGTTCTCGTTGGGCCTTTCTTTCGTGACTCATCGTGCATTAGCTTACTAACAGCAACATCTCCCTCACATTTACTAGACCGCAAATTCTGTCTATACTTCACACCAGCGACGACACCAACCTTGATAGCACATCTACGAACAATCCTGAATCAAAGATAAAAAATCACGCAGAAAAATGGCATCTGAGTCCTCAAAACCAGCGGTGGTTTGTGTGTTGTATGTTCCTCAGGATGATATCATGATGTTGTTGCTAATAGACATAGTTGTGGAGCAGCCGCCGGCAACAACCCTGTCTACGTCGAGGCAGCTCGTTCTCTGGCCCACGAATTGCATAAGAACAATGTTCATCTTGTTTATGGCGGAGGAACAGTTGGGATGATGGGCGAACTCGCAAAAACTCTGGTCCAGCTCTCCGGCCCCGAGGCTGTGCACGGCGTCATTCCCAAAGCACTAATTCAGGTCGAAGAAGGCTACCAGGAAGAAGAATCTTCTACAGCGACTGCGTCTCAAGGACCTGCCAAGGTCGAGCGAGTCGTGCAGAGCGGGAAAGAAAACAGCACAGCAAATGAGTTTGGCCGTGTAACTGTGGTGCCAGACATGCATACTCGCAAACAATTAATGGCGAGACAAGTCTTCGAGGGAGGGCCAGGATCCGGCTTCATCGCCCTGCCAGGTGGTTTCGGCACCATGGAAGAAGTCATGGAGATGACGACCTGGAATCAGCTTGGAATCCACCGTGTAGGTGTTCTTCTGCTGAACATCAACGGCTATTGGGATGCTCTTGTCTCGTGGGTCAAGAACGCTGTTCAAGAAGGCTTTCTTTCAAGCCAAAACGCCAGCATCTTGATCGAGACGAGCGATATCGGTGCCGCACTAGGACAACTGCAGGCTTACCAGGTCAGCGGGGATAGGCTGGAACTCAAATGGGGTGACGAATAATAGGATATTCAGAGCGGCAGGTTGTTGGTTGAACAACTGTATTTTTAGCAACTTGGTTGGTATTTGGCGGCGCAAAGCACGCAATCCTCACTCAGTCTATTGATAGAAAATTAATCATTCTTACGCTTACCTTGCATCACAACACCGTGCCATTTACCTGCACCTGCCATGTCGGTACTTCTGAATAATCCCTCGTGTCGACAACCAAGGAAATAGGACCAGCGGCGGATTTCACTCCTATAGGAAGTAATGCTGAATACAGATAGGATATGCTCCAATGAATTGCCAACACGGTAAGGTACTTTGGCGGCGCGGCTGCCTGTCAGGTGAAAGGCTCCTCTGAGCAGGGAAAAAATCCAACAGGAATGCATGCGCGGCGAACTCCGGCCCACAGGTGATCGCTGACTACTGCTTACGATGTGACCCTACCGAAGTCCTCTTTGCCAGGATAGGATTTTGGTGGCTTACAGGCGGCCGCGCTTTGGCAAGCCTTTGATTCGTTGCACCTGCGGCATTATATAACGGCTGAGATCCGGTAAAATGCCTTTTGAGATATTTCGTATTGTTAGTGGAGGGCTATACGAGCTACTCCGCATCCACAATGAACCAAATAATGCGCTGAACGTGTTTTCTGGGTATGGTTACTATTTTCTTCTGGTGGCCCCAAAGAAAAAGAAGACAAAGACCGAAAATGATAAAGATATTGACTTCGGCTGCTCACATGTCAAACAAGCCCTGTGATGCAAGGGCTGTCGATCTCGGATTCGTATAAGGACTACATGCGCCTACAGAGCATCCATGAAGATGCTCCACCCTCGAAAGGGATTCTAAATGTAAATATTTTGCTGGAATTATCTCATAAGCCCACAGCTGATACAGCCTACAGGCGTTATAAGACACATGAAGCTCGTATAATGAGGCATCTTCAAATAACCAAACGGCCATCATGAATCGCGAATATCCTCCCGAACAGATGGCATTTGTGTTAAGGTTGAACACAACATGTTCTTGAAGCTGTTTAACTACATTCCCAGAATAATGAAGCCCAGGCCAAATTCCAACTTGGCGTAGCCTCGTCTTGAAGATGAATGAAGCCTGTTTCGATGGGCCGATTCCTCATCTCGGGCGTGAGAGGTAGAGAAAAGTAGGTTTCTTGCTTAGTACTTGGAGATTGCGGAGTGACGCGTCCCGAACAAGGGAAACGAGATTGTCGTCCGAGTCAATTAATCGAGGACAATACGCATTCAGTTGCGTCCAAAGAGCGATGTGTGCTCCCCCTATGCTTGGCCCTTGCGCGGTAATTCTCCTCAATTCCGTCAATCGGGAGAATTTTTCTAGTTTCGGGCGGGTTTCGAAATTATCAGAATAAACAAGTGGTGAGGGCTGAAACACCATCGTCGATCCTTCATAGAATTTTTCTGGGGACACGCAGGGATCGACAACAGAGTTTTGGGTTGGGTTCAACGGTAGCATAAAAGCAGTAAAGCCACAGCCGATCGAAATCATTGGGTTGGTCTCTTTCCGTACCACACAGATACTGTCGCATAGGTCGTCACGATGCGTCTCGCGTTTTACCTCACCATCCCGGTTCTCGCCGTTAACGCCTTGGCGACCGGCCATCACCATGGCCTTCGACGCCGCGCTGGGGAACCCTCTGCAACCCTTTGCGGAGCCCCGAATGAGTCGCAGCTCATTACTGGTTCTCCGTGGATCGTCTTCTCCATGAACTACAACTACCAGTCGATCGATGGTTCTTGCTGCACCGGTTACTACGACATCTCAGGATCGGGAGACATTCAGCAGATTCACTGGAGCAGTATCTGGGACATTTCTTCTACCACCAATGCAGACTTGGTCAAGGGATATTCATTTGTTGGCCTTACTCAGAACCTGCAGACAAAGCTCAGCGACATTGGAAGCATCCCCACCACGTACCAGTGGACCGTGTCAAACACTACAGCCTACAAGGGTATGAAATTTAGCGCGAAGAAGCACTGGATTCTGTCTTTACCGTAGACGAAATTTGCTAACCGAGCACATCACAGGCAACGTAGTGTACGATTTCATGACATCAGACACAAAGGGCGATGAGACATCCAGTGCAGCCCAGGAACTCATGCTCTGGGTCAGGTATGAAGGCGGACAGGTCCCAATCGGCTTCGACAAGGGCCCGGTCGCCACTATCAACAATCTCTTTGGAAAGAGCGGATGGAAGTTGTACCAAGGTGTTAACACCGATACTGGCATCACCGTCTCTTCTCTTCTGGTGGACGAGAACGACCAATTCGGTAACCAGGAGGGAGGCACCTTTGAGGGAGACATCAAGGACTGGCTCTTGGCCCTCTCAAAGCAGGGAGTCTTCAGCGAGAGCACATTCGTTAATGTGGGCAATGCTGGCATGGAGCCTTTCTGGGGAACTGTCACTTTTGACAACAACTTGTCGTTGAGGATCAACCTATGATCAGAAAGGCAATTTCTCTTGCATCGTAAATATTTTAGCATCAAACGCTGGTCGTTATTAGAACCGGCGCAGTTTGTTCCTGCACGGCAATACCCAAGGGATATAAATACATAGAGTTACCAGTCTACTTGTTCAGAACAGCAGTCCAGTCGTATTTCTTTGCCCACTCTTCCCAAGTTGTCATAGGGCAATCAATTCCAGTCTAGTAGTCAAGTCAGCTCTTGGTTCTACCGAAATTCCGCTGCGGTGGCCAGGCAATATCTCACCTCTTGAATATCCTTGGCGGTCAGCAGATCCATAGCGCCATCATATCCTGGGTCCGATGTGTAAGAGAACATGTATCCCACCTCCACTCCGGCTTCACTGTCACCTGTAGCAGCAGTCATCTCATCCGGAGTGACCTGGCGGTAGCTCACTGGGACACCAGTGATACGTCCCCAGGTCTGAATCCATTCCGGCCAAGTGCAGGTTGTTCCCGCGGCCATGTAGGCCTTTCCTGGTGGCATCTGATAAACTGCATAGGTAAAGTTGCCCATGTCACCGACTGGGTCGAAATGGGGAACCAGTTTGTCGGGAACTGTGGTAAAACCCATCTCGAAACTTCCGTCTGGTAGCTGTGTGCGCGTATTAGCATGAAGTACTTACCAGCTGACCGACCTTAAGGTGAACTAACTTTCTTGAAATATGACTCGGGAAGGATATTGAAACTAGTGTAAAAGAAACCAGTGTGAATGCATGAGATCTTGGCGGCAAGCTCTGGGTAGTTGTCCTGGACGTAAGCAGGGAAGACGTCGGCTTTGGCATCAAAGTGATAGAGTTCCTTGAACTTGCCACCGCTGCACTTCTCAGCTTGGCTAAGAGTAGAGACGAGGAAACCATTTGGATCCAGAGTCTCGACTATTGTAGCAGCAGCATCGGCAATGTTTTTGCCCTGCTGGTACTCGACGTTGTAGGCAAACTTTCGACAAGAGATTCCCTCCTGCTGAGCCTGCTCTCGGCAATCAGGACGGAAGAAAGGTTCCCAATAGTTTGTGACGCTAAAGATGACGTTTGCTCCCCGAAAGGCGTCCTTGAGACTTGTGACGTCGTTGAGATCAGTTGCAACAACTTCGGCCCCGGCCTCGGCAAGCTTCTTGGCGGCTGGCGACTCCGTGTTGCGGGTCAGGCCGCGGACTCGGAACCCAGCTGCGAGGAAGCGACGGGCAACGGAGCCGCCTTGGTTTCCGGTGGCGCCGACGACGCAGATGAGCTTGTTGTTGGTCATGGTTACGAGTGCACAGTACGACTGTGAAGACGAAAGAGTGTTGGTTCCAGGGGGTGCCAACTGCGCTACTTTTCTTCTCCAGTCTGTGATACCTGGCTCGATACCAAGAACAAGACCCCTCTTTACGACCAGGGTCAGTTCGGTCGCGAACCGGTGCCTTTACCGAATTGAGGGCCTCTGCAGGTTTGTGGCGTGGGACTAATCAGAGCATGAACTGATCCTGATGGGTTTCTGAGGTAATTGCAAATATGCGGCGGTGAAGCAATTGGCATTTCTCTTGCACATCGCGTCCTCAGAAGTTTCAGCTTTCGCCAGGATGGCTTCGCCAAAGAAGAACAAGACTCCCAGTCCGCCTGGGTCGCGGTCGCCCCGATCCCCTGAACGCGACCCGCTCGTGTCAACCGGGTTGCCGGGTCCTTCGGCTGGTTCGGCTCCAGAAGCGCAAATCTCTTCGGCGGGGCATTCACCACCAGAAGCTGTGGCAGATGAGCAGCAGCCAGCTCCTTTGCAGGTCGACGTGAGTTTTGTTGCAAACTATGGGTTATGTCTCAACCAAGAGGCGCTAACGTAGTCATTGCACAATAGGAGGATGACGCCTTTGGTGACGACGATAGAGACTCTGCCTATGGCTCTGAGGGTGATTCTGCCTACACAGGCTCAATCACATCGTCCATATTCCACTACCAGTATGAGAATGGGCGCAGATATCACGCATATCGAGAGGGCCAATACATACTCCCCAATGATGACCAGGAGCAACAGCGTCTTGATCTCCAGCATCACATCTGGCGTCTACTCCTCGGCGGCGCGCTTTACACCGCGCCATTACCAAACCCAAATGAGGAGAAGGAGCTACGTATTCTAGACCTCGGTACCGGCACTGGCATTTGGGCGATTGAGATGGCTGATGAGTTTCCCAAAGCCCTCGTCTCGGGTGTTGATCTGTCGCCAATTCAGCCAGAATGGGTGCCCTCAAACTGCTCGTTCCACGTTGATGACTACGAAGATGAGTGGACATACCGGGAACATGAGCAGTTTGACTATATCCATGGCCGTGCATTAAGTGGCACGTCGGCAGACTGGTCACGGTTCTACAGCCAGGCCATGAACCATCTTAAACCAGGCGCCTGGATCGAGATGCAAGAGTACGACGCGTGGATCTTTAGTGACGACGATAGCTGCGCCCGTGCGCCGTGGACCATGGAATGGGTCGACAAGCTGGATGGCGCGAGCAAGATGTTTGGAAAGCAGATCAATGTGGCAAAGTATCACAAGCAGTGGATGATAGATGCTGGGTTCGAAGATGTCGAAGAGCGTGTCTACAGAGTAAGAACCTCTTCAATCAACTGGGATATCAGCCAGCTAATTGCAACAGATCCCTATCGGGCCGTGGGCCAAAGACCCGGCACTGAAGGAGCTGGGCCGATATGAGCTTACTCATATGCAGATGTCTGTTGAGTCGCATACTCCTGCTCTATTTACACGCGTCTGGAACTATTCCAAAGACCAGGTTATGGTATTAATGGAGGGCGTCAAGAGAGAATTTCGGAGTCGCGACCTGCGGTTGATTACGAGTTACCGATTTATTGTAGGACGCAAGCCTCTAACAGGCAACGAGCCTGCTGGAGGAGTATAGTAATCTCTGGTTCATTCGCACTGAATAGCGTCGTGGTATGTGAACGGCGTTCGGATATAGGACAAGCTTGTAGCTTTAGCAAAAACGGGCGGATTGAGATGGGCTTGGATCTAAGTTTCGCTGAGATTGAACAGATTAATAAGACGCTCCCTTTAATTAAATCTAGCACTATCTCGCTACTTTTAAGCTCCGACAAGGCTATTCCAACTTCGTCACTTTAGATGACAACCGTCGAGCCACCAGTAACACCTCAAGCTCTCTACCAGCACAGTCTAAAGATCGATGCGTTTCTTTACTGAAACATCGACTTGGCAGCCGTTCCGTACTTCTGCCACATCCAGCCCTCAAAGCAATTAACACGATGTTTTGCACTGCTTGTACGAGGGGGCCTGTCCTCACTTCTCATAGTGGCTCCTCCTTGCCTCAAATGCCCATCCCGCTCAGCTTGTGGTCGAGACATGGATGGTAACACCTCCGTAATTCCAACCTCCGGCGACGCAAATGATACTGGGATGCTGGACTATTGGGTTCGAGGTTGACGACGGAAGAATGGAAGTCCGTGGGTCATGTAAGCCCCAAGATAGTACGGAATGCCCTTGGCCGAATCTGCATGAGATGATTTCATCTGCCTGGCCACAATCGGCGACTCCGATGGCGCCTTTCATACTCCGGAAAGCTTCATTTGCTACTAAGACCATTTAGCTCATTCTATGCCGATATTCTATCTCCCAATGTGCTCTAACGTGCCAGAATCTGCAAAACCGCGTCTTATATCCGCCAGGCTCAGTCGAGGCCCTCATCACCATGCAGATGTGGTAGCAGGCCAATGGGCGACCACCAACCCTCTTAATAATGCAAACAAACAAAATATGGGTGACTACATCAGCCTTAGGGTCTATTTAACTTCGATATCTGATGAAAATGCAGATTTTGCGCCATATCAGAGACACGTCCCTGCCGGCACTATGTGGCGTTTCATCTTGAGTACCTAGATTCGTCACTGTAAGCATGGCTCTTTAGAGGTATTACAACACAAATAACGTTTCACGTGTGCAGAAATTATTCGGATTTGGCGCCATCTAGCTCAAGCCTCATTCGATTGTGCGACCTGCGTGTTCGTTATTGAGCAAGTATGCGCCAGTTCCGCCCCTCTCCCGCCCGCTTCAAATCGCCAACCCCGCCTATGCCGATCAAGATGCCTTGATGGCCATGTCGTGTTGCTAGTATATATCATTATCAAGACGCTTCTTGATAATTCTTCTTAATCCTAGGGAATCGTTCTATCTAACAGCTAACAGCTGCCATTCCTGCTGCGTCGGCCGTCCTTGCTTGAATCCCCTTTACACCCGAAGACCCAAGCCACATCCACTATGCCCGTTGCGTCCAAGACATTTGTCAGAGCAAAGTCTCTTCACTATGGATACAGGCGAAGCGATGTCAGAAGGCGCCATTCGTTCGATAGCGCTGCAACCTACAATCATCTCCCACCGTGGCCTCGGACCCCCTGTCCATCACCCCATGAGATTCTTGGTGTCGAGCCTGGAAAGGTGTACAACAAAGAGCGCTTTCTGAGTCTTGTAAAGCTATACCACCCCGACTTAAGTGGCCAGAACTCCTTGACCGGCTTTCTCCCGCCTGCAACTCGTTTGGAGCGGTATCGTCTCATTGTCGCCGCCCATGAGCTTCTCAGCGATCCTAGCAAACTCAAGACGTATGAACTTTACAATGTTGGGTGGATCTTCAAGAAAACCACCGGCGAACCGGGTATGCCGTCGTCTAGGCCGGTCTGGTCGAGTTCAACTACGTACACATCACCCGCCAACACCCGACCTGCTGGAAGGACTGGACAGTATTACACAACGATGCGCCAGGAACCTATGTACATTTCAAATGGGGCGTTCGCAGTTATTCTTCTCATGATAGCTATGGTGGGGATCATAGCACAAAATGAGCGAGCCAGGACGTCCAGGTGGCATCACAAGCAACTCGAGCTCGCCCTTCATGGTTCCATCCTTGAGAACCTTCAAGATTTGATCCTTTCATCTCAAGACAAAGTGAAGGATGAAAGGGTTCTAGAGTTTCTAGCTCGCAGGCACTTTGGATTGGTTCGATCTGATGGACACTACCGCCCATTAGAGATTAACATTGAAGATAATATGTGCCGACATTGAGACCGCCAACCCCGAAGACATCGAAAGATTGAATAAGGCGGCACTTGGAAATTCTACGCGGAGTGTGAACTGATTTGAACATACTTTATTATGTTTTAATGATTTAAAATTGACGACCCAATTGTACTACTTTGCGATTTAGTTCTAACCTTCGCTCTAATAAGTGTGAGCTAGTTTACCCGCATTCAAAGATTAAGCCTCATCAACCCGTGACGAGGCACCACCATGCTACATGTTACAGGAGAATCGATATTACTTTGTGGTAAGATAAGTGTAGCTAGATTATTGCCGAAATATCAGATGTCTCCTAGTTTGGGGCCACTGTGGGCTTTTTGTTTGCCTCTCCTCCGCCGCTGGTATTGTCATGTCCACGCTTGCTGATCCTCGGTTGCCTGACCTAGGACCCTATGAAACAGCTTACAAGGCGAGGACATTGTTCGCACCCAACTCGCCCTGCGGGAAGCGAGAGTTGAATCCGATGACCGAGCGAACTTTGCTGAATGTCGCGGTTTGGATGGACAGCTTCTGGGTTGAGACCAACCATCGAACGCCTTCGCTGCAGGGAGGAGTCGTCAAAGATCCTTCGTAACTGAGGGAAATAGTTAGTAATTGTACTTCAAAAACCTATGTTAAGACTGGGTGAAAAGGGACAACTTACGTCTGGAAGGATCCAGCGGCCAGGGTGTTGACCAACTCGGACATGATCAGAGGCTCCGTCTCGGTAACGGTACCAGGCTCGGAAATCTTGTCCACGGTGTTCAAAACAGTCTCGAGCAACGTCGAGGACGTCGCCGCCTTCGCTGCCGGGGCGTTGACGTGGAAAAAGCTACCTCCGATGCCAGGGAGTTGTCGTTTCTCCTCCTTCTCGACGGACTTCTTTCGAAGCTTCTCCCGGAAGCTGTCTCGTCGGTGAACTGACTGGGCCTCCGGGGTAGCTTCAGGGGTAGCCTCAGGGGTCGTTGCGTTTCCTGCGTCAGGAACCTCGGGAACAACAGGCTCTACCGGGGTAGCGTCTCCACCTGCACCTTCAGTGCCATCGTCGAGATCAATGAAGACACCGACAACGGCGATCTGGGCGTCGGCGCTCTCCCAGACCATATGCATCTCCATAGCCATGCTGGTACCGTCGTCCAAGTGCTCACTGGGCAGGTGGAAGTGGAACTGCTGGAGGGTAAAGCTGGTTCCACCGAATGTCATGTTGCCCTGTCCAGCGACGACCTCAACTGTGGTGCCCAGGTTCTCGAATTCGGTGCCTTCGAGCATGTCGGGGATCGAAATACCAAGTCCAGCAGCGGGAATGGTGGTGAATTCTCCAGCAGCCATGTTGATGGGGGACTGGTTCTTGCCGGTTGCGCATAGGGCGTTTGCTTCGGGATCGAGGGCAACCCAGTTCGTAGGACCCTGTGTAAGTGACGATTAATGTCTGAAAATTCCCTACTGTAATGCAGAGTAATGAAGAAACCTACCTTTTCGCCGGTGTATCCAAAGTCCTTGACCTCGACGGTGGCCCCCTCCTCTGCTCTCGGCCGAAGGATAGTTCCATACGCGCAAGACGCCATAGCATTGGAAGCAAAGGCAGCAAGCAGCCACAGCTTCAGGCACACGAACCCAGCCATCGTAGATATCTCGGCAAGTAAAAGAAAGATTGAACGGGGGTTATAAATGAGGGTTATGCGCCAGCGCAGAATTGCACACAAGGGAATGAAGAAGTATTACGCAAAAGAAACAAGGAACCGGCCCCGAAGCGAAGAAGAAGGTTAAACGAGCAAACAAATAAACCAAACAATCGAATGATGATTTACAAGAATGAGCTGTTCGAGGCGCGCGAGGCCTTTTTATCATAATCCATGGTAGCATCGTTGACGTGGACTCGGGGCAATCTGCTAAACAATCGCAAGCCCCTGGATGCCAGGAATAGCAGCATCCAACGCCACTGTCTACCTAATCGCGTTTAAAGTTAGGGGAAAGGGTCACGATTCGTGCCTCGAGTCAAACACGGTTTGCGACATGGCACGCAGAGCGTTAAACACCGATAAGGTTAACTCTTCGGGGGAAGGCCGGTACAGCGACGTTTTAGACGCGGAGGCGCCGTGACTGACACATCCGGCGCCTGAGCTGGGGGTTCCTACAGGGGGTTTGGGGTGCTATCCCCCCACAACGCCCGAAACGAGGCTCTGACACGCGAGAACCTGGGGCTATAATAGACGTGAAACGACGACTCACTACCACTATAGGCGCCTTGTTGTGTGAAGACCTCGGTCTAGAACCCCAATTGTGGCGTATCGAGAAACTGCTCCGGTTCCAGCTGGTTGCAACGCCCATTGCTGTGACGCTGTCGACCAGCCACGCGCGCAGCTTAACACAAGGGGGTAATGACTAGATGCTACCCTCCTATCATAAGTGCTGATGTTAATACAAATACTCTGTAGCTAATTTTATTATGCTTAATACTGAGGTTATTGTCAAGGTTGTCAACTAACTTGCGATGGGCCAACCAACTTTTCTTCCAAACTAAACCTCGGCAGCCATCGATTGACCAGATCTGAGATTTTTTTTTGCAATAAGCTGAAACGATCTATAATAATTTATCGGATCCGGGAATTTGACTCAATTTAGCAAAGGTCACCAGGGTTAAGTAACTATAGTAGTATTAAGCTACAAACCAGGAACGTGTTATCGGAGAAGCAACTTGACCTTGATTGAAGAGACAAGTCGCAACTCAGATAGACATCGGTGGCTGAATGTATAATTTTAAGCTTATCTCTTGGCAAACACAGTCCTTTAATTCGGAGCCGAATGTTCCGTTCCGGGAGATAGTTGATCCTGTAAGGAAAGGATGTCATGGGAGTTTCAAGTCTGTTCATCACGGGCCGGAAGTATCATGTTTGTGAAGCCAGGTAATTCAGTCCAACAACTTGCATTCTCGCCACACTGTGGCTTGGCATTATTTTTTACAGGTTTAAGACTATATGCATTCCATCTCACAGATTTGCCATAACACACCCAGGCTCTTTCGCGTTGTACCAGCTCGCTGTATTACCTCCTCCGCTCCGTTATGACTGCTAAGGCATCATGTCTGACTCTACTCGGTGGTAGCGTCAAAAGACAAGAATGTCGAAGCCTGGCCAGCAGCCTCCTCGTCCTGAGAAATGTTGTTCTGGAGCTTCGTGTTCTCCTCCTCGAGCTTGTCAGCGACATCCTCACCCTGGGCCTGTTGGGCCTCGAGCTTCAGAATGGTAGCGGTCAGCTTGAGGACCTTGTTCTTTATCTTGCCGCGCTATTAAGAGGGTTAGTCATGCACATGGACACTGAATGGAGACTAGATGGCGTACCTGAAGAGCGTCAGCCTCCTCACCGGTGGCAGCTTCAATCGCGGGGTTGAAGGCGTCGGTCTCGGCATCATTGGCGATCTGGTTGACGCTGTTCAAGAAGTCCAGGTCGGCTTCCTCAACCGTTGACAAGTCGTCGGGGAGACCACTAAGCTTGTCAAGAGCCTCCTGCTGGGCGTTGCCGGCAGTGCCTCCGCTGATGGACAGGTCGTCGTAGGTCTGTGTGCTGAATACCGCGCGCTTGCTCAGGGGAACAGCGAGGGCAGTGGCAGCGAAACCGAGGGTGAAGAGAGAGAACTTCATTTTGATGTCGGGTTGAGGTGACTTGGTTGAAAGGAGGAAATTGGTGGGTGTGTGTGTGGTGAGACTGGTCGCAGACCTAGACTGTAAAAAAGAAAATGAAGAAAATTCTACAGCACAGCTGTTTGAAGAATAGAAGATTGTCAAGTGAAGACGAGATGCTTGTTGTTGGTGTTGGACTGGTAGAATCAAGATCTTGTCGAGCATTCCCACGGCCTTTAATACTCAGACGAAAATGACTCCTAGCCAGGCTCTTGGGTCGATGAGACGCCATCGTCAGAGATTTGGCCGTAAACGAGAGTTTGCGACAACCAAGGCTCGTCTAGGCTAGACCGTCCGGTGGTTGACGGCCTGGGCATCTTGTCAAACCAGCCACTTGGGTAACGATGACTAGCCGTCACATCCGTACCTGACTATCAATTCCAGCTTGATTATTGATGCCGAGGAGTAGGCGAAGTCTCACGCATCAATTGTCGGATCTCGGATCTTGGTGCTACCGTCGCTTAGAGGCACGAACCCCGGCGGACCCTGGTCAAAACCACTACCGCCGGTATCCCAAACAAGGGGGTGACCTTGTTCGTCTCATCTCGTCGCATCGCGTCTCAACCGTGATTGGGTTACCGCCAGGAGGCTTTTCATCCCCATTTGTAAGATCTGACTTGGCCTGGGGATGGTTCATGCATGGGCCATGGAGGAAGATTGTTGTTGACGATGGGAGTCCGAGAGCAACCACCACGAGCGCGCACCAATCCAAGAGCGACCCCTCATCAACGCTGCAGTTCTACGTGTTTCCCGGACTCGCTAGCGAATGCATTTTAAAATAGAAATAATGCGACGGAGATTGCATCTTAAAAGATCGTAATTGCAAATTACTACGCATATTGTACCGTTGACGGTGTGCCGAGATTGCTTGGATTGTTGTGATATCTGGTATTTTATTGCTGTCTTCACCGCCGCATTTTTTACGTAGAGGCTTTTGTACAGAGTTTCTGTAGATCATTGGCCAACCAAAGACCTTTTTTAAGCTTAAAGGACTATTACTACAAACAGATAACGTAAAAATTGATATCAAGGTTTTACACGTTAAAACAGAGTAGCTATGGTACGGTATGGTGACAAAACGAACTGGTGTAGGGTATGGCTAATGGCCAAACAACCGCAGAATCGTCATTGAGGGGGTTGGTTGATCACACCAAAAACACCCAACGAGGGAATTGGCTATTAATAGCCATAAGAAATGTTTGGCTTCGGTTAGAGCCACTCGGGTCTTAAACCTCCCAATTGGGAGTCAGAGTTTGCTGCCATCTGTTCTCACCAGCTTCCTTCATTCACTGTACCGCTCTGCATTGGTTCTCAAGATGATGTCATTCCTCACTACCCAGCTCTTTATCGAGAGAGGCAATGACTGTGAGAGTTGATTCCCACCATGCACATGATTTCCAATTAGGGGACATCCAAGTTGGAAACCATCTAGGACGGCGACTTGTTATTTCACGCGTCGTTCCATGTCCAACGTGTAGCGCGTGAGGGGCGAACCGAGGCATGTCGCGACGTTCTCGGAGTGTCATATTTGCATAAAATGGAAATCGCACAAAGTGCATTATCTGCACAATACTTTGTGCTGCAAGGTGGCGTTCTCTTGCCTCAGGCAGGACCCGCGTCTTGAACAATGACCCATTGACAGACAACTGGCCTTCAGACTGCAATTCAAGAGTCATTTTCAACCTTTCATTGGGGTCTGTCGTCAACCAGCGGAATTAAGCACTCCAACAGACACGCATAGTTTGGCTTGTGCTCCACGTGCCGAGAAATACTTTCGTGTTCCACGACAACGTCTTGGACCACCACAACACGCAGTCTGTCATTGGGTCTGTTACTCGACGCAGTTCATATTATCACTGATAGAGTAGTTTAGTCCTAGCAAACCCTCAGATTCTCAAGCGACAGTAACTGAAAAGTAGTGACGTAGCTCTATCAGTTTGTGACTTGTGGAATGGGATTCAGGCTCTCAGTCTGCCCTCAGTAAGACTTCCACTGCGTCTATCGCGCGCCTGGAGATGCATATAATTGCTAATAATAGAAACCAGGCTGAAAAGAGTGCATCGCATGTTGTTCAGCTTGCGAGCGGGGTCGTGGCTGAGAAAGACATAGTTGGTTGAGCGAGACCTTTTTTCTCAGCCTGATCTGGTCAGCGACCTCGTATTCCTTCTACCTCAATGAACAGTCCGTCTTTCTGAGAATTCTGTCCCGTTTTCCACTGCATCGTCGGGTGCGTGAGTGATCGAATGAAGGCGCTCGTCCTGTTCTGCTCTGGAGCTTTTGTTCGGTCTTGATCCACTCCAACGTCGAGATGGAGCCGCTCGCCATCGTCGCCGCCTCCTTCTCCCTAGCGGGGGCTATTGCCAAGGCGTCAATTGCTCTGACCGCGTTCTCGCGTGAGATTTCCGCCTCGGCTGACGACTTGAACCGAATCTCCACCGAATTGCAGGCCCTGTCAACCATCCTGGACCCCATCACTCGCGCCCTGTCGCGTGACCACCAGAACGCACTGCCCTCACAGCTTATCCAAGAGGTCGACAACACCTTGAATGGATGTTTGTCCGTGGTGAGGCAGGTTGAAGACAAGGTGCACAAGTACCAGGAGGACAAAGCTTGGACAAAGACAAAATGGGTCTTGTTTGGCCAAGGCGACATGCAGAAGCTGCGCGAAAGCCTCGAGTTCTACAAAGTTGCCCTTGGTCTTGGTCTCCACGCCGTATCCGTGTAAGCTGTAGAGTTGGTAACGCTAAATGAACTTAAGATTAACAGTCGAATCAGCCACACCGGTCAGGACATCAAGGAAGAGACCAATGCAATCCGCACAAACGTGGAAGCCGTCATGCTGAGGACCGACGAGATCCTTGCAAGAGTGAACTCGATCCGCCAACGGGACCCGGCTTCCAAAACCGCCAAGAATGTCCAGCAATGGGTAGACGACATCGCACTTCTGAGCTCATACGCCGAGTCAAGCTACATGGAGACAGTGGTGGATCCTGCAGAGAACCGTGACACAGGTCTTTTACAAAGCAGGGTGATAAAGAGAACAAGGCTTCTAGAGGTACAAGCCAGGCACAGGCACAACCTTCAAACCCGATAGTAGATAAGGGTGGCTCTGTGCCAAAAGAGGGCCACAAAGAGAAGATAGCTGGCATCAAACACCCGGAGACGTGGCCGACTGTTGCCCGACGAAAGAAGAGCTCTATTGGGATAATTGCCCATTCGCCGGGGAAAGAAGAGACACCTACTGCCTTGCGTGATTCAGATTCAAGAGACAGCGTCGGTTCCCATCCTTCTACGTTGCTCACTCGCTCTCGAACGATGGAGATAACCGTTACCGCCCAAACCAACGGAGCTGAGAAGGGCTTACCAAGGGAAGAAAACCGGGCCTTCTCGCCACTAACCGCTCCAAGAAGACATTCCACACCGAGGCCAAACCAAAGATCCCCCAGCGCCTCCATCCCTATCGCCGAACGCAACATCATTCTCAACGACTCAGGTACAGAGTGCACGGGATTCATTGCCGACAAAGTCAAGGCTATCTCGTCAATCGCACATCCGGACAAGAATCTCATGCAACACTCCCAGGCTCGAAGACAGCAGCTTGAGCCCTTGCAGGCCGAGTTATTGGACCAAGAGCTTTGCAACATCAATCAATCAACAGCGGCGCGCGCCATACGAGCTACCATCGCTAAGGGCGCCGATCCTAATCGTGCAACAACAGCTCATGGGATCTCGGTCCCACTCAAAGCGGCGCTCGCGCTTCGCAATACCGAGTGTCTATGTGCCCTGCTACAGGGAGGAACGGATCCAAACGCCAGGGTCAGCGCTTTCTTTTTTGCATTGCCTTATGCTGCATATCAGGGCTATGAGGAAGGCGTCTGGGCCTTGGTATCGGCCGGAGCAGACACAAACTCCCTGAATACTATCATCAGAAAGGACAACATCGAGAGGGCGCATGAGAACTGCCCTACGCCCTTACTTAGTGCGCTACACCCGAAGTTCCTCATGAGTAGTACCCATCCCCTTCGCCAGAGCCAACTGGAGAAGCAAGTCAGAATTGTGCGATTCCTCTTGGAAGGGGGTGCGGACCCAAGCTTTTGCGGATCCAAGGCTTACATCCACAACTTCACGCACAAGCCAATATCGAAAGCCATTCATAAATGGACGGGCTTCAATGACTCGACGGCATATCATATAGCTCGGTTGCTTCTAGAGGCGGGAGCAACTGTCGACCTGAGCAGTATTCCGATCCAATCTGACAAGATCAGCGATGACAACCCATTTCACATTGTGGCACACTCTGGTAACGAGAAGCTACTCACGCTCCTAGGGATACACGTGGTGCCAAAATGTCACCCAAAACACTGGCAGCGAGCAATATCGTGTGCTGCCCGAAGCGAAGCTTGGGGGTGCGTTAGGATCTTGACGGAACCACCATACGCGCGGAAGGACTCTCTACTTTATCTCATCGATGACTACATGAGCCTGACAGCTCTCCCATCAAATTTTGACAAACTCACGTGGTCCAATTTCTCCCAGGCTGCAGAGATGCTCCTCGCTAGCGGCGTAGACCCAACAAAGAAAGAGCTGTTTTCGTACGAGAAGCGGAGATTCTTGACCAAGAACGGCCCTGCATCCCAGAGGATATCTCCTCTAAAGCTGGTTGACAAAATCGCAACACACACGAAGCGAAGTGAGGTCAGGGACCTGTTATTATACCTGTTATTATAGGGAACATGGCGATTTGGTGTCTTGGCGTAGCACATTCATACACTCATTTTAATCCTGTATAGTTAGATTATTTTCGTATACCTCTTACATATTTTTACTGCCACCCTTCATCCTAAAGTCTCTCTTATTTTTAGATGCTCTGCCCTAACGTCTAACCGGAATAGAGGAACCGTTGATCACACACAGCGAGGAGGCTGACAGGAATTCCTCTGTCGACAGTGTCCGGGAACCCACACGAGTAATAAGGTAAACACAATCAAGACAACTATTTCAGGAGTCAAAAAATTGGACATGGTAGAAATCATGATGCCTAAATTGCTACCTCAAGTAGGTGTTATGAATGTTGCGCTTGGTTTGCCTGGTCGCTTGTTTCATGAACTCAAAAGACTCGACCAATTTAATTCGGTCCCCATCTCTACGTGCGGCAACTGGTAAAGTACCCTTGGAGCTTTTCTTGTCTAGATTAGGTTTCTGCGGGCTTGTTTGGCTTTTGGTCGTACATCACGTACCTATTGGGACATCGAGTTAGCACGGCCGCCATAGTCTAGCGGGACACGAGCACCTACATGTCGCCATTCGGCAAGCTCCTCTGGTCATTGATCGCAGAACGCATTTGAGCAACCAAGACAGTGATCTCATCAAGACTCCAGCCTAGGATCTGGCTCATCGGGTAGGTCGCAAAGCCGGCCAAGCTCATGTCCATGTAAAAGTTGATATACCGACCGAGATCCTTGAGCTTCTTGTCTCTTGGCCACGAACCATACGAGATCTTGAAGGTTTTTGGGACAATGCTAGTGAAGCCCGCCTCGCGAGCCCAATCCTCCATTTTCTTGTTGGTGATGTCGAACGTGCGCCCGAGTCTATCGCCAGCGTCATAGAAGAGTTGGGACCACTGCTTGAAGACGCTGGAAGAGATAGTTAGCCTGCTATGCGACCGTAATACCCCAAAACATCTCAAGAACAATACATACTGGTTGTCATCAATTTTAACGGCTGGATTGTCACAGCGGAGTGCAATTCCGGGCTCCATGTGCTGCAACCAGCCTCCAGGCTTGAGACATTTGTATGCCTGGCTGTATAGCTTGGGCCAGTCGTTAATAGCACCATGCAAAGCACGGATGTGAATAAAGTCAAAGGAGTCTGGTTCAAAAGTCCAGTCCAGCTGGGCATCATCGATCTGAAAACTGACATTCGGTGGCACCCAGCTCGGTTGCGTGGGCGAGATATCTGTGCCCACGACATAGGCCGAAGGGAACAGGTCGGCCATGTCACTGTCATTTCTTAGAGGGATTCGGACACCGGAAGATGCGAAGGTACCCACATTGCCCATATGCCTGAGCCAGTGCCTACGTCAAGGATATGCTGTTACAGGTTTAGCGGGGAGAGACGTAGAGCGCTAGGTCCTCCTGACCTGAGGGTTGTCTCCAATGGGGGCGAGGAAGAGCTTGTCGTCCAGCATCATGGTTATCCAGTGGTGACTATAAGTAGGCATCCAAGTCAACACTGCCCGTCTCCTGATTCTTCTAATAATACTTTACCCCACGTCAAATCCCTCCACATGTTGTTCGTCGTTGGGAGCCCTGCGCCAAACTTAGTATTGGCAGCGTTCGAGAGTATATTGAGTGGTTCTACACACCAGTACTCGGTTGTTTTGGATGACTGATAGGTTCTGCCATGAATGTTCCGATACTCGCGAATACTCGAGGTGATGGATGAGGTCGACTCAATTTGGCTGGGATGGCATGGTCAGCTCAGATCTTGACCTTTATCTAGGGATCCAGTCAATTTCTACTTGCCTTTGCGCGTCAACAGCAGAGTCATCGTCGCCATCTCCGACAATGTCGGGGTCCTGGGCAGGCCACATGATCAGCTTGGATTTAGGAATGACGCGACGTATTCGATCATCCTCTTTGATCAATCATGTAGGCAATAACACGTACAAACTCGATTCTTTGCTCGACACCTTCGGTGTTAGACATGATGGTGGTTATCAATGGTATTGAGCTTTGTCAAATTGCTGAATGACTTGGCAAAATGAGGGGGAATGTTGGTTGTTGGTTGGTCGTTGAACAAAGGGGCGTCCAATGCATGAATGAAGCGATACTTCCACCAACCAAACGCAGCCCGGCCATGATGAGTAATCGACTGTCTCGGAAAGCCCCAACAAATGTTTTTCAGGATCTTTACGGCAAGATACTCTAGATCTCTGAATTGTGCGATTTAATCTCTGAATGAACAAGTTTGCCGATGGACATGTGTTTTATAGACTGAACATAAGAAATAGACTATGGACAAGAGAAACTTCCAGACAATCCCGCACTGACAATGTAGCACTTTCCTGAAATCCCAGGGCAGCGGTACCATCGCCCACCTGGTTACTATTCCAAGCACTTCGGGTGAACCAGGGCCGCCATACCTTCCGAAAAGCCTTCACAGATATGAACACTCTTTACCTCGCCCTCAGCCATACCTCAAAGCTGACTTAAGAAGCAGCCTTGTCCAGGTTGCCATCAAAGGTATCGTCCTTGAAAGGCACAGTCGCCTTTCCGAAATCTGCGCCAGTGAGACCATCCCGGGCAGCCTGGGGGATGGCGTCCCAGTCAACGAGCGGAAGATCCTTGCCCAGAGTGTCTGTGAACTGGAGTTCATGGTTGGTAGGAAAGTTGGTGAAATATTCAACCTTGGGTCGATCACCCTCTCGCTGAGGTGCGTCCGTCTTCTTGTAACTTCCATGACCCGAGGCAGCGGCGCTGACGAGGTTCTTGGCCTCAGCACTGTCGACGAAAACCACGACGTTCTCCCAGTCGTGGCGGTGGGAGCCAGTAGACACTCCGCTGTTGGGCATATCCTTGGGCATGTACCAGGCGTACATGATGGCGAGCTGGCCGTTGCGCTCCTTGGCGCGGACATAGGTCTGTCCCTTGGATTGATCACGGCAACCACCAGTTGAGCTGCCCGTGTCCTGAAGACCGCCGCTGGTGATAGGTTAGTAACAGTTTATTTAGGAGGTAGCACAGGGTCTTGCTCACCTAACATCCCCATTGGCATCTACAGCAGGATAAGACTGGCATCCATGGGCGATGTGAAGGAACGGCTCAAATTTCTTGATGGCATCTCCAATAGCACCGCTCTGGACCGTTTCTTCAAAGGTCTGGACAGCGTCATGAGCGATAACAGCTCGGGAATGGAGGGTGCGAGCCACCAGGGCCTCGAAGGGATAAGCGTGCGCCTGCGCGACAATGGCAGAGAGAGTGAGAATGGCCTTGGTCTGCATGTTGAGGTTGTTGAAAAGAAAGAAAGAGTTTTAGTTTAGAAAGAACCTTTGAAGGAATGTGTAGATGTAGAGATGATGCTTGTCTGATCGAAAGTCGGCTGTGGGAGGAAGAAGGTATTTTATACTACTTGAGAGCCATGTTTGGAGTTGCAACGGACTCTTTCAAGTTGCTGTCCATGTTGATGGTACCGCCCGTGGATTTGCCCGTGGATCTGTCCACGGGTTTGTCCGGAAATGATCTGTGGGCAAGAAGACCGCAGATCATTCCCAGGACTCCGCCATCAAACTCGCTAGTTTGCGCTGTAGTAAGATCATCAATCACTAGTTAACGACTTAGAGTTCGCGATCAGTGTCGACTGAAACGGTCAAAGTTAATGCGATCTTGGAACTATCCACGAACTAGATCTCACCGGCTCTTACATGTCCACCAACCAGATCTTGTCGGCTCTTACGGGTTTCCATTTACGATAGTCGGTTGTCGATTTAGGCAGGTGGCTGCGCCTAATAATATCTGCGAGAACGTTCTCTGCGCTGAAAGGCTAATAAATGGGACTGTTACAGGCGTCTTGGACTGATCACCTGCCGTGGGGGCCGGCCTTCTCTTTGAGCCAAGAGTGGTCACTATAGAATTGCAACTAGTTAGCAAAGGGTCCTCATGTGAACCATTATAGATTATAGATCGTACGTTGCGCCCCGATCTGGCTTCAATACTACCACACAAAACGCGTCGGCCCCGCATCGCCCAGCCTTGGCGAAAGGGTTCTTATTTCGAAAGAGGTCCTCGCAGGAATTTGCTTTACGAAAGAGGAAATACATGAATCCACCGACTCGGGACGTACGGTTACGCCGAGGTATCCGAACCTCCGATTCAGGGCGGTCCACTCAATCTGCAAGATTCACGTGCATCGTGCGATTGGATCGCGACAATTGCGCGAGCGGGGGCCAAGAGTTTCAGTCAGTGGCATGATGGGTCAGTGTTTATACAAGACACCGACCTCGGAAGGGATCATAGTACGTTTTAAATAACCCAGCTGTGACGTCACCCGCGAAATAGCACACGATTTAAGTTCATAAAGGTTCTTAGTTTCTCCTCAGGATAGAGTAAGTACTATAAAAGGCATTGTATAAAGTCTTGGCGCGAGCTTGGCCGTCGCACAATACGAGGTGAGCATCCACATCCTACGAGTGAAGTTGTGGCCGGCCGGTGGGATATTACCAATCATCTCCATGACTGCACTGACAACATCCACATTGGAGGAACCGAGTTCTATAGTGCAATGTGTTTTTCTTCTCAAAGCTTCATACATGACAGTTGAGTGAGACATCTCAACCAAAGTCCTCACAATGTCCAGCTCCAGATCACTCTGATCTGATCACCGCCATCCATCAAACCTCCTAACCATGGGTCCAGTAAACTGACGGACCCTTGTTCCAATACTCTAAGCAGTCGACTTAGCCGGCGGCTTCTCAGGAATGGCTTGCTCAGAGCTCTGGGAAGCGATAAATTCTCGTCGAATTGTTTCGACAAGGTCCACAAGTGACAGCTCCTTTGCCTCCAGCTTCATCTCCAGGCTCGCAATGCCATAAGTGCCCATCATGACAAAGCGTCCTAGAATTTCAAAGCGCTTCTTCCGATCGGCGATGTCTGCCTCAAGTGCCTTTCTTTCCTGGACCTTGGCATTGAGTTCCCTCTGGGCGACTACAGCGGGTTGGACGGTGTGTTCGACGGCAGCAAGACGCACATGGGCAGCCCGGACCTGGGAGTCGGCGTCGGCAAGCTCTTTGGCGTTGGTAGATACCTGAGCTCGGTGGTCCTGCACTAGGGCCTCGAACTTGTCCTGGGAGATGCGCATCCAAGCCTCCTTGGCATCGTCGAGGCTTTTCTGACAGGCGTCCAGTCTCTGCTTCTCCTCTTGCACATCGGCAAGCTTCTTCTTGGCTGCAGCAAGTACATCTTGGGCAGCCTGATGAAGATCAAGGCTCTGTTGATGGACTTTGGATTGTCGTTGAGAGATTTGCTCAAGTCGGTTGAGGTCGTTGCTCATGTCTTGGCTCCGCTTGCCCAAGCTCTGGATATGTTGGCCAAGAAGTGTGAGAAAGATGTTCTTGGCTTTATTCAGCTCCGTTGGAACGGGCTGCGGAACAAGCTGTCCACCTAGTTAGTCGGCTATAGGAGTAGGAAGCATTGCGAGTGAACTTACCACATCAACAGCGGTCGACGTCGCAACAGAAGGCGAAGCAGGCGTTATCGTCCGAGACACGGATGCGCTTCGTGGGCTGACTGATGTCGGCGGGTGTGAGAGGTTGATCTCGCTTTCCACGTCCGGATGCTGGGGTGGTGGTCGACTGGTTGGCGCTTGGTCCGTTTGCGGTCGACTTCGTGTTGAAAGTGAGGTTGATGGGGGAAAAGCCTTGTGGCAGTCTCTTTACATCCGCAGAAGTCAGCTGCTTCACTGAGGCGGGTTTCTCAGGCAGAGACGGGGCATCGAGGGTCTTGGATGAAGGCTCAGACTGGTCTGAATCGTCCCTGCCTCTGACGTTCCCAGTATCATCCACGAACCTGTTCCTGGCGGCCTTGACATCGATCAGGCAAAGCGTCATAACGGAGTCCTTACCATCATCAACACGTGAGGCTGTTCTCTGGCGTAAAAAGGCCCTGACATCGTCGACGCTGGTCTCTGGGCTGTCGTGAACATGATCCACGATCATGGCGAGCGTTTCCATCAAGCTTGACCCCTAGTGCTTTGGTGGAAACTCGGACAGCCAAACCCAAGGCATCTGTCCAACGACAGCTTGAATCCGCTCGGCGTAGCGGATTCGGCGGCTCGAGGCATCAAAGTTGTCGGGCCACTCGCGGTCCTCGGGCTGGGGCCTGACATCTCTTTTTGCCATATTGAATGAACGGTGCGAGCGATATTTGAGGTGAAACAAAGATCCTCGCCCGGGTTGTTGGGAAGCAGGCAGATGGGGAGAGGAATTGGTGGTGGGGGCGGTGGCTACAGTAAACACAACCTGTGGCCTGTGCTGGAATTTCCAGCACGTGATCCTTGTGCGGTTGCCTGCAGACGAGAGAGAGGCGGAGAAAGTGGTTATCAGAAAACACTAAAAAAAACGATACATGCACCCTTACAGAATGTTAGAGGAGCTTTTAATCATTCAAATCGTGACTTGTGGAGCGTATTAGTGGTTGACTAGGAATGCAGACCACTCCATCAACCTTGACAAACCCCCCTGGCGTGCCTCCCTCTCCCTCTGCAAAAACCCCACCACCATCCGACCGATCTGACGATTGCCGTTGCGTTTACTAGTGAAGCATCTGAATCTAATAGTAGTCTCCTTCACGTTTGCTGGGTGAAAGCTCTCCCATCTTAGGTAGTTGATGGTTGGTTTTTGGCATAGAAGTCCCACCATATGTCATGACCAAAAACCCTGCCTCGGAGACATTCTTGAACCCCTTGAAGCCATCCTTTTCAGTGCATAGCCACTGCCAGCTTTCAGGGATCGACTCCCCAGAGTCTGTGGGCCTTGCGTCCTCGAGATGCAGATGTCTACCCTTGGACGCAAGAACGCGCTTGTTGGATTTGTCGACGATGAGGAATGTACCCCCGGGGTAGGGGTTCAACATACGAGTCACGGACTGAGGTGAATTGTTTGAAGAGGGGCGACTCGAAGTTAGACCCGATGAGTGTAGCCATTCCTGTAAACGTAAATGGTCTTCGAGTCCGTCAGCACTGGTGGTCGGCGTAGCTACGCCTGTGGTTGACTCAATGTCGCGGGCGCTGGTGACGATAGACATGTTGAAACTCAGATGACTCGGCTCAAGTCCTTAAAAGTATGCCTACGCAGCATTACATCCCCCGCGCTTTGTTTACGAGGCCATTTACACAACCATAGAAATCCCGAAGTGTTCACAGCGGCTGCGGCTGTGGTTTGTTGATAGCAAGTGGCTGGCAGCAAGGGAGCTGTTTTCGCGGCCCTAGGCTTTTGATCGGATGTCTTATGTTGCTTGAAGCAAACTTTAGGTAATGGCAAACACTGGCCACGCCTCTTCCTTTCGATCTCTCCCCTAAATGCGGCACTAAGTCTATTCCTATCCACCCCAACAGGCTGTCTGTGCGAGCTCGTCGTTCGGTATGGCCACTGTTTCTGAGCATCATTATTTTCTAGATAGAACCCCGTTCGTGAAATACTCGCATATGCAAAATGTCATATTGTTGAACTCCAGTCGTCTAATGTGGTGGGTTTAAGATGTGTGGCGAGGTTGTGTTTTTTTACTTACGTACCCGGTGACCAAGGCCAACGGCCACCACTATGACTGATGCGAAGGCATTCACCTGAAATGCTGCAAGGGAAATTATTGAACTCAGAATAACCATTCATTAATGACGTTAAGGAATCCATAACCCTTCCTATAGACCCGTTTTTGTATATCCTTTTTATGTTCCGTCCGTTTTATCCCTGATTCCCAATTTTAATATTAAGATTAATAGTGCCGACTGTTTCGCCGGCGTGGATATGTGACCCAGATGACTAGCCAACGCCCTAACGCCGTCATGATGCATTTCAAATGATCTTCTTGAAAACACGCCAGTTGCCAATGAGCAGCCCTCGGGCCACGACGAAGCAGAGGCCGGCCAGGGCAATGATTGCAAGATAGAAGCAGGCCAGTAGTTGAGGGCCCAGCTTCTCGAGCATCATTCCACTGAGAGGAATGGCTAAAAGCAATGCGACTGCCACGCACATATTGGTTGATCCTGTGATGGGTGTTAGTGTCATGTCTAGACTGTCTGGAGAGTTGCCGAGACTTACCAAAGTATCGTGCGTAATCCTTAGGTTCGCATGTCTTTCCAGTGCACACCGGTGACAGTACATAGAATGACCCAGAGCAATATCCCCAGAGCGCGGTGAAGGTATATAGGAGAGGGCCAGAGGTGGTGCTGAAGGGGATAAATATGGTCGACATGAAAATGATGATGATGACCATGGTAGTTACCATCGCGTTGAAGGGGCCGACTTTGTCGCCGACGAAACCAATCGAGAAGCGACCGACGCACGAACAAGCACCCAAGATGGAAAGTAGCATGTAACCATCCTCGGTTGAAAATCCTGCTCCGGTGGCGATGGTTGGAAGAAGGCCACCAATGCCGTAGACGACAAATTCGACCATGCAGATGCCAAGAGCGGTAACATCAAAGGTAGGAGACCTGAAAGCTGACAGGTCCAAGCCCACGCCCTCAGACTTCTTGCTCGATTGGCTATCTGCTGTGAGTCTGCGGAAAGGGAGGAAACAGAGCACGCCAAGGGTTGTGAGGAAGCCGACCACGAGGGCGACGAGTCTCATAGACCAAGCCCAGCCCAGGGTGCCAAAGGTAGCGCGCAGCATCATGGGGTAGATGATTGCACCGAGTGATGTACCCATCACAGCGATGCCCATGGCAAGACCGCGACGGCGGACGAAAAGCTTGCCGACGACGCTGATGGCAGTGACGGCGCCGATGCCAGTGCCAATGCTTCCAAAGAGGCCGAGGCAAAGCATGAATTGCCAGTAGGTCTTGCATTCAGCGAGGAGCAAGAATGTGACGGTCGAGAAGAAGGCAGCGATCGGGCTCAGAATTTGGGGCCCATATCGGTCTAAGATTGTGCCGATCTGAAAGTTGAAGATGAGGGAGAGAAATAGGTACACTCCGTTAATCCACCCCACATCACTGGTTGAGTAGTTGCTGAGTTGGTTCAGGCTGAGGTGTGATTGAACTGTTCCGAGGGAGTTCATGAATCCTGTAGGCAGTGTTAGTGGTCGATCTTGGAGCGGCTGGAGAAGAGAAGCTTACCATATGATGAAATTAGGAAGAAGACTGCCGCCAAAACACAAAGCCAGGCACCAAAGTCTGACTCGATGTCTTTTTTGTCAAACTCCTTTTCGTTATCGGAGCTGTGGGGAGAGTTATCGGGTTCTGATGGGGGAACCGAAGCTGGGGCGCTCTCAACATCAACTGTTGGGGCCTTCTCGGTGAAGAGCATCGCAGCGGGCGATTCTGGTCGCTTGATCTTTCCCATGTTTGTGAAATGTGTTTGCTTTGTAGAAGCTGTGATGAGAGTGTGTTGTTTGTTGCTGTGTTTGCTGTCCAATCCATCAACCAAGCGGAGCCTTCACCTCTTTGTACCTGTATTTATATCGTGACAGGCCAACGCCAGTTTCCATCGTGTGATGCCACAAATTCATCTCTGCTCTTGTCAGCAAGTTGACGCGAGAGCATGAGGAGCAAAAAAATTAAGCTTAGTGTAGATCGACTCATCGACGATCGACAGGTCCACATCTCGAGACTCGGGCTTCGGGAGGCTCATCTGAGGATCAAGGCCAGAGGTCCAGGGTCCGGTAAACAAAATCTAATAATGGCCCAAGCTCGTGCGATGGGTTCGGCCAGACCCGCTCCATTGGGTTGGCACGTTGCGAATTGTGTGGTCAGGCGGCAAAAAGTCTCCGCCGCGGAGCCCACTTGTCAAAAGACTGACAGTCACAAGCGGGCTCCGGAGCGGAACCTCGATGGTAATGGAATCCACGCCTCTCGGCCGGACTGTCAGGAGTACGTAGTTGATCAGGAATACGTAGATACATGGCTGCAGTGGTGGCATGCCTCGTCTCGGTGAGCTCGCCATTCCATGTCAGGTACGGCACGGCGTGCGACGGAGGTGAAAGGCCGCCAAGCACGTATCCTGCTAGGGTCGGTTGCCACTGCAATCAATCATGGATCAAATGCCGGCGATCTGGCCTTGGATCGGGGTGTGCCGCGAAGTTTTTTCAGCCTCAATGCATGCAACTATTTTGAGGCCGATTGATCCGCCCGCCTTTCTCGCTATGACTGTTTATTTCGTGACTTATTATGACCGCTCAGGAACATCCTTATTTCCATCATCAATTAAAAAGGTACGTTCCAAAGACACAAGTACCTTCGCCACATATCTGGGGCCGTCCTAGCACGCCCGAGGATAAAAATTTGCAGTGTATTCGCTACCTCGGACCCCTGTAACCATTTGTAACCGATTCTCGGCTGCCACCTCCCAGTTACCTCTTGGCAGCACAATCGTATTTGTGTGACACGGACAAACATGGATAAAGCTCTAGACGACCTTGATCCTCCGAGTACGGACGTCGGCGGCTGGCGGGAAGGACCCGAGAATTCATCTTGAGGAACTATGCTGGTGAAGAGATCGAATGTAGTTGGTCGATGGCGTAGATTTTCCCTTCATTATTTCAGTATGCGCCCAGGATGTGACCAGGCCAGCTTGCAAGCCCCTTTTAAGGACCCTAGCCATCATGTCAGACCGCTAAAAAGAGGCAATCCACACTCTTTCGGGGGCGCCCCGGTCGCTTCAGTCCAATTCGTAGCACCTGGTGTTTAGATTCCATGGATATTCTGTTGAGCAGCAAGCCCAACAAGAAATCAAAGCTTTATTCTAGAGAGTTCAAAGTGATCACCTTTCAATTATTTTCAATTTTTGCGCATCGATTCATGGTTGCAAAAGTCCTAAGCACTCTGGACCAGCTTGGGTCATGTCGCAAACAAACGGCTGGAGTAGTTGGAGCTTGCTGTTGCTTAAACAACCTATCCAGATCAAGCTGGTGGTGACAGGCTTCAATCGTTGTGAGCTTTGGGCATTACTGTAGACGCCTATGTGACGAAAACAACCCCAGAAACAATGTTTTTTCAATCTTTCATATTATGTCGCACGAGCTGTAACAAAGACCGTATCGTTTTACTACGTCAATCTCTTTCAACTTTGCTCCTTTAACAGCTCACCACTGTCGCAAATCGAATTGAGTTTTCTTGAATGTTCTGTTTGATTCTACCTGCGATGTGTTGGCCACCTGACTGATGGGTCGACGACTTTGTGGCTATCCAACATCACGTGTCACGTTCCAGTTGGTCAAACTGTTTAACATTCCATGGCGGCGTGAGTGAAAAGGAACAGCATCAAGTCTACCTACCAGGACGAACTAGTTGAAGGTTTTGTCAGTTTTGCAGCCGCTGTCAGTGAGAGCCCTTTGGAAGACGATGGTTGACAAGGGCCGAAGTCAGCCCAGCTCCATCCGGCCACAAAGTCATCAACTGCACACTTCTAGATCTTCCGCTAAGGGTCGGTAACGAGAAACGATTAAGTGTCCCGCTTTAATACACAATGCACATAAACAATATTTCGAGACTATCTAACGCCATCCATATTGAATAGAAACTAGCAGCACACCCCGCCCTCGTGCATTTCCATAACTTTCTTAAACACGCCCTCTGTACCTTAGCTGTTCTCCCTGCTACCCAACTTGACTAAATCTTCGAAAGAGATCCAGTCACAATCCAAGTTGAAATCTCCATACTCCCCCACCAGACTTGAGTAGCTCTCCCCTGCTCTTAACATGTCACTCTGTCCACAGTTCAGTATATCCAACCTTCGCAAAACGAATGTTAGTAAATCGGTCATTCTTTTCGCTTCGCTCGACTGGTCGCTTTGGCGAAGCCATATGTGGTATGAACGTTTCAATGCCAACCCGATCTCCCCCATCTTGTCTCTCTCGCCTTCATCTACAGGATTAGCCGCAGCTATTCGCAAAGCATAAGCACACAGAACCACAGTTGCCGTGATGAATTCATGAGACATGGTTGAGGAGATAGTCCATCTTATCGAGTGAAGGATGCCACCGGGTCGTTGTTCAGTGTGAATGATGTTTTGGAATTCAAGCAGTTGTAAAGCGGCATCGACGCATGTTTTTATGGCGTTGACCTCGCCAATTAGGCCTGGGTCTTCATTGTCTGATGACGAGCAATGGCATGGTAGAGTGTTCTTCGGCATTATGGACCGGCGATAGAGAATGATCAGCGCTTTGTGAAGTAATGCAGTGACGTTGATTTTGCCAATGATATCTTGTGGCTTTTGAGAAAGACACTCCGTAAGCGAGGTGAATTTCAGATGTTTGGGGAAACCATTATAAGTCGACCTGAGAAGATTCTCAAGTGCTTTCTCATTGGTCTTGGGACTGGCTTCCCGTGATAGATCCGTGGACATGGTCCAGTCCGATATTTGACCCAAGACCCGAACCAGTCTGAATTCCGCGATCAAGAGTAGAATCGGCGTGTCTTCGCTCTCTGGTCTCGAAGGGGGAAGCTCAACACTATCCCCGTCAAATTCCGCGTCCAATAGATTGCGTGGGGGCTGTGAATCCCACTGCCCGTCTTTGATGCTCCGAGGGAGGCCTACTTGTAAGGACAGGAGAATATCCAAGGAATAGATTGTGATCCATATACGCCTCCGGATCTCGCCTTCAAAGACGCTGATTCCAGGAAAGCATGACGAATCACGATGGTAACCCATTCGCAGAGCCAAGCGGTGAATCGTTCCAAAGAGGAGCCAACTTCCCACCTTGGAATCTGGCCATCTTAAATGCTCGATTGCAAGATAGTGCAGGAGCGTTTCGATGACAAATGGTCCTCCGCGACTGTAGTTGCCCAGAATCAAGCACTGAATCACCTGCTCGAGGAATTTGGGTCGATCTGGAGACTGGTGGTTTTGTTGTAGCTGTTTATGTGGGTGATCATAGGAGGCGACTCCAAGTTGGATCCCTAAGCATATGATGCCGTAGAGAAGACCAAGCCAAATTAGGGGCGTTTCGCTTGGCCTCGTCCAGAAATTTTTGTACTATAAAGAAAATGAGAATTAGCCGAGTGAATATCTGGCTAAGCGACTGCAACTCTTGAAATTACGACTGGGTAAGAGAATAGAGCCGATTGCTGTGTCAAGGGGGCTCATACCTGTTGAAGAAAGCTCGCGGGGTGGATGAATGCTGCACAAATCCACCTATTAGCTCCAATGCGTCTTGGAACAAGGTCTCTGGCGCAATCTATGTGTTTATAAAGCAGGAAAAACAATGAGACTGACCATAGGGTAGATTTAATTCGTTAAAATACGCAGACACGAGGCGATCGACAAGGCGACGGTCTGGTACTTCCTGTAACAGCTCATCCTTTGATACCAGTCGATATCGACCATAAAGCAGGTCAGGGCCAGGGTCCAAAGTCTCTCTGTCGGGGGAGCTGGCTGTTACAGGGCGTTTAGGTGGACTCTGCCGTTGGTTCTGGGATAGGGTCGGGACTGATTGCCCCAAACCTGATATGCTGTTCATGACGGCAGACCAGTGGCAGCTGCTGACATATACTGTGGTTGCAGAGCTAGTGCATATGACTCCATGCTCCGTTGCTCTAGGTGCTGTGACAACCTTGGTTCCGTTCTCACTACCATCAGACTGTCTTCCTGGTGGGTTAGGAAATGCGCCGAGTTGAACTTGGCTGGGGAATGTAGTGGCTACTGCCGCATCGCCTTCGTTGGACAAGCCCCGAGCTAGAGAACTAACCGTGTCTTCGAGCCGGCTAAGTCTTCTCTGGATACTGTTGGGCGCAGATTTCGATGATTGACGGGGTTGACGAATCGTCTCGGAGGGATAGTGGCAGGAAGTGGACTGATCTCGACTGGAACATGTTCCACATGGCTGCTTTCGATCGCACTTTAGTCTGGAACCCAACGCGTTAATCGGAACTTCTCCACTCATGAAGGAGACGGAATCACATACTTGCGTTTTCTGCAGAAATCACACGAGAGTTGCACTTTGTCTCTGCGGCGGTTATGAGGAACTTTGAGGGCTTCTTTCATCTTTCAAAGTATTGTGCTGGAGTGTTACGGCTGGAGGAAACATGAACAATGACACCTCTGAGCCCATCTTATTGGACATCATGTGATAATTAGTGGGGTCGACGGTCTGATCGGGAGTTTTCATGTCCGAGACTCCGACCCTCCGCGGAGAAAATATTTGTTAGACTCCGGGGCTTATGTCCCAACTTCAACCGGCGTCCGTGTTAGTCTCGGAATGCGTCGAGACTATCTCGCTTTCTTTATGCTCCTTTGCACCTTACTTACAAGTCCGGTTCTGGATAACCCCTAGATCGCGAGTATTAATACCGCCCTTCTGGTTCCGCGCCAGGACGAGTTATCCGGCCTCCATCCAGATGAAAACTGGTGATTCGGATATCCATGATCAGTGGCTGTGGTAGCAGTTTCCTGTGCAATTATTTTCATCATCTAAGGCCGTCTCGCTTGGTCCAAGCCACCCAGATGCGTGATGAGTTTGTGATCTCGACGTTGGCTGAGCAGGGTAGAAGACAGTGATTGGTCCAGCCCAAAATCTACCTGACCTCCTTGGTTAGTTTTCATTCTTCACTGCAATTTTAACGCCCTCAAACACCATGTGTGTGTTCGACGTGCTTACGGGGTCCCGGGGGTGGCTAAAATTGCAGTGAAGAAATCGACGGGAGACATGGTTTACTCTGCAGAAAGAGCGACGGCGGGGTTCAAAGTTGGGTCAAGGATTCGGATACCGGGTTCTCGATGGACGCTAGACGCGGTGCTGCCCCCGCAACGCGCTATTCCCTTGAGATCTTAGGTCTGGATGCGGTACTCCAATAGCGTACTAGGCAATCAGACTACCAAGGTCATCTTTTATCTTGTGTTGTCTAGCTGGAGGCTGCAGAGATCATGTCTACCCCGCGATTTCAGCTTCCCCGCAGATTTGGGCAATTTAAACATCATTCTCCCTTGAAGCCGCATTGCAACTATAATCGCCTACTGGCTGTAACCAGGCCCGATGCCTACACGCAAGCTCAAAGAAACCGAGCGTCGTCGGTGTGCCAATGCCTGCTGTACGTGTAAACGTCGCAAGGAACGCTGTGATGGTCGCCGGCCCTGTGGGCGTTGCAGTGCTCGTGGGGTGGGCACTGAATGCAGCTTCGCTCCTCCGTCGGCAGCGACTCGCAGCACTCAAGATATGAGCCCAGAACACCTCGACCGCGTTTTCGAAGGACCGAGCCAGGACCATTCACAAGCCTCAATATCGCCTGAGATGCCGCCCTCCATCGACCTCTTTGACGAGGCCAGTTCTCAACCTCGCTGCGGGCTGAGGGAAGACTTGAACCCAGAAAACCCCAACAATGGCGCTCCTGTCCCACAACTTTCTCGACTCATCCAGGATGGCCACGGCAAGTTCATCTTCATTGGCGACGCAGCGAACCTCTCCTTCCTGCAAATCATCCGGCGTCTAGTCCGTGATTCTGTCGGTCCCTGTGCCTTCACAGAGGACCCCCTACGGCATCTCATGGTGGAAGCGACACCCTCAAGCAACTCCAACTGGATCATTGAAATCGTGCGCAACAGGCCTACAAAGCCTCGGATGAAAGAGGCTCATTATTTTCTCTCCTGGTATCTCCGCTCTACTAGCTGTGTCCTCAACCTCTTTGATGAACAAGAGCTCAGTCAGTCTCTGACTCGGTGGATACAAGTCGACCCTGACGGACCAGACCAGCAAGCATCAGAGGCCGTCTTCTTCCTCATCTTTGCCATTGGCGCTCAGACATGCCCCGAAGATGAGGATAAGAAGGCAGAGCAATATTTCAACTATGGTCGCTTTCTGACCGCATCGATTGTCATGGAAGACATCAGCATCTCCGCCGTTCAGTCCAACATTCTAATCACCATGTACCTGCTGGGCGCATCACGACGGAATGCTGCGTTCATGTACCTAGGTAGTGCTGTCCGTGCTGCCTATGCACTTGGCATTCAGCGGCGCGACATCAACAAGCTCTTCAGTCAATCCGAGTACCTACTACGCGAGCGTCTTTGGAAGGTTCTCCGAGTCCTTGACCTATTCATGAGCGCTTCCCTTGGCCGTACACCATCAACACACGAGACGCGAGATACCGGCTTTGACAAGGACTACTCTGCCTCGAACGATCTCTGTGCCATTTTCGAGGATATTCTCACTGGCATTTACTCGCAGAGAAAGGTCACTGCTGACGCTCTGGAGCGGATAAGTGAGCATCATCGCCAGTGGTCGAGCCGGTTTGCCTCGGGTTTGGCCACAGATAGCATCAAACCAGCCAAGTTTCTCGATATCGACGGCCAAAAAACTCCTAACATCGGTCTCTGCCATCTTAAGGAGGCATACTACTGGACAATTATGCTTCTCGCTCGACCGTTCTTAATAGAGAGTACGACCAGACACATGTCTAGAGTCGCCCAGGTTTTGAACCAGTGTGAAACCCCCAGAGCCACACACGAGTCGGATCAAGTCCTTGCTCTTTCTTGCGTCGACTCAGCTGTCCGGACTGTCGACCTCCTGGGAGTCGTGGGCATGAGTCAACAAGTTCCAAAGCGACTTCCCTTTGTTGTCAATTCATTATTTGTTGCGGCCCTAGTACTTGGTTTGGCATACTTCAGCGACTTGGATCGCATTTTCCCCCTTGACAAGAGCATGGCTGCCGTGTGCTCCCTGATGGGTCGCTTTAGCACCCATGATGCTGTTGCGAGGAGGACTCTGCAGATCATTGAGAATTTACAGACAGCCTGTAATCTTTATATCGACGCGCCCTGCGTCGAAAGATGGAAAGACAGAGCCTACTGGTGCGGAACCTCTTTGGCACCGTTCACGATGGGTCCGCCCGCCAGAGTCCGGCTCCCGAAAATTGCGAGTCAGCATCAGGATCCATATCTATGGAAGAATGTAGTGATCTCGGCCAATTCGAACACAGCGTTCTGACCTGGCCCCTGGGCTGTGAGGTGCGATCTGCTTCAGGCTTGGATGGCGAAATCACAAGCATGATACCGCATTCAGCCTTGGAAGCGTTTTCGCTTCCTACGCCTAGAACCATCGCATTTGAGTCGTTTGACAGCAGCATCCCGCTATTTCCAACTGTCGATGTGAGCACTCTTGGGATGGAGCAAATATGGCAACGGGAGATATGACCTGGAACCGGAAGATAAGATCTGAACAGTTACCGATGCTGCTTTGGTGTTGGATCATTGAATTTCCATTTATGCAGGCAAGATGACTTTTTGCCGATGTACATGGAAGGTATTTCAAATACGCATTCCTTGAAAGAAACGTGTGCGTGATTTATTGACCCGAATTTATCCTAAAAATTAGGAGATGAAACTGAATATGGTACGCCTTTACAAATGTGAAGACCGTGGCCCTCCCAGATAGAATGGCCTGACCGGGAGCGGTGGGCTCGGATGGGGTTAGTTACCGATGAACCAGCCATCCTCAAATACTCAATGCGATGTTATGTTAAGCTTAGGTTATCGGATTTTGCCCACTCTCCGATAGGATCCGGACCAAGTGGTATTTCATATGCGTTGTCAAACCCGAGAGCACCTACAAAGGTCTGTGGATTGTCTCGGCTTGACGTTTCGGGAACATTTCCGACTGACGATGCCGGATCGTAGACTCAGGTCATCGGAACCTGACTCACCCACCGAATATCAAGCTATTCATCGGATGGGTTTGGAAATAAACAGTTGATTCGTTATCGAAGAGTGGCTAACGAAACCAGATTCTCCCAAATCTTTTCTGAGAATTTATAGCAAAGAGGCGGCTGCCTCGCAAAGCCTCACTTATCGCAGGTTTGGCAAACTTGGACCTGGTCATAGCTCATTATAATGGATAATAATCAAATTATTTAATGATTCTGGAAGCAAAGAAAGGCCATTTTGCATAATCTCTGATTCGACTACCCCATGAATCTTCATTGTCGACAGTCTTTGAGGCAATAATCATCTCAATGTTGACCTAAGAACGAGCTTTGACAATCCATTCAACACCATTCATCAACTTGTCCAAAAAGGTATTTGTTTCCGGCAAGGACGGAACCATCCAGAAGCAATGGGGCATATTATCGTAGTGGTTGGTCTGGATGGGTACACCGACAGATGAGAGAGCGTTGAGAAGCACCCTCCCGTCATCCCGCAGTGGATCTTGTCCACAGGTGACGAGATAAGTCGGAGGAAAGAATTTCAAACAGTCATCATCTAGAACTGGAAAGTACTGTTCATCGTCAGGCTCAATGCCGGTGTTGTCAAACATCTGCATCAAGGATGTTTGGTCGACCACTGGTACGTTCTCTTTCTGCTCGTAGGACAGGTAGACTGTCTGGTACTTCGCCGGGACGTTCAGAGGATGCAAGGTTACTGGGCAAAGAACAACAGTGCCCTTAACCGAGTCTGCAGGAATGGTGGACTGGCCGAGCACCACCTTGCGAGTAACAGCTAGTGCCAGTGCTCCTCCGGCAGAAGTCCCGATGGCGAAGATTCGGGAACGGTCCCCACCGATTCGTTCTGCGTTTTTGTATGCCTTTGAAGTCAGAAGATGAAGTCATTAGCTGCGCCCGTGCATCCCCAGTGTTGCAGAATCAAGGCTTCACCTACCCATTCGTAGAGAGTCACCGCGTCCTCCAAATGCGCGGGAGCCTTGTGCTCAGGGGACAATCGATAATCAACATTCACGATGATCACGTTGGCTCTCAGCGCAACTTGGCGGCAAAAGGCATCCTCAGCATCGAGACTCCCTACGACCAGGCCGCCCGAGTGGTAAAAGACACCGATCGGCAGGCACTTGGTCTGACAGGAATGGGGTATGTAGGTCCGATAATCAATCCCAGAAGACTCTTCCTGGTTCACCTTCACGTCGTCGGACTTGGGAGGGTGTTGTGATGAGAGAAAGGACAGCAGGCCGTCGTATTGACCCCTCATGTCATGGGCTGTCCCCCTCAAAACGGGCCGAACACCACCCAGTGTCTCCTCAAACTGAGAGCATCAGTAAACGTGCAGGTTAATAAGATAGCATCATTCTACAAGGTAGCTTACGTTGAGCCAAGAAGCAGCATATTCAGACATGATGGTTGGTATCGTTGCTCAGCGATGAAACAGTAGCAGTCTTTTAACCGGACCAAAAACTATTACATCTTGCTTGGAGCAGTCGGGCAGTTTTGTACCCTTCATTGACCCGAAAACAGGAACCAACCCAATATCTGTCGAAACACAACCCTCAAACAGCCTGGATTTGTTGCACTTCGTGATAGACAACCATCGGAACCGGAACCTTGGTTGCCCGAGCTAGCAGAGCTACTAGGCGCTAACAAACCCGAACCACATCCGATGCACGACTAGCTGCCGGTGAGTAACCCCGGTTCCGATCCGAAAAGTCAATTGATGCCACTCATGATGTTCCGATTGGGGAAATCTCTTGCTTCATCATGAAAATTGACAGCTAGCGTGTAAAATACCGAGAAGAGCGAAGCCGAAAGAGATCCTAGTTTCGGATCCTTCCCCATACCCCAGATTTTCAGCTTGAGCCTCGCTGGTGGGTGGTATGGTGTTCTCACTACAACTTGTAGGAGGTTGACAAAGAGTTAGAGTCGGAAATGGCACCTGCACTCAATATATATATCTTCAACGGCTCTTACTTCTGAAGGACTGGTGAAAAGACAAGCCACAACAAATCCTAGCTTTTATCCAAATCCGGACTTGTCAATTTCTACCAAATCTTTCCATAAAACAAGTCCCTTTTGTTACAAAGGAAAATGCCTGGCAAAGAAACCGTCCTCGATTCCCTCATCGTGGGTGCTGGGTTTGGGGGTGTCTACCAGCTCAAGCGCCTTCGCGACGAGGGCTACACCGTCAAACTAGTCGATATGGCTTCTGATTACGGGGGCGTGTGGTATTGGAACCGATACCCAGGCGCTCGTGTTGACAGCGCGGTGCCACATTACGAATTCTCCGATCCGGGGCTCTGGCGGGAATGGACTTGGAAACAACGCTTTCCAGGCAGCGCAGAGATTCGAGACTACTTTTCTTACGTCGCTGACAAGTGGGACCTCCGGAAAGACACCCAATTCAACACATACATCTCTAAGGCTGTTTGGGATGAACAAACTAAGAGATGGACCATCGAGAGCAAAGATGGGAAGATATATGTTGCACGATACTTCCTATTGAATACTGGCTTTGCGGCCAAGAGACACGTTCCTGAGTGGAAGGGTATCGACAAGTTCCGCGGCACTTGGATCCACCCTTCATACTGGCCCGTGGAGGAGCCTGACCTCAGCGGCAAGAAAATCGCTGTCATCGGGACTGGTTCAACGGGCGTCCAACTCGCACAGGACCTGAGCCAGGAAGCAAGTGAATTCGTACTCTTTCAACGGACACCAAATATGGCACTTCCTATGAAACAGGTTGAATACGCCGACAGCAACGAGTGGATCCCCGAGAAGCGTTACACAGAGGTATTCGAGGGTCGCCATGACAGCTTTGGTGGTTTTGACTTCAATTTTCTTCCGCGTTCTACTTTCGAAGATTCCGTTGAGAAACGAATGGAAACATATCAAGGGTTGTGGTCCCATGGCGACTTTCACTTCTGGCTCGCCAACTACAAAGACATGCTGTTTCGTGAAGACGCCAACGGAGAAGCGTATAATTTCTGGAAGTCCAAGGTCAGATCTCGTGTCAAGGATCCTAGGCTCCAAGAGCTCTTGGCCCCCGAGAAGCAACCATACAGCTTTGGTTGCAAGCGCATCTCTCTGGAGAACGGCTACTACGAAATCTTCAATCAACCCAACGTTAGCCTAGTCGACGTCAACTCGACGCCGATTCTGGAGGTCACCGAACGCGGCATCAAGACGACTGAGAAAGAGCGGGAGTTTGACCTCGTCGTTTGCGCAACTGGATTCGATGCCATAACCGGAGGTCTAATGCAGATTGACATTAGCGGCACATCAGGCCAGAAGCTGGCAGAGAAATGGAAGACTGGTGCCAAGACATATCTGGGTATGGCCGTCGCGGGGTTTCCCAACATGTTCTTCACCTATGGGCCACAGGCTCCGACGGCCCTGTGCAACGGGCCGACCTGCGCAGAGTGCCAGGGCGAGTTTATTATCAAGGTTCTGAAAGACATGTCAAAACACAAACTTCGCCGAATAGAAGCGCGCGAAGACGCTGAGGCTGAATGGGGAGCGAGTGTTCGCGAGATTGCTAGTGCATCCCTTCTGCCCAGCACCAAGTCGGTACGTTGCAAAATTCAGATGTTGTTCAGATAAATTCAGTATGTCTAACTCCTCACACAGTGGTACATGGGAGACAATATCCCGGGCAAGCCGCGGGAGTGCTTGATCTATCTTGGTGGTGTTCCAACGTATCATAAATCGTTGCAGGGTTGTGCCGACAGTGGCTTCAAAGGGTTCGAACTAGCTTAGAGAGTGAATTGCACAAGTTATAGTGATGTGACCACTAGACTATATGCCTGCAGTGTTCATCCTCGAGTTAGCTCCCGAAGTAGCTGCATCGGCGCTATGAGAATAACCGACATCGTCCTTTGTTTTAAGTAGCTCCCTAAGCGCTGTTATAGATTATTGTACCTGTGATAAGTGTGCTCCGACGAGAATAGCCCTCGCCTCTAGACATCGTCACCTTGGCGATCATAAAAAATACGTCGAGCTGCGCAATCACTAATCGCAGGGTTGGCATATTTCATTTTGTGCGGTGCAAGGGTCAAAAATCATGGATGCTTAGACTGCCTACTGTCTAAGCTTTGCTTTGTATTCGAGACTAGCTGGTCTCGCGCTCAAGCGTTTGAGGCTATGTGCCTCCCACCCCCTTGGTCATCATACCGACTGGTAAACTTCGCCGGAGCCGCCGATAATTACTTCTTCTCGGCCTCCTTCTTCTTCTTTTCCTCTTCGGCACGGCAAACTTCGCATTGTGACGGGTCCAAGTGCTGGTTCAGCAGGCGTGCCGAATAGTGACAAATTTCGGACCCAGGAGCAGGACAAGGCCTGTCACGTCTTTCCGTGTCGATCAGTGCCTCGCAGTTTCGGCAAAAGTACATGATCATCATTTCGATGCACATCGTGCCGTTTAAGTGTCGAGAGGATGGGTATTGGTGGTTGCTGATCTCAGAAATAGTGGTAGTTGTGGCTGCTTTGATGGTCAGGTAGATTCTTGATGCAGGTAGAAAATTCCATCCGTTTGGAGGGTCCAGGCCGTCCAATTTATAGTTGAATTACCTCTCTGATTAATTGTCCCATAGCATGGTGTAAAGTTGCAGTGGTTTGCTAGATGGGTCATACGCTCTACGGTGTGCGACTGCAGCGGAGAGACATTGACTGCCGCCTCGTCGCTGCATGATGCATTACGTGTACTGAGTCGGAGTAGTAAACAGCAGAAGTTTGATATGCCTTGACGCTAGTCAGTAAGGGCATATGCACCAGAAGGTGAGAATGAGAAACTGAAAATTAGTATCGTCGGCAAGAAAGACCAGACTTGGGCCTAGCGATACGTCTCTCACGACCACAGGCATTACGTCACAGTGTTTGAATGGTTGAGTGATGTAAATATTCGTACGGGCTGGAAGTCCGATGTGTGCATTAAGACTCTGCTATCAAGGAGTGCGACAAGCACTCGCATGAGGTCGGCCTATGTTCTCAATCACTGGCCATACGAAAATCGAGGAGTGTTGGCGACTTCTGTATCATCACCTACCTTATGGAGGATAAATACTCGATTATACAATGATACAATCACACAGGAGCCGTGAGGGTGTGATTGAGATATTGAAATCAATTTTGCGAGGATAAAAGACATTATTCAATGAGCTTAAATACCCCGGGACCGAATGACGAGCAAACGCAAATACTCAATGCTGTGAGGTATAGGCTGATGTTGAATCTTGTATGCTTCGCTCATGACCACAAACTTAGAAGCACGGCCAGTTCTTCATACCAGGGTTCCCAGCAGCCAAGTTATCCTGAAACGTCTGGACACTGTCGCAGAACGGAATATTGAAGAAGCCAGGCGTCTGGATGCCGTTGGTCAGTAGCAAGTCATTCCCCGTCGACGATGAGAGAAGAGACGCAATGTCCGGCAGAGAATAGCCGTTGGCGTTATTGTTTTGCTTGTAGGCGTTTACAACACTGATTAAAAGATGTCGACGTCAGTAAACATCAGTGTGGATGATCACCAGGGCCATTACTCACGATGTGACCATATCATCCAGTCGGACACCACCCCAGGCGCCGCTGCACAGGTCATCAAAAGTACCACCAGGGAGAGGCTCTACCGAGCCGTCTGATTTGGCATTGACGACATAGTAAATCGTTCCATCCATGCATACGTGAGTCTTGGCAGCAGTATCGTCATTCATGATCTTTGAAGTGGTGTCTGGCTGGGCGTAGCTTGTGCAGTCATCACCAGGCGAAGCACTGAGTTACATCATCAGTAGGTTACTCTGGGTTGGAGGCAATTCACTCACATGATGGCAGGATGAAGATCGTCAGGGCTGACAGCCCAGGCGTGGGGAATCATGTAACCGTATAAGAGTTTCTCGACCGCGGCCAGCACATCCTGATCTCCAATCTTGAGTTGCGTGATGGAGGAGCCGTCATTGATCATGCCGAAGAGGGCATTAAGATTGTTCTCTTGGCCAGAGAATAGGTCTGCATTTGTGGTGGCAATGAAGCTCTGCCAATACTTGGCAATCGAGCCGAGGGAAGACGACAGGTCGTTTTGGATCCCAAGTGAATCAGTGTTGCTGTGATACAAGTCAGAGTCTGTAGCGTCATGTATACAGGCGTACTCACGCTGGTAAATGTCTGCTCGCTGTCGTGATTGCTTGGCTGATGAGGGTGTTGTATGAGTCTTTCAGCTCTCCGTGCTTGGAGATGTCGACTTTGGACAGAACATCCTTGAGCACTAGTATGCGTCAGAAGGAATGGCGGGGCGTGTTATTACCAGATAGGAAGCTCTTACCCGAGTTCCAAACGCTGGCATAAAAAAAGCCGGTCATGAACCCCAGAACATCAAGGATCGTCTTCCAAAGATCAACGGGAAGCTCCTTCTTGGGCGAAAAGGTGGACTGGAATGGACCGATCTGAGACTGCATCTGGCTCTGGACATTGCCAAGATCGTCATGAACAGTTTGGTGGAGCTAGAATAATTTAGCAATGATGTCTGTCCCATGGGACAGGTCATAACAACGTACATTGTGGATTTGAACAAAGCTGTTCATGATCACATATGCGGCAGGTACATCAACGTCGCCGCTCACTCCATCTTGGTCACCACAGTGACCCAGTGTCTGGACGCAATTGGACAAGCTCCCAAACGTACCACACTCCCAAAGCTGAGGGCCATGGAACTGGTGGGAAAAGTACGAAGTAAAGTTGAGATTCGCGCCATCCGGTCTATTCGGACCCTGGGACCACCTGGCTTTGACAAAGTTCCAGGCGCTTGTTGCCGCGGTGTCGGACCAGATCTGCTCAACAGGGTGGGTGATGTCGGTGCCGGCACAGGTGGCTTTCGCGTAGTCGGCATCCTTGGGGAAGAGGATCCCTTTCGAATTATCACTTGCTAAGAAGGTGCTCTGGTTGAAAGGAGATGCCTGTGTTCCAAGCGCAAAGAAGACCATGGTGGTGAAGTAGCGAGCCATAGTCAAGGCTAACAATAGGAAGATGTAGAAAGCAGAGAGAGAAGCAAGATAGAAGCAAATGATGTGGATATTGAATGAATTAGTGACTAAAAGTATGGACAGAGTACAGATATCCCATCGTGTTTATATATTCTATTTAGGTGCCACATAATATGAATATCGACGAGTCAAAACCGAAACGACAGTGTTCACGGAAGATGCGTGCCGAACAATTAATGATCATGCCGACTTGGGTCCCAATGAAGCTTCTTTAGAGATACACGTGCCATCAAATAGTCGATTTGAAATCGTAAAGATAATCGTGTCGGTCGATCATTTAGCTGTTCGGTATACTAATCATGGCTACCGATAGTGTCGTGAAAGGAATCAAAATTAAAATAGGATCATCACTTTCATTCAGGCTCCACAGATTGTTTCAAATTATGCAGTAATCGTCTTTAGCTATCAGGCTTGGTGGAAGAGACATGGAGCGGCCGACTGCCCGGGCCAGCTAAGGGATGTGAGTTGCGCCATAAGCTTACTTTCACTTAGAAACCGCCACGGTCCTGGGCCGACCGTTACGCGACACTAAGATTGTCCGTTTAGCCAATCATATTTGGAGCTGAGAGCATGTTTGCCAAGCCCACGGCTCGCATAGGTTCCTGTGTCTTTAGCATGCTGGGCAAAACTTGCCATTTCAGATTCAACCTAGGACAACCAAAGTACTTTTCAAACCTATAAAGACGCCATGGAAATGTTGGTAGATCCAAGAATCGGATCAAAAACACCACCATTTGCGATACAGTCTCTTTCCGACTACTCGCACCTCGACCGCCATCTTCAGATCATCAACCGTTTGCAGAACAACACCATTCATCTTCATCACAGTGAGTCAATAACACCTATGCTGAAATAATACGTATTGGTTACTGACTTGCTGTAACTCAAGATGGCACGCATTGCTCTTTTCGGCCTCACATGCCTGGCACCTTCAGCCTTCGCAGCAGCCGTCGGCACCTGGAACGGGCCCGATAAGATGTACCAGAATGCTGAATACGACGCTGGTGGTGCATTCATCGGGAGTGTACTCGTGATGCCTTCCAACAACTTTGACTCTGTGGAAATCAACGGCAAGGGAATTGTTGCCGGTGGACTTTGCCCCGGAGACTCACAGAGTCCCATATTGATCGACGCCAACGGATTTCCCTGCTATGTCATCAACAATGAGGTCAGCAAGGTTGAACTGTACACTGCGGTTTGTGCCGTCATCCCTAGCAGCAAGGAGTAGGCATGATGGGATCCTGATATGTGGATATACGAGTATTTGACGGAGGCTTTGCTATGTTGTTATAATAGCTAGCTAGTATCATACTTTTTTTCTAACTAATTATTTGTGATTGTAATATTACGCAGTAAGCCATATCACCCAGCCATTTTCCATCACTGATTGAACCCGGTAAGACGTAAACCTTGTGCATCAGTATGGGCGGTACCGCATCCAGAATGTGCCAATTCGACATCGCTTTCATGCCTCGCCAATCCGCCCTTGGTGGGTTTTGCAAATGTGGACGTTTTAGGCACCGACTTCACATGGCACAAAAAGAAACACAGGAAGTATATGCCAAGCTGAGATGCCAGTCAAGCCTGAACGCCTTGCGTCACTACACGGAGAAGCTGCCAAGGATCAAAGGTATCAAAGAGAGTAAAGAGGTTAAGTAGCTAGATAGCGTCGAGGTAAGTAATGCGACATGACGGTCCTTGCCCTACTCACTCCGTATATAATCCCCTTTGTATACTCCGTATCGTCTTTACGGGCTTCGTTCGAGCTGCCTCGGCTCGGCCCCGTAGATGCATTCTTCGTGACCTCCTTTTCATTCCAAGACCCCCTTTGCATTCCGTCTTTTTTGATGGTCTCTGGTCAGCTGCTATAATATTGAGCCACTGCATAGTGAGGCGTAAGTGCTGAATACCAGACGTCAGCCAGCCACAAACCACAAGTGTAGCAAACGACAAATGTCCCTTGCTTCTAGCTTAGGGCATCTTCTACGTCACAACAAGGCATTGAGCTGCTCCTCACGCCCATTCTCATGAAGCGGGCTTTACTATATAACAGGGAAAGCCCTTCTCGTTAAAGACAATGGTCCTACCTCTTACCTACTCCAGCAATTCTGCTCAAGATCCCATTTTCTGCACATCTACATCTACATCACTTCTCAACATGTCCGAGAAAACCTCTGCCGCTGCCTCCCGATTTGTCCAAGACAACTGGCGATGGTGCCAGAAGTGTGCCTCGCTCTTCTGGACTGGCAACGCCTTATGTGTCTCGGGAGGCGTTCATGACCACTCCTCCAGCGGGACGTATACCCTCGCCCAAGCTGGCGCGGGCCAACAGGATTGGCAATGGTGCAGCAAGTGCCAAACGCTGTCCTTTACCGGCAACGGCATCGTCGGGCCTTGCAAAGCAGGTGGAAATCATGACGTCTCTGGCAGCGCAAACTATCGGCTGCCGCAAGACAGCGCTGGCCAAGCCAACTGGCGCTGGTGTAATAAGTGTCAAGCTATGTGCTTCGCTGATGGCTCGGCGGGGAAGTGTCAGACTGGAGGTAACCACGACTTTACTGGGAGCGCAAACTACACCCTCTCCCTGGATGGCAATCCTCGCGATGTTGCCAGCGGCCAGGATAAGTGGCGCTGGTGCAAGAAGTGCCAGGTGTTGGCGTGGGATGGCCACAGCTGTTGCCCCTCTGGAGGGTCTCATGTCAGTATCGGCAGTGGGAACTACTCACTGACTGCCTATGAGTCCAGCAAGCCTAATTCCCAAAGTGGGTGGAAATGGTGCCACAAGTGCTACGGCCTTGCGTTTGCTAATGGCTCCTCCGGAGGAACTTGCCCTCAGGGTGGAGCACATGATCATACCAAAAGTGCCGACTACTCTCTCCTCATGAATGCGAGCTCCGGGGGGCAGAACCAGTGGGCATGGTGCAAGTGGTGTCAGCAGTTGTGGTGGACTGGTCACGGAAGTGGGCGATGCAGTCATTCCCCGATCGGTGGGCACTCTCAGGAGGGTTCTGCAGAGTATAGGATTCCTTTCACAACTGACTAGATGGAAGGGCAGTGCATTGTTGGCCTCAGACATCTCCACGGTCGTCTCTGAACTTACTATTAGTCGAGGTCGTGTCATCCTGAGATCTTAGATACTGCTCTGTACGCTGTAGGGCAATCCATAAAATATCAACGGAACAATTGTTCTCAGCTGGTGTCATCTCGTCTTGCTTCTGGCCGTAGTTTCACCCTTGGTTATTAGAGTAATTTAAATTTCATATGCCTTCCACAGCATGAATATGGACCGAGATGTTGCTTGCCCCAGTAATTGAGGTTAACGTTGACCGCCGGTTGACGCGGGGCTGTTACGCTCAATGAGTCATACCGATCAGTGCAAAATGGTGCAAGAGAGCTATCTTGACTCGTGCTCAACTGGGAGATCGCGGAATAGTATTTATGCAAGGCAATATCAAATAACTCTTCGCTGTAAAATACGCTTTTTGATTACAAGCATTCTCAATTGCAAAGATGACAGCACCAGCAGACCTCAAGGATCGCCTTCGCGAATCTTACAATGCCGTGGCTTCAACCTACAACACCTGGACAGAGCGCCATCACCACCTCCGTCTAGGCTATCTCGAGGAGCTTCTCACCATTTGCCCAGAGCTTCTGTCAGAGAAGGAGAAGCATCAGGTTCTTGAGCTGGGCTGCGGCGCCGGGGAGCCATTCCTGTCGACTTTGCTCTCGCGCACTCCCACCGTGTATGCACATGCAAACGACCTATCTGACGTGCAAGTTGACCTAGCTCGCAAGAACTTGGCCGCTTACGCGGGCCGCGTTGAATTCAATGCAGGCGACATGATGAAGCTTGACTTTGCACCTGGTTCTCTTACCGCCGTCGTCGCCTTGTACAGCATCATCCACCTCCCGCAGGAGGAGCAAAGGGAAATTATACGGCGCATTGGCGTCTGGTTAGCACCCGGAGGTGTTTTTATATCCACTTTCACCGCAGGGGAGATGTCCGGAATCACAGCTGAGAAATGGCTTCACGACAAGGGGTGGATGTTCTGGAGTGGTCTTGGTCAGGATGAGCTTGTAGCGGAGATGAAGGCTGGCGGATTGAAGCCCGAGAAGGTGGCACTGGAAGGAGACGAAGAGGAGACACTCCTCTGGGTTATAGCTAAGAAGGCGGCCGCATAAGATACATTATGTTGAGCAGGAAGAAGATGTTAGCTCGAAGCATTGGATGTGCCGAGGTTACAGGTCTCGCCTACTTAGGCAGCCCTCAGTGATTCTTTCAACAACGCATCATCATCGTTGAGTGAACCGTATTTTTGGGCTTGAACCTCAGGTGATCGTTACGAGGCTCAGAACTAGTTCCCAGACAACACAAGCTGAGAATATCCGCAAATGGCTATGCCGTGGATTTATGCACAGAAGCCATCCGACCATTCCAATGCCCAAACACAAAGAACTCGGCGCAGCTCCACACTGAAAACACAGTCTCATGTTTACTCCTTAGCTCCCAAGTTCATCCAACATCATCATCCAAGTCTCATACAAGCGAGGGAGTGCCCCTTGAGGTCAACCCGAAAAGGCCCCAGCCTGCAACAAAAATACTGCTTGTGAATCTAAACAGGGCTCTTCCCGGCACGCCCTCCTTCCAGCAGAGATACCCGTCGGCGGCGCCAGCCCAGAAGAGCAAGCTCATAATAGTGTCCACGGATCTATAATCTTGTCGAAAATAGAAGATCCACAGAGCAGCCCCAATGATAGATGTCCTGTTGCCATAGAGGATAAAGGGCGTGTGCGCTTGCTTGGACGCAACGAAGCGCTCAGGCAAGCCATACTCGCGCATAGCGCGGGATGAGTTCCATAGCGGGAGAAGGCCACCGCCAAGGGTGAAGCCGGTGGCGATTACGAGAGGCGGGATATGCCAAGGGGAGAAGTTGGAGAGGGCTGTGGTCATCTTGTTTGTCGAGTACCAAGGAAAGTGAGATGAGTGAGGAGAGATGGTGCTGACACGCTTATTCCTAGGCGAGGAGCCCGTTGATCTCTTAGAAGGATCGCGGACAAGGATTATCGATTATCCTGAGACGCCAATACCTACGTCATACATCACGTGGCGTTTGATAGCTGTACCGTTCAGCCTGCTGATCCAGAAGGGAAAGTTGGATGGAAATTGGACGAGCTCGGGTTGTGGGAGCTCAACACACGCATATCACATCCTCGATCGCCGGCCCGAAATGCGACGTATTACCTTGCGTCGCCGCGGGCCCATTCTCGACCATTCTTAAGCCGTATGCCCTATTCAATGCTACATAGCCAGTGGACCGTGCACTGCACACTTACCCTCTACTTAGACATATCTGGGCATTTTGAGTCAATAGAATCTGCCTCTTGCATCTCTCTTCCTGCACCAATGTAAAGCGAATCCTTCATGCTGGCTGAATTTCAACCTTTTTACTCTTGTATCAAAGGAGCGACTTGAGACATTCATGAAAAACAACAGGCCACTTAATTTTGCTAATACTTTCCCAGACACCATGTCCTCCCACTCTCTGCAACATCGCACGTGGTGATATCAAGGATGGGACTCAATCCCCAACTGCAGGAACAATTCACCAATGCAGGGGATTTTCGGGAAAATCGGTCTTTGAATCCGACGGTGCAGGCGCACATGAGTGGTCCAGATGCAACCTCGGAGACCCTGCTTCCGACATCCAACTAGCCTAGGAACAGTACCACCGACCAAGCCAAGGCGACTTTCATCCAGCAATTAATTGAAATGGCATTATAATCTGCCGTGCCAATGTTATAAAAATCTCCCGAATAGCGGACCTCTTGGCTCCGGCCAAGACTTGTCGGTCCATGTCGTTCGATTGACTGTTCCGCATCGGGCCCGCACGGCTCGGACCTCTCCCCTCCTGGTACTCAATCGAGTAACTGTTCCGAAATTTGTCTCCGACGACTGACCCGGCTGGCGGGCCGTGTCACTTTCACATAGTGGGCGATAGTTAGTGAGGCTCAGGATCTCGCTACTGAAGTCATTTGACGCATTTCACTTACATAGATGTCTGCTGGTTTCAATGAATACGCATTCAATATAAAAGCCTCAACCTCTCCCATCCATGAGAATGTTTGCAGCTCGATACAGTCACTCACAGATCCTCAACGGCTTTAACCCAACACCATGCGCACCTTCTTGGCAATCAGCGCCCTAGCTGGCACGGCCCTCGCTCAGAACGGAGCATATGCTCAGTGCGGCGGACAGAACTGGACAGGGACAAAGACGTGCATTTCTGGTTATACATGCACTGTCGTAAACGAGTTCTACAGCCAATGCCAGCCTGGCTCAGGCCAGCCCGCCACGACTCTGACAACAGTCCAGCAGCCTGGAACTTCCCCAACGTCTATACCTAGTGCGGATGGCTTCACGTGGTTTGGCACCAACGAGGCTGGAGGTGAATTTGGAGAGGGAACTCTACCCGGTGTTTGGGGTACCCATTTCATCTTTCCGGATCCTGCCGCGATTGATGTATGTTTGAAACTCTGTAATGGCTACAGAATTATACTAAACTGTGCATTTTAGACCCTACTCGGCCAAGGCTACAACACCTTTCGCGTTCAGCTCAAGATGGAGAGACTCACCCAAGACTCCCTGACAGGTTCATTCAACCAGGCCTACCTCAAGAACCTTACGGAAGTGGTTAACCATATCACTGGAAAGGGGGGCTATGCTGTCCTGGACCCCCACAACTACGGTCGCTTCTTCGGCAATGTCATCACTGACACTTCGGCCTTCCAGACCTGGTGGAAGAACTTTGCAAACGAGTTCAAGAGCAACAGCCGCGTCATCTTTGACACAAACAACGAGTATCACAGCATGGACCAGACTCTTGTTCTCAACCTCAATCAAGCCGCCATCAACGGCATTCGTGCCACTGGTGCCACCCAACACATCTTTGTCGAAGGAAACCAGTGGTCCGGGGCCTGGTCGTGGCCCGATGTCAACGATAACATGAAGGCACTCACTGACCCGCAGAACAAGATTGTCTATGAGATGCATCAGTACCTTGACTCAGACAGCTCTGGTACATCTGTCAACTGTGTCTCTACAACCATCGGAGTTGAGCGGGTCAAGGCAGCAACCGAGTGGCTTAGGAAGAACAACAAGGTCGGAATTCTCGGCGAGTTCGCGGGAGGAGCAAACGAGCAGTGCAAGACAGCCGTCAAGGGAATGTTGGACTATCTTGAGGCCAATAGCGATGTGTGGAAGGGTGCGCTCTGGTGGGCTGCTGGGCCTTGGTGGGGAACCTACATGTACAACTTTGAGCCTCCGAGCGGAACGGGATACCAGTACTACAACTCTCTTTTGAAGACTTATGTCTAGGAGGACTAGTTTAGTGTTGAACGGCGCCCTACTATCGCGATGCAGTCTTCCAGGCAGGGAATCGAAGAGGTGGTTGGGTTAACCGTTAGACGACGCGGCAATGGGTGACCAGTGTGGCTCAGCCATCAGTCCGACTCTGATAGACTCTGGAAGGATTCCTTGGTATCTCACCTCGCTTGAAGGACTGGCGAATCAACTGTAGTGCTTTGCAATTCTTTCTTAGCTAAGCCGCATTCTCAGGGGTTGAATGTGGCACTAAAATCTCACATTATGGTCTAGACTATCCCGATATGTGACCCCGGTAGCCGCGGCTCCGTCTGCGGATACTTTTCAACAGCTTGAACCCTGCTTATCGATCCATCGGTCGCGTCTAAATATTCATTTGGGCCCCGCTGCTGACCTTGACTTGCTGTTTCCCCTCTCCCTTCGGACATTCTCGTTCTCAACCGCCAAAGAGGCGCCATCTGAAGCCATGGCCCAGAATGCAACGGTAGCCTCCAATGGCCTCCTATCCTTTTTCGTGGACGACTTCAAGCAGTCGCCAGCGGGCTATCTGACGGTTCTCGGGTTACTCGTCTCGGCCATTTTCCTCCACAAGCTCGCGTCTCCACAGATCGACGACCGTGAACCTCCAGTGCTAAAGTCCAGCATACCTGTTATCGGCCATCTGATCGGACTTATGAAACACCAGGGTGGATATCTTAAGATATTGTAGTAAGTTGAAGGCAACCAACTATGGTTGAAGCAGAGGCCAGCCGTGTATGCGAGTCATGAACTAACGGGAACTCTAGCGACACGACCCGCAGACAGATTGCTACACTACCAATCCTTAATGGCAAATTGTACATCATCTTTGACCCTTCGATCGTGCAGTCGGCATATCGCAACAAGAAACTATGTTTCGAACCATTTGCTGTCGAGTTTGCTCAGAGGGAACTCGCAATCACGAATGAGACCTTCAGGATTGTCCGAGAAACCGACCTCGTGCCCGAGTTCTTCTCTGCTATTGCCCCGGCGATGAGCGGCGCACATCTACATCGCATGAACGCCAATGCTCTCAGCTATGTCTCAAAGCAGCTGGAGATTATTGGCAGCGGTGGCAAGCCTTTGCACGTTCCAAATCTCTTTCTGTGGGTGCGAGAACTCATGACAATGGCAACTACGGAGGCTATGTACGGGCCTGAGAATCCCATCAGAGAGGATCCCAGCTTGCAAGACGATCTTTGGTACATAATCCCCGCATTATCAGCTTGACATAATAGCCTGTTTGAATCGACTGGATGCTGACCACACCACAGGGCCTTTGAAGCTGGGATGCCGGTGCTACTGATGAACATCTTTCCATCCATAACGGCAAGGTCGGCGTATAAGGCAAGGGCCAGGCTTCAGGCTGCTCTGGGCAAATTTTACGGCGCCCGGAAGGATCATCACGAGGATGCGGCCCAGATCGTCAAGAACCGCGCGGGTGTGCTTCGCCGCTACGGTATCTCGGATGTAGAGGTTGGTCACTTTGAGTTGGCGCTTTTGCATGTTGCGACAGCCAACACAATTCCCACTTTATTCTGGTTTATGGCCCAGATCTTCACACGTCCCGATCTCGTCCAACGCCTGAGGGAGGAAGTTTTGCCGGCGATTGAACGCGGTGACCAGAACGAAGTTATCATCGACATCGCGACACTCGACCAGAAGTGCCCGCTGCTGGTGAGCTGCTACCGCGAGGCAATCCGACTTTCCAACCAAGCCGTCGGCAACCGCCGAATTCTCGAGGATACCACCATCGCTGACAGCAAGGGCAATTCATACCTTCTCAAGAAAGGCATGAACATCCAGATGTCAGCCGAGGTTCTTCACACCATGACCGACGTCTGGGGCCAGAACGTGCACGATTTTGATCCCGAGCGGTTCATCGAGAAGGGTTCCAAGGAAAGCAGTCAAGCTGAGAAGACGAAGAGGGCATCATTTGTTCCCTTCGGTGGTGGACGACATCTGTGTCCTGGACGGAACTTTGCTTTTGCGGAGAATCTGGGCTTCGTGGCTTCTTTGTTATTGGGATTTGAGATCTCGTCTGAACATACCAGTGCGTTTGAAGTTCCTCCTATGCAGAAGTGTGGTTTCTCTGAGGCAGCAGGGAAGCCGGTCAAGTTCGGTGAAGGTTTTGGGGCCCAGATCAGGAAGAGGGAGGGCTGGGAGTCTACTAAATGGTCTTTCGTGTGTTAGGTCGCATGTGTTAATGCGGAGTTAGGAGATATGGTGTGCAGAAAGTCGACAAAGATGGAGGTGCTCGCAGGGTGTTGGGCCTGTCCTACCCTAGGTTCGCCCTCAGAGTTGGAATTCGCACCACTCGACCGGCCATTCATATGGTAATATCGACTCTTTGAGATGAATATACCTTTTTTTTTTTGTAGCTAAATACGCCTTTACAAAAATCATTATCGTCAGCCGCAGAGGCTTTACATGTTCAAGTAGAGACATGCGCAGTAGAAACAATGTTGATATTGTGAAACCCCAATATAGGCCACATCCAGCAAAGTACATGGTGTGGCTTTAGTAGCCGTTTCATGCGAAATTCATCCAATCTCATTAGCGGATGGAGCAGAATAGCAAGATATGACGTCGACTCGGAACGAGGTTGAGAGCGGCCCGAAGCCCTTCCCCGTTTCAAATCCAAGGCCAGTCGTTGGGTCTCACTGTGGCGTTTAACCAGGTTGATCCTCGGCATACGAGCTCCGGAAGTGCCCAAGTGGCTACAATTGAGCCAGTGAGCTATCACAAACCTGTACCTAATCTTAGCCGGGCGGGCTGGCCTGACCCAATAAAGCTTGGTGACTGGGCTGGATTGTTTGTGGCTGCCGACTAGTGATTACAGGCAATCTCACGAGCGGAAAATGGCCCCCAATTTCTCAGCCCTACTTTATCAAAACATGTTCGGTCGCCCACTTTCCGCCTTCGTGTTGCTTGGATGTTGTTCCTCTTTTTTTTCTCCGACAGTCGGCTTTCGGCTGCATCTTTGCTGCCATGGCTGACCTCAAAGCCGCGACCGACATTGACCCTAATGTCTGGTATCAACTGACCGAGGCGGCGGTAGATGACTACGATGGCGACTTTGTTAGCATGCTGCAGCCCATCTCCCAAGACGACGACCTTCATGTCTGGCCCGCAAATGCCAAGGCGTATTGGCAGTTTGTACGTGTTCGCCGCCCCCGATGAACGACTCGCTTATTGAATAACCTCAAAGCAACCCACAGGCGATAAGCCCGGCCGATACGCGATCCGATGCTCCATGACGACCACCCAGAAGCAATTGTCTGTCTGCTACCGACCTAAGGTCCCGGTCCAGAACCGACGCACACACGCTTGTTTACTCGATAGCGATGGAGGGAATGACCAACATTGGGATGTGGCCTCATGGGGCAATAATGGCACATACCGGCTTATCAACGTCAAGAACGGCACCGATTACTATCTCGACTGTGTTCCCAACGGCCCCGTGTTTATGAGTCCCAACCATGAGGGCTACCAGAAGCGGCAGCATTGGCTCATGACAAGCGTCAAGAATGTAGATGATGCGGCATACAGCACTGTCTTTTCTAATGTCAGTACCTCTATACCTATCCTGCGTCTCACCAGACTTTAATATTCCGTTGCAGGCCCCTTCATCATCTACAACAGACCCTGCTACCACAACAAATTCTGCATCAGACACACAGTCATCCGCTTCCGAATCATCCAGTGTAGCATCTAGTCAGGAGTCTTTGGTGCCAGAATCTTCAGATAGCAATGGCCTCTCATCTGGTGCAATTGCTGGTATCAGCGTTGGTGCAACTCTCGTTGCTGTTGCCCTTGCCATCTTAGTCTTCTTCCTTTGGCGACGCAAGCGCAAGAGTCAGCCATCCAAGCCGGTCGAAACAGCGAGCGTTCCGCCATACGGATCGACAATCGGAGGTGAGAAACCGTCCAGCACACCACCATCGGTGCAGGAGATGTTGCATGAACAGTCTCCTCTGGAGTTGCATGGCGAGGGACGGCATGAGTTGGCCTAGAGGGAGATACCAAAGATACCATTCAACAAGCTCCGTGGAAAGCGAGCACTTGCGGAGTTCATGGCGAGGCGTTTTGGTCGAGACCCTGATATTGGGATAATATAGTAATATTTGGGCAAAAGCGAAAAGTGTTAGTGATGAGCAATGTTTGACAATGCCAGCCACAACACCATGGTTTCGAGAGTCCGAACCCCCGGTCCAATATGCAAGTCATCAGCTGCAGCCAATTGGCCCGACCACGATATTGAATCTCGTTCATTACTAAGCGGGCCAACTCGTATCCCCACCTCGCGATGGTTCCACGCTTCATCAGAAGCGGCACTTGACGACGCGTCATTGTTGTTCACCCTACCGCGCCCCCGATACTCGGCTGTCTCAGCATTATCCCTATGCCCCTCTACAGTGAAATAGAAGGCACAGGCGATAATGTCTACATCCGCCTCCTGCATCTGTCCCCGGCGGAGAGCAGAGATGACCTGATCCATTGCCAGCTGAACGTCGTCAAGTTGGGCGAGCATCCCCCGTACGAGGCGCTCTCCTACTACTGGGGTGACCCGAAACAAGTCTTCGAGATAACTTGCAACCACGAGTCTTTTCGCGTTACCGAGAACCTATTCGTCGCCCTCAAGCACCTGAGAAAAAAAGACGTAGAAAGAGTACTCTGGATCGATGCCATCTGCATCAATCAAGAAGATCCCAAAGAACGCAGTTCTCAGGTGCTTCTCATGGGCAAGATCTACAGCGCAGCTGAGCAAGTGGTTATATGGCTTGGACCAGATCCTACCTCTGATGGCGTCGATCGCATGTTTGACCTCATTGGGAGATTTCCAGCGTTTGAAAAGCTCCAAATAAACCGCCAATGGAAAACCACGTTTGATACACTGACGCCTGGGGCCGACATATATGACTATCAGGATGAGGGCTCGCAGGACGACTCAACTACAAAACCGCCCACGCTGTCTAATGATGAGGTAGACGCTTTGAAAGCAACAGCGAGAAGGCCATGGTGGACCAGAATATGGACGATACAAGAGCTGGCCCTCCCACCGACTGCAGTCGTCATGTGTGGTCACTTGACAGCTCCATGGAGCGCCTTCGTGACTGCATTCACCATGACGCTGGGACGGGTCTTTGAGCAGCGCAATGATGACATTGACCCTGATAGCTCGATTCCACTACCACCTACCGATCTAATCATTTCTATTGTTAACGCCCGCATCTTTCAGAATCGACCGAATGCCGTCAAAGACAACCCATTCATCAGAGACCTTACAAACCTTCTCATGATTTACAGATGGTCTGCGGCTACAGACCCCAAGGACAAGGTTTACGGGCTTTTGGGGATGGCCAACTCGGCGTATGGCATAGAGCCGGACTACACTATTTCGACAACGGCCTGCTATACACGCGCTGCATTCGCCATCATATGTGGCAGTGGCTCTTTGGACATCTTTGAAGGCCTCAAACGCCCGTCCTGTCTGAGTCCCACGACCTTGCCAGATCTCCCCTCTTGGGCACCTGACTGGAGCTACGACTTTACCAGCATTCCGAAGGAGGCCACTTATTCCTCCTCAGTTTTTAGACCCCTGACCCGCGAGATTTCACAGATCCTAAATTCTCCGTCACCAGAGAAATCCTTCGCACCGTTCCATGCATCAGGGCCATCCAAATGTTTCCAGGCGAGACTCATGCGAGACGGCAGGACGTTGGTCCTCAGGGGCTTCATTATTGACACGCTCGAGGCTATTGGGGAAAACCTGGAACACCCGATGCCCGCGCCCTCCAAACCAAGTCATAATCGTGTCAAGTCGACGCTTAGAGAGAAAAGGCGGAGTCAAAAGATTTATGAAAGCCTTGGGCAGCTCTGGAGCGCTGTGAAAGGTTGGGAAGACCTAGCCTATGAATGCGAAAACCTCCAAACGGGACCAAATGAGACACGAGAAGAGGCTCTACTAGCGACGTTATGCAAAGACCGAATACCTCTAAATGCGGATCGCGCTGCTGTTTTTGATCACATGCGAACTTGCATCAATGCCACTTTCGATTACTCAAAAATGGATGTAGTCTTGAAGATGCTACGTCTTCAGCACATGACTCCAAGGTTATATCGAACATTGGTAGGATATGCCAGAGATCGTCGGGTGGTGGATGACGAAGACCTTTGGCCCTTTGTGATGGCTGTTATGAGCATGAGAAGGGCGGTTGATCAGAGGATGGCGAGGACTAAAGGCGGATACCTGGCCTTGGTGCCCGAGCCGAGTAGAATGGGTGACCAGATCGCGATTCTTGAGGGAGGAAAGACGCCATTTGTTCTGCGCAAGGTTGGACAGCAATGGAGAATTTTGGGTGACAGCTATGTGCATGGAATCATGTTTGGCGAGGCGTGGGATGAAGGCAAGTGTTCCGAGATGGAACTCATCTAAATGACCACTCCCGACAACCAGATGTGCTACCTCGCGTGACATGATGAAATTATCCAATCTGACTACGGTCTCTCGTAATGCCGTGCAAGCTAGCTGCTGAAGCTATCATAACTGCCGAAATCGAAGAGCGGCAGCGGCAAACGAGCCGGGTCTGCCAAGTACGACGAGTGCTGGATCCCTGAACCCCCGCAATCATGAGTCCTATTACCTCGTTCCGGTTAGTGGTGGGAGTTTATAGATAGCCGTCTGGGTGACGTCCGGGGTGGCGCCCAGACGCGGCACCCAGAGGCCAATCAGTGCATCGTGCTCGTAATAATTATTACTCGAAAAGGCATGTCGGCATTGTGGGTCTCCTGGCTCTCCTTTTGGCATACCTATATGGCTATGCAAGTCGATCTACTCTGATTTAAGACCCAACGACAGAGGATAAATATACCCGGCATGACTTTCATTCAAGTAAACCTCGACCTCTCCCTCATCTTTAGGACGAGATCCCTCCTCGTTCCCTTGAGTAGATCTTGGGATCCTCTCGTTGTCGATTCTTCCCTCTTTCCCTCGGACTGCCTCCCAACTTTCTTCTATCGTCAGTGTCAGTGGTAGCCATGTTTGCGACTATTACTCGCAGCCTTGTTCTGGCCTTGACCGCCACCACGGCCGTGGCCGTGATCCCCCCCGCTGACCTGCAAGTCAAGACAAGCAGCGGCACCGTGTGTGGCCATGTAAACGAGACTACGCCTGGGGTCCGCCGGTGGCTCGGCGTCCGCTATGCCCAGCCCCCGACCGGCAGCCTGCGATGGATGCCCCCGGTAGTCCAGGGGGACCCGGGCGAGGTCATAGACGGCTCTGAGTACTCTGTCGTTTGCCCGCAGTATGAGGAGCCCGGCCCGGGCCTGGATTCCGAGACCCGCGAGTTTCTCTACACCGGTCCCATGGGCGAGGACTGCCTGACCCTCAGCATCTACACGCCCGCCACACCCAAGAGCGACAACCTGCCCGTCTTCATCTGGATCCACGGCGGCAGCCTCCAGGTCGGTGGGTCGACGGTACCTTATGAGGACCCGTCCAAGTGGGTGCAGCGCACACAGGAGCACATTGTTGTCGGCGTCCAGTACCGCCTCAACCTCTGGGGGTTCCCCAACGCCGCCGGGTTGACGGAGCAGAATCTCGGCTTCCTCGACCAGCGCATGGGCATCGAGTGGGTGAAGCAGAACATTGCCAGCTTCGGCGGCGACCCGTCCCGCATGATCCTCTTCGGCCAGAGCGCGGGCGGCCAGAGCACCGATACCCAGAACTTCGCCCACTGGGACGACCCCATCGTCGCCGGCTTCATCCCCATCTCCGGGAGCCACCTCATGGGTCTCGAGACGAGGGATGAAGATCGCACCGCCTTCACCAACCTCGCCAAAGTCTTCAACTGCTTTAGAGCCGATGCCGCCGCCCAGCTCGCGTGCATGCAGGGCGTGTCGATGGAGAATCTGGTGCCGCACATCCGCGAGACCGAGCAGAGCTTCTTCCCCTTCGTCGACAACAGGACGCACTTCTCGGACCCCATCCAGCGGATCCGCGACGGCAAGATCTCGGACCGTCCCGTCTTGTACACCACCACCCTCAACGAGGGCATTGGCTTCGTCGACTTCCCGGACGACCCGTTCACACAGACCCCAGACCTGGCGGGCGCCCGCGACTTCACCCTCGACGCCTTCCTGTGCCCCGCGGCAAGGCTGACCGCCGCCCGCGTGGCCGCCGGCAAGACGACCTTCCGCGCCGAGTACCGCGGCAACTTTACCAACATCTCGCGCTACTTCTGGGTTGGGGCGTGGCACTCGGCCGACCTCCCGCTCATCTTCGGCACGCACAACGACTACTTTTCCCCCTCGACGCCCTTCGAGGACGAGGTCAGTCTCAAGATGCAGGACCTCTTCCTTGCCTTCAGCAAGGACCCCAAGAAGGGCCTCGAGTCCGCCGGCTTCGTCTCCGCCGCCTCTGGTAACCTCATGGCCTTCGCCACCAATGAGGACGCCACCGGCCACGGCGGCAACGCAGAGGGTCGCGTCGCCGTGCCCGTGCCTATTGCTTCCGTCGACGCGGTCTACGAGGGTAGGGGCGGCGCTCCCCCTCCCGGCGGCGGTAAAGGCAACAGTTTCGCAACGATATAGAGAAGGCGGAGATCGATGTGACCAGGTGCCTGGATTGCGCTGGTTTGAGGTAAAATCAGGATGTCACTGAATCACTACATTTGTTAGGTTTGCTGATGCAGACAACTGCTCCATGTAAGAACTGGTCTTGCAGGTTATAACTTTATTCTGCATCACCGAGCAAAACTTTGGCTACCAAAGGTTAATGTGCTGTCCTGTATTTAAGACCACTGTTCTCTCAAGTAACCAGCCATTCCCTCTTCTCCCACTCAATCACACCGCGCTTTCCCCGTGCTGCTTAATCACCGAAGTCGTCTTATCTTGACTCTCACGCACCTGCAACTGTCACATAAAAGCAACACGTTCCCAAGACACACTGGAATCCTCACGCTCTTCATCACTTCACACCCATGACACCTGTCAAACCATCAAGAAAGATGCAGTCTACGCAGAAGCGTCAAAGGACAAAGCTTCCTGATGCGCCCAGGTCCAGGTCTGCACCTACGTGCTCTACGCCCGCTCCCCCTCGTCGCACCGACATGATTCTAGCCATGAACGATCCATACATGCAGCAGATCATTGACGGCACCAAAACCTACGAGTTCAGAAAATACAACATGGCCGGCATCAAGAGGATCTGGTTCTACCGCACTGCACCTCACTCCGCCATTACCCACATCTGCTCTGTCAATCCAGCTGCCACCAGAAACACAGGCGATGAGCTGCTGCCTGAAGATGGCCTTGGAAACAAAGAATACAACGACATCCACCCAGACTATGATGGCCACGACTACGCGTACCGCATCAACTCTGTGTACGAGATCAACGCCGAAGGGGGTAAGGGAATCACACTGCCCATGATGAAGGATCAGCATGGCATCAAGATGGCACCACGTGGCAGAATGGGAGTCCCCGAGTCAATGTTGGCTCAATACAAACTAGAAGATCAGCGAAAGGTCCTCTGAGGGTATTAATAATGGCTTTTCCTTTCTTTGCTGGGGGACTTTGAGTGGATTTGCGTAAAGTCGTGTGAACACGATAAATAGTCTACTACTGGCAAAGTAGTGTATTAACAAAGTCTTCCCGACCAGTGAGGATGTCATCGTTGTGCCCTAAACTATCTCCAAACATTGAAACAGAAAGAAACCGGCTTCAATTCTACAGTCAGCTGCTCAATCTCACTCTTAGCCTTGTCTGCGGCAGGTTCTTTCACAATTACCTACCTATGTAGAGATACTATGCCGGACTCTGGGGCAGGAGAAGCTGTTCTGTCACTTTCTATATAATCCAGAAATTACCGCGTATTCTTCGCTGGTCTCTGGCTGGCCTGGACCTAAGGTCCCCGAGTGTTTATACCTTTGAGACACGGCTTATAGGTACTTGTGACAGGTTGAGCAGGAATACCCGCTGAACTAAAATTTATTACGCACGGAAGGGAAAGATCTCGATCTTCTTTAGGCAGAGGTTGAATCATGGGTTGAACCATGGGTTGATGGGCCATTCCGCCTATTCCGTGGATATAGTCTTTCCCCGTCTACATCTACTCGAACCACAGCAAATTTACCTAAGCACGATTCCCATACTTGCCTGTCAGATGTTAAGCACGAACAGTCATACTATTATGGAAAAGATTTCTTATTATTAAACAGAAGTTAAGTCGATTACTTCCTTATCAGAAGTTAAGTCAATACGAGAACCAGCCTCGGCTTGTGAAATGACAAACCATTTGGGATCGGGCGATCTAACGTGAGCTAAGGCGAGATGGTCTGTAAAAGGAACCGTGTCAAGATACCATCTGTTGCACCAAGGGCAGCGATAGCGATCCTCTACGAGGAACACAGATACAGGCGGGTTTTCATCTTTGCTGCCCGCCAAATCCCGCAGGCGTTTGAGAAAGGATGGTGGGACATCGTGCGGCGGCAGACCAAATCGTGGCCTCCCCGCCTGTAGGTAGGCAGTCTGTAGGTAGGTATAATTTCGAACTACTGGCGGGAGTATCGGCTTGTGTGGTGAAATGGCTGGTACTTCCTCTTGTGGTTTTTGTGACGTTTCAGCTTTGCGTGGCTCGCGTGTCAATGAGACTGTTCCCGAGTCTGATTTGTAAAGTGTTCCCAAGTGTGATTTCTTAGAAATCATATGCTTAGTTCTAGGGTGTGTAGGTGAGGCGTGAGTGGCATTGGGGGTTGTCTCGACAGGCTGGTTGATAGGGGTTGTAATGTTGGCTCGAGAGCCGACCAAAATGATGGGCTCCGGATTCTGGGCTTGACCCGGGGTGGCTCCGGGGTCTCGAGATTGTGGTATACTTTTCTTGGCTGGTGGCACAGAATGAGGACTGCCGTCAGGTTCAACAAGCAATCCACCATACCATTGAACAGTCCGAGGCCGGACTGGAGAAAGCTGAGGTGGCCTTGTTGTATTCCCAGATACTTCTTTCGGAAAAGAGGGACCAATAGATTTTGTTTTCAACTTGAGAAGGTCTTTTGTTGTATGAACGGATAAAGCTTTTTGAAACTTCCTCCGGTTCGTGTATGGGAGCGGTATAGAAGGTTGATTGCGTTGTGTTAGGTCGATAGCCTCGTTTTTATCAGCTGCTGGATCCTCCGCCAGCTGTTCCAAGCAGAGAGCAGCAGAGGCGGCAAGACTGGCTCGGGCGGTGGGGGTCAAAGAGTTTGTTTCAAAATCCACTTCGCTCCCAGTTGTCGTTCGCTGATTTGCATCTATCTCGGCCCCTCTTGGGTCAGTATTACAGCCAGTGATTTTCGCTGGACTCGAAGCGGTCCTTGATTCAGGACTCGGGTCCTTGCCAGAGCACGAGGGATATGATTGAGATGTTTCCGACTCTCTATCTGGAGAGAAGACATCGTTCTCCTGTGACGCTGGGCCAGTCGTGAAGTATCCTACGAATGGGGCTATATCATCAGGCCTAGAGCTGTCCATTTCTAGGGCACAGGTTGCTGTCTTGCGCTGGAAATCTGGTTCAGAGTCAGTTAATATGAGCCGGCTCAGGGATTCTTAGGTAAACTCACTGCCCAACGAGCTTGCGCTTGTCTCTCTTTCAATACGCTCCCGGAGGTAACTCCTCGCAAACTTTAAATTCGGTACAAGACGTGGAGAGGCGTCAAACACATTCACGTCTTGTAGATCTCTTCCCCTCACCCAGTCTACTGGGCTTCCATTAGGAAACTCCTTCCGATCAAAGTACATGATGGGAAATTCGGGTTCGCAGTAACCCGACCATCGGCATTCATAATCAGTCTTCCAACGCAGTTTCTTTGTTTCCGGATTGTAGCTGTAGCATGCCGGTGTGTGCTTGGTCAGACCAAGAGTCTCTAGTGTACTTGTACTTGGAAGTCCAAATTCCTCCAGTCCGGATAGAGGCAAAAGCAGCGCAGGTAGCCAAACTCGCGTCCTTTCCGAGTATGTCAGATATATTCGGCCCGGGAGTAAGACAGGAGAATCCTTATCTGGACTCTTGGGTTGCCCTTTGCCGAAGTCTCTGAACCGACGTCCTGGGTTTCTGATTCCAGTACGTGCAGTTGAACGCTTTGTCCTTCCTTGATTCGCCTTCAATGCCACAGAATTGTTTTTCTCCGCGCGTTCATGGTTGCAGTTCAGGACTCTGATCCCTAAAATCCGGACGATCACTGCATTAGTCGGATATCGCAGTCGACCATGCCTCTTCTCCCTCAGATGGAGTGCAGCCCATCTAAGAGGAGGGTTATTGAAATCGGTGTCGTGCTCATTGCATCGTAAAATAAACCATGATCCATCGAATTGTATAATTTTTCGTTTTATTGGGGCTTTGCCGCCTTGGAACACTTCATCAAACGAGACTGTATTCCTAGCTTTTGAGAAACAGTCCCGGTCAGGGGTGTTTTGCTGAGCAATTTCCCGTGTTACGTCAATGTCGATTAGACGTCCAGTACGTAGTTTACTTACAGGAGAGGGAGTGCAGACAATAGTCTCGTCATTTGAGGAATGAGAGTCGGAATCATCGGGTGATTTTAATAAATCGCTCATGTTCTCATCATTCGGGCTGCAGTCCTCCATTGATGGCCTGATGCGAGTTGCGCCGAGACGCAGACCAGGAGTTGTCTCCGACAATGTGAGGGGCCAAAAACTGGTAAATCACGGCTGATAAATAAATACTCAATTATCGACAGAGCTGGTAGCCTGTGAGTGGTTTGCCTTGTTATATGATGAGGGGAAAACCGGTTCGGTCGGACGGGTGCAAGACTCATCACCTTTATGGTGGCTGGCTCGGCTCCGACAGTCTGGTACAAGACATTATTGGCCATCAAAGTACCTTTGTTGGCTGGCGAAACCAACGTCAGCGGAATCAACTGCTTCAGAACATCTCAACCAACAGCCATGGCGCTATCACACCAGAAACCAAGGTGCCTCAGACCACCACGTTACTGGCCAACGGCTGCGGGGCAGGTTCCTCTTTTATCCTTGCCCACACCCACTGTACATGGCATCACTGTCATGTGCGAGCTAGCACCAACAGATTTGCAGGGTTTTCAGAAGGACTAGCAGGGGGGCCCGGGCTTAATGGGACGCTGCTAAAGTCTGATCGCACGGAACTCAGCTGTCCAGAACGCGGGCTGTTAGCCCCAAACGTTGAGTGCTAATTATGGACTTCTTCCTATCCGAGAATGCTCTGTTGAGAAGGTCGACCCGTTTTAACTTGGCCTACATAAGCCGGCTTCTGCCGTCCCGGAATTTCCCTTCGCTCGGCCTTCCCACGAGCTCATAACCTGAGTGACACCGACGACCCAGCACATACGACCATACCCACTGGAGAACTCGGGATCCCGTCTGCTCTCCCTGAGTCAAGCCGGAAGGGGTTGATTAGTAGTTTGGTCGGTGACGACCAGCGAATCCCCGCTGTTGTATGTTTTTGGTGGTGAATCCTTTTTTGCTTGTCCTGTTGCCGATGTCGTACGTGCATACCCTGGAGGTTTGGCATTGAATCCAGTCCTATCTGAACTTTGAGGGAAGTCCGCGCGGGCTTGTCTACAATGTGAACTTGCTTTGAAGCTGTCAACATTAAACCCATTGCCTGCAATACATGAGGTGGCTATCCAGTTGAATATCAGTCTCAGATGATAGTATGTAGACGTTTCAACTTGGTGATACCCCAAGCTCAGACATCAAGAGCCCAAGCGAAGCACACTGCCCAGATTGACGGGTCGAGTGAAGGGAAACCCTGTTGATATCGAGGCAGAAGAAATTTTATAAAAAAGACAAGTGTGTGCATATATACTGATTGTATCCGGCCCGAGGCTCTATCTTCTGTTTGTTCAACCCTGGACAAAGCAATTAAAACGATGGAGTGACAGCTTAATCTTAGCTTGCCTTTCCTTAAAGTCTGGTACGTAAACCGGAGAAGAAAGCGCGGGGGCCCATAACCAGCTCAATTCAGGCATCGGCTTTCATCAATTTCCCCCTTCTCCGCCTGGAGGCGAAACTTTAAACTCATGATTTCTAACAATTTTGGGCACAGCTCCAACGCACCCGCACTAGTCATTATTTTCACTCTAGCTGCCCTTTACTTTATCTGGACAGCGACAGCATAGCCCTTACCGGTTATTATCTGAACTGTTGCTGCCACTGCCCCCTCCTCTGCCCTCCATAAACTGACGTGTCGGCGGGTTCAGGCACAAAACCCCCACAATTCCAAGATGGCCAGCGGAAATCGGATCTCCGTCCTCTCTCTCAGCCAGAATCGAGCTGTTGTCAGAACTATCGACGACCATATTACACCCTACGGCTACGGCATTGGCGGCGTTCTTGAAGCCGATCCCTTTTCTGCTCATGACCTCGCTGTCGCGTTGAGAGTGCTCGAGTCCCGACCTAGAGCTGTCGTTGTCAGTCGCGGGTACACCGAGGAGGAGGCGGATGAGGTGCGAAAGGCCTTCGCCGAGTACTCCAAGGATGTGAGTCTCGACGCAGGAACCGTCATCAAGATCACCGACGAGGTTTTCGATAAGCTTGGCAAGGAAGGCGTGCCTAAATGGGTCTTGGAACAATTGCAAGATTGTTTTGAGAAATGACGGCGCGAGAACCAATCACCATGTCACCGGGACCGACGCCATGCCCTGAACAATGGATATAGACGAGACCTACAGTTAGCCCAACTCTGACATCGAGGAAGCTCCGTACCGCATCTCTACCAACATTCTCACACTGGTCAGCCCATGTTGATCGCGAGGCAGACTCCAGTTCAAGCTCTGAATGTAGGAGCGCATCCATGAAGAACCAGGTAGACTACTACTCCGTACCTTGGTTAGAACCTGAGTCGGCTTAGCAGCAGATTAATTCTACGTACTGCCTCACCAGCAGGTTGATCCTTATTCATGGACACATTGACAATATGCCGAAGATGTGAAGTTTGTTGTATTAAGAGCTTGGAAATGTAATTCTTTGTATCGTTAACCGGCAATGAAAACCGCGCCCTGCCCCCGGTTGGTACAGGACGAATGACCAGCTCAGCCACATACCTCCTCGACGATATGTGGTGCCCCAGGCTTCTACTCCCGCTCAAACAATTGGTGCGTCCAGTACAAACCATGTTCATATCTGTTCTTCCTCCGCAGGTCCTTGAATTGCGCGTCTGTAGTCGTCCAAGTCAGCCTCCATCGTCTTCAGAACTGGAACCGTGAACTAGGCACTTATCTTACCTTGCCCTTGCATCAACTCTTGGGTTTGGCGGATAAAGGTCCTCTGCTGTTCGTCAATTTGATGACATTGTTTAACCTTTGCGTTCCAATTGAGCCAGAATGGTTCCGAGCCATTGGTGATGAAGTGGAAGCGGGAGAGGAGGATCTTGGCTGCATGGAACCAACCCTCCGCCAAGATCATGTCGGAGTAACGTTGCTTTTTAATGGGTGTCGGTACCCAAGGGCGGCCACAAAAATAACGTTACGCATGTATAAATGACTTACATTAGACCCCCAGGCTTTGGCAATGTTGTGGCCGTGAACCGAGGCTGCTTCCACATGATTCAAAAGGATGAAAATTGTCAAGGAGCAGTCAAATCACTCCTCAGGTTTGTTGGCTCGAATAGTCGCATCAAATTTGGCCAGAGGATTCATCCTCAATGGATTCGACACTTACTGGATCGCAATCTGATCAAGCTGGACGTCCATCAAGGGAGTGACGGGTACAAAGCCGTACCAAGGGCTCTTGGGATCTGTCGGCTCGCTTACACCAAGCGCGTCGTCTCCACAGATATTCCACTGTTTCTCAATGACGCGAGAGTAAGCCCATATGTTGAGCGCCATCTCTGTCATTGTGCCCTGCGAGACATGAGTTACCGAGAGGTTCAAGATCTGGCCAGACAAGGTCACTTAGCCGCCTTCGGCGCGCGTATTCCATTGCCGTCTCCGTTACCAACCTTGTAATCTCAGCCACACCGCGAAAAGTTTCGAGATATTTATCTCGAGTCAGTTGGATGTATTGCTCCATGTTCTTCTTGATTTCCTCTACGCGCGCCAAACAATAGGGGGGCATTTCTAGCACGTGTTCTTTACCATCTTCGTCACGCTCTTTGAGATGTACTTTGTCATCCTCTTGCGGTTCAAATAGGCAGATGTGCACTTCAAGCTCCTCCCCGAGCAATTGAAAAAAGCGTATGGTCTTGGACGGTGGCTCAAAGTCTCTAGTCGTAGCCTGTATAATGATTTAACATGCTGAGCTGTGACAGTAAGCAATGGCTACTCTACATTAGGTGAAGAGCAGGAAAGAAAATCGAAAAGGTATATCAAAATAATGATTAACGTAGCTAGATAAGTGACTCTTAAACTACTACTCTGAATAGTATCGACCTCTTTCTCAACCTCCTCAGAAAGTCGTCCTCCTGGACACTTGTAAGAATTCGCTAGAATCCACTACCTTGTCCACGTTAGGTTCAGGATACCCCGCAGTTTCCGGCCCAGGGGCTGTAAATTGTATATAAGACCTCCATATCTTGGTACGTCAAAATCTTTACATACTGACTACTAGATGTACTACGGAGGACGGTAGTTATTGAGTAGCCAGGGTAGCGGATTCGATGTCACGTGGTACATGGCTAGCGTCATTTGCGTATACGGCCCAGCTGACAGTCAGCCATCCCAACTCGCTCTCTCAACCTTTGTCATCCCCTTCTTGATTCTTTTTCTTCTAAACACCACATTCGACAACTTACCCCACTCCAAAATGTCACAAAATAGAAAAGCGGGGGACACATGCTGGACATGTCGACTGCGCCGAAAGAGGTGCGATAGATCTCGCCCCGTTTGCGGAACTTGCAATGGTTTGGATATTCCTTGCCACAACAGGAGAGAGAGGCCGGACTGGATGGATGGCGGCGAGAAGCAAAAGGAAATGGCCGAAGACCTCAAGAGACAAATCAAAAGCGGCCAGGGGATCCGGCGACAGACCCGGACCACAACATCAAGCGGCGATAAACGATTTGTTGTTACGCTCCAAAAGGATTACGAGGAGCCACCAGGATCGACAACCCTATTTCATTCATATCCGGGCCAAACTACTGCAAATATTGGTCAATCAGATGGTGGTTACGCGGAAAACCCACCCTTGAGGCGTCAAAGGGGCCTGAGGAGCGGCTCCGTATTGGACCTGGCCCAAGATCAAAATGTTGAAGAAGCCGGTTTTATGAGTCCTCCTTCAAGCAACGCTTGGGATTTGGACTTCGTGATACTGTACTTGGACTACGCCTTTCCGTTCCTCTTCCCTTTCTACCATCCACCAATGATAGGAACAGGCCGCGGGTGGCTGCTCAAGTTTATTCGGCAGAGCGAGTCTGTTTTCTGCTCTGTACTGAGTCTGAGTTCTTACTTCCTGACAATCGGTTTGAAGGACGCCTTTCCTGGAAAACACGATGCATGCAAGTCGACTGTATGGGAGCAAACACTGGAGCAAGCCGACCAATCTTTTGCAATGATTGAGAAGGAACTGCACGAAGCGAAGGATCAAGAAGGACAACAAGGACTGGTTAAGAAAGCTTGTCTGATGCAGAGTATCATACAGCTGCTGATCTTTGAGTCTTTCTTGGGCAAATCTAATAACTGGGTTCTGCACCTCACGCCTGCAGTCGCCCTGTTCGAAAGCATTTTGCATGACCATTCGTCTTCCAGCGAGCCAGATCTCACAAAAGTTCTAAACGAGATGGCATGGCCAGAAAGAGCTACTGGCCTCCTGGATCGGCCACTATGGAATCCCGACCAAGCGGCGTTTCGCTTCTTCACTGCCATTCTTATCTACGTGGACATCATTGCAAGCACATCAACGGGGCGGGCACCAGCCTTGAGGAAATACCATACTCACTCAGTTGTGTCGGATAGGCCTCAAGATGTATACGTCGAACTAGATCTGTCCTCTTTCATGGGTTGTCAGAACTGGGTCTTGCTGGCCATCGCAGACATTGCCGAGTTGTACGCCTGGAAAAGAGAGATGACGAATACTACGACACTCTCTGTAGCAGAGTTGACTGAGCGTGCTCGGTCGATCCATCAACGCTTACAGGACGGTGTTGTGTCTTTGAGTGATACCCCAATCACAGACAAGCATAACAGCCTCCACCGCTTTAGCTCGTGCTATTGCAGTCCCGAGTCGAGTATCAGCAGCTCTTCATTCACAATCACGCGGATCTGGGCACACGCTGCGCGGATTTATCTCTCCGCTTTCACCACCGAACTACAAACAACAGACGATAATGCCCACCAACATGTTTCATCTGTATTGATCCTTCTAGAAGACATTAGGACAGGGGCGCAACTACGTGCATTGGCATGGCCCATCTGTGTGGCTAGCTGTCTCGCGGACGTGGAACAACGGCGGGGCTTTCGTGAGTTGTTCTCCAAAATTGGCGATGACCAATCTCTTAACACGCTTCGCGAGGCGTGGGAGATTATCCAAGCTGTGTGGGCGCGTCTTGACACGAATTGCCAAAATTGCGACTTTGTGGATCACTTCCAGATTCTAAATAGACCTGTATTGCTGGTATAGAACATTTAGATATTGGCAAGTCCTCATTCGGCCTCCAATTCTCCAGCATAGTCCTACTATTTGCCTCGCCAGAAACCAAGCATATCTGCCATTGTCATGGTCTTGATCTCCGGAAACTTGGCGTTCAACGTGTTTTCCTTAGGAAAGTCGAACAGTCCATCCAGAGCGTATAAACTATACTTGGAAAAGTTTCCCTGAATAGTTTCTTTGGGAATCATGGAATAAACACTAGTGTGAGATGGAAGTTCAGTTATCTCTCCACGATTAAGCTTCTCGAGGCTATCGTACGCCACATCGAACTTGGACTCTATCACAACATTAATCGGTGTTTCGTTAATGGAGATAGCAGACACACATACCTCTGGCTTTTTCTGCCAGTTTAACAATCTGGTTCAAAGTAGTTTTGTCGCTGTAACAGAAGAGATCTCTGTCCCACTTAGGCAGGTTGAGAGCTGCCACAACAAATTTGGCCATATCGAAGCTATAGGTATAGGCGATGAGGTCGTTTCCGGAGCCTGGAATGGCAGCGGCTCGATTGGCCACGTCAACATTTATGGCGACAGGATTCATGTAACTTTTAATATGAGGGATCCCGAGATGGTCTGCAAATTGCCCGACGCGGATCGTCGTCCATTCCAATGACGTCTTATGAAGCTCTTGGGCAGTCGCACGTCGAGCGAGGATACGCCCGAACTGTTTCCTAGATTGTGGTCAGTCAGTCTCCATCTTGGCTTGGGGTCTAACAAAGTCTCAAGTTGCTTACATCTCTGGAATAGGAGCCGCGTAGTCACTGGCAATGAATCGCTTGGTTACGCTTGATCTGCTAGCCGCTCTGACAAGAGCAACCTCAGAAGCACTGGACTCGGCATCCTTGACAAGAATCGCTGAGATGACGGTGTATATGCCGTTTTTCTCAAGCGTATCAACCAACGAGTCGATATCGTCATAATTCACGGTAATGACAGGAGTTGCAGAAGTCTTGCTGTCAGCCTTCTGAAATGAAAGTCAGTGAGGATAGTCAACATTTGCGTTGGCTAAGTACCTTTCTGGACAAGATAATCAGATCATGCTTTGAGTCGTCCTGCAGTACTTCTGCAATTGTCTTGCCAACATGGCCAGTGGCTCCAGCGATTGCAACTGTCACCATTGTGGGGGACTAGGTAGGTTCAAATGAGTTGGATTGAAGGGTTGTTGGTGGAGAACTGAGGATTATTATGTCCATGCTTTTTGACAGAGACTTTAAGACTTTAAATACTTATTTCTTGATCAAAAACAGTCAAATCCTCGATTGAATGTGCCGACCGTGCCGGATTTTCAGCCCGACTCCATCCCATCAAATCGTTGAGCGACACTATCACCGCGCGCCGAATGCTGAATCAGGAAGACCGCGCGCTGATTTCCAACTGTGGATAGGCTGGGTGAAAGGAAGAAAGCGGAACCAATCGGATAGTAGCGTTTCCATCCCCATTACCCAATTTCCGCTTCGGGTACTGATCTGCAGCCGTCAGAGTCACAGCTAGAGGCAGGACGGCACGTTCCGACTCAGTCTTCCTTCCAGGCCGCCCGTATCGATATATTTGTAAGGGGTTCGAACATGGCGCAGAACCATCGCCGACTTTGTAGAAGGCAGCTCAAGGTTAGACTGAGGCCTAGCTCGCCTCCTTCATCCCCCGCTCCGGCGCTTCTCCTCAGTAACCAGAGATGCCTCTCAGTACCATGGGGCGTCTCGAAATCGAAATCCTCCATTTCTAGTCGAGCACGCGCAGTTGAGAAACCTTAAGCCACCCGTCGAGACATCTCGGAGAGCTTGGACTCACTCCCAATCGACTCGGAAAGCTGACGACGCAAACATTGAAGCTAGTCGTGCAGGCAATCTTAAATGGTCTGTCGCACGACCACTCTCAGCTTGATCAGCATCCAGTGAGAATAAATCCGGGCGAGCGAGATACAACAGTGAGATTCCCTCGTGGGATGCGCGAGTGATGTCTCACCACAAATACCCGCCATATTTTGTGAATATACTACCTCCGAAGAGCTCTGTAAGCCATCAGAGAAATCTGCTAACTCTCGGCTTGAAAGAAGGCTTCTGGACAGGAGGCTTGCCCACGGACGAAGGCAGCCCTAGATGCAGTGAAGGCGCTGAGCAACAATCTTCTTCTAAGCTTCTAATTGTCTTCATGCTTTCTGGATATAGTAACAGGACGAAAGTTTCTGAACAACCTTATTTATAGTGCTGTGTCACCAGTGCGTTGACAGAAAATTTGTTTCTTCCTGTGAATTTTAAGCGTATTTTCGTTCCTTGTGTAAAGATTTGAGCGTATTTGCGCTGCGTATAAACTTGAGCGTATTCGCGTAATCCAGGTACCATTTTTCCAACGTTTGTGGTTCGCTACTGTCCTGGTTTACTCCACGCTGATCCAGCAGTAGTGTCTTACAGATTCAAGGGTATAGTCCCAACTGTATGCAGATGACTTACATATCATTCCTTTTCTAAGCGTATTAATGTAGCTTGCGTATCAGTCCAAACGTGTCTACGTTCCTTGCGTAGCTATTCTATCCAAGCGTCAGAAATAGACGTAAGCTGACTTTCTGAATTAGGGGCTCTTCATCGTGAACCTCTGTCAAAGTGTCTCATCCCGTGCTCAGGACTCTTGTATATAAGCGAACGCATATATCCCGTTGAGATCACTACCCTTCATCACTACAATTCATCAGTATCTCATAACAGCTATCATCCTCTTCAACACACTCTCAGAAGAACCTTCCAACATTCAAAATGTATTATTCCATTCTTCTCGTTGCCTCCGCCGCCCTTATTCAAGGTGCTCTTTCAGCCAAGATCTCAACCTTTGTCGGGCCCAACTGTACGGGCGCGCAGAAGGACATCCACGTTTATGACGACACGTCTGTCCTCAACATCCCCCAGTTCCAATCTTATAGGGAGAATGGCTACGGCTCTCATGGACAGAGAGTCGCTTTCTATACCGAGAGTGGGCTCCCAGGGACCTGCGGAGGTGCCAAGATCTACGACACGTGGGCCTACGACGGCGACTACTTCCATTCTCACCAGTGCTACAACCTCATTGACCATGAACCCCACAAGTACGGAGTTGCTTCATGCGTCACGTCTTACTACAAACTCTGAAGGTTTGTCAAGTATCTCCCTTTGCAAGAATCACAATTGTTAATGAAACCCGTGTTCAGAACCACAATTTGACCTGTTGATCATCAGGAACGGGACACGTCGAAGGAACACTGTTTATTCGGCACGTGGACCTTCCGAATGGATGTGTTCCTCGACATGAGCCCATCTCATTAGATCACGAAAGAGTTGTCATCAATAGCTAGCTAGCTACTTCTTTGTCATTCATTCCTCCGTCTCTTACAGAAAAACTTGCCAGGGTCCCCGCCAGACAATGAATTTCATGTGCCCGCCCAAGCCGCTTTGACGAATTTTGTGGGCAGTCGGCTGCATTTATTTCGCCTTTAGAAGTAGACAATCAATTTAAGCCAACGTCTGCCTACCCATTCGTTCCAGAATTTTATCTATTTATCGTTGCATTTCTGAAAGTTGTGTCTTGTCACTTTGTTAGGAAGGGAAATGTCACAAAGCGTCCAGGTTAGGTGACTCTATCTCAAAACAAATCTAGAGTAGTCCATGGCTGTCAAAGTATGCTTCCTTACACCATCCTAGAGTTCAGCCTCGCAGAAGAGATGGGATTTTACCTGCAATTCCACGGCGGCGCCGCGGCGGTGGTCCATTACGGAAGCAAAGTCACGTGGTACTTCGGCATTTTCCTACAGGGTAGGGCATCCTTGGAAGCCGAGCTGCAGCTGCAAAGGCAGACACGCATCATTTCATGATTGGGACGCGTTGTAGCCTTGGACTAAATAATCTAGCATAGTCCGTAAAACGTTATGGGCATACTCCGTACCATTATTACAAATCGCAAATCAAAGTTTCGGTTGACAGCAATTGTGGATCTCGCGCCTAAGGATTCGGACTTCGGGCGTGGGGTGGACACGCAAATAACGAGGGCGAGTCCCATGTGAAAGTCCTACAGGTGTCAGCCAATTACAAATCTCGGTGACTTATCGGATGCTTTCCAGTCCATGACGAGAATAAGCATATAAGAATTTGGGCCCCAACACCACAACAGTTTGATCTGGCACTATTCCCTTCAGCTAAGAGCGCAACTCGCCACAAAACAATCTGCAACCATGGCGACCGATGGACAACCAACATATCTCGTCACCGCTGCCGCCGGGCACATCGGAACACGGCTTGTTCCGCTTCTTTTGTCGCAGGCGTCAAGGCCAAAACTTGTCCTCCCTACCAACAACCCCGAACGGTTGAAGTCGCAGCTCGCTTCTCTGCCGGATCGCTCTCGCATCCAAGTCATCCATGGAGACATTCAAGACCCAATCTTCCTGGAGGATATCCTCAAGTCTCACGGCGTTACAGCTGCATTTCTGTGCCTGACGGGTGAAAACGAACTCATGGTCACGCTCAACTTCTTCGATGCCATGAGACGTGTCAACCGGGTGAAACATCTGGTCTATTTATCTGCATGCGGCGATTTTGACCTCGAGGCAATTAAGTCGGGCATGCTCAATGATAATGCAGCTGGGCACGTGTTGGTTAAGCCAATCGTTGAAGCCAAGTTGCGATATGGCTTACCACCACGAAACCAGCCGGGCGGCTTCAGCTGGACCATCATCGGGCCCACTCTCTTTTACGACAATGATTTGCGCAGCAAGGAAAGTATCTTGAACCAGGGCATTTTTAACGAGCCGCTCGGTGGCAAAGGCGTGAGCAGGGTTGACCCTGCTGACATCGCACTGGCCGTGGCCAATGCCTTAGATGACGATGGAAAGGTGTGGGCGGGAAAGAAGGTCATGGTAGGAAGTCTCAAGACCTATACCAACATCGATGTGGCCAAGCTATGGTCAGAAGCGCTTGGAACCCGGGTCACTCCCATGATGAGTACTGAACATGGCCTCGCCGGCTTTGAGGCGCACTATAGGAACTTCGTGAGTACGACATTCGCGAGGGATATGAAGTTGATGTATGAGTATTTCGAGAAGCATGGCTTTCGCATGAATGAGGCCGAGTATCAGGACCAAGTCGCCTTATTGGGAAAGAGCCCTACAAGCTATGAAGAGTTTGTGCAAAAGATCGCAGAAGAGTGGAAGGCGTCCTGATAGAGTATCCATAGAGGCAAGACTCCCCAAGTTAATGTTTCTTGAACATCATGATGAATGGTCACATGACAGTATAGGGGATTCTGCACAACGTTACCTAAGTTTCATGAGGCAAGGACAAATAACAGCTCATGACCCACTAGATGCATATACATGTATTTGAAGGTATGTATGATGAATTACTATGCACAGTCTTTGTCCTTGTTGATCAAAACCGACGGCTCAATGCTTTCCAAGTAACCCTTCTCAATCAATGCCAGGACATTTCCAGCTTCACCAGTGAAAAACTGCGCTCCAAGTCCCGGCTGGCCAAACCAAGGGGCAATCGGTCCTCCTATCACAGTGAGGGGCTTAATGACACGGTAAACGTGGTAGTTGTATGGGAAGTCCGGTGCAGATGGGTTGGTGACGAGGTTAGACGGCGGTAGGGCTCTTTGTGAGAAGGGAGCAGCAGCAGCAGAGATGAAAGACCCTGCAGAACTTGTTAGACACGATTATTCTGCACCATCATGTTGTGCGATACAAGAACGTACCATATTCACTTCCGAAGCGATCTACAAGAGTACCCTTCTTCAGAACCATGCTGCCATTGATGGCATTGCCTTGGTCATCAAGTTGGAAGCCGTTCTGGGGAGGATACTTGTAATTGCCCTCATCATCGGTCCATTTCTCGATGAATTTGCCTGGTTTCAATCCTCCGAAGCGGTCGTAGTTCTCGACGAGCGTGCCAAGCGGCAGCTTTTTGGGTAGAACCTTGGGCCCAAGGCGAGAGTCGCGGCAGATGTAGTTCTTTGACTCGGAGCCGCCATTTCGCGTGCCAGTGCAGTCGCATTCTGCGGCCGATTTGGCCTGATCTCCGACGGGGTAAGCGGAGACAGCAGAGAGCCATAAGAGGCACGACACGACGATTGAGGGGAGCATCTTTTGGTGTGACTATCCCTGCTTGGAGCTGGAGCTAGAGAGAGGAAGAGGTATGGGAGAGATGGGCTAAGACGAAGGGGTCGCGGGACTGGAATCCGTCATGGCCGCTTTTATAGCCCTTGGTGAATTCCTTAGGCATTCTTGTTTGATGGGGCACGAAGCTCATGTCTTACAGCTTGGCACCCAACTGAGTACACCGCGTGCCGTGTCTCACTCTCAGCTGCTGTGACAGGGATGTAGTGGGCTCTTTGCAGGAATGCGAGCAAATGAACTGCTAAATTTCGGAAACATCTTTGATCTGCCGCATAGCCTGCAGTGATCGGCGACCAAGGTCCCTAAATTCTGCCTATCCATGGAGAGGAAGGCCGACGATGATACCTCAGCTCGGCAGTGGAGGCCCGTCAGTTCATCCCGCTTATGGGGGCCCTTGTCATGAAAGTGGCTGGTCAAGCAAGGATGACAGCTCAGCCCAAACATGGAGAGCAGATAAGGAGAGTGCTTGTCACATGTCGATTGGAGAGGCCGTGTCTCACTTTTAGACCTCATTGCCTCGGAAACATAAGGCGATGAGGTAATTGACCTCTCGCCATGATTCGGTTCTGATATAAAAATTTCGTATCGTCCAACTTGCGCTTTGTCTCTTCTCCGCATCTCACCAGATGAGATGGCCTGAGGTGGCTGGGTGGGATTGCTTAGCTTCTTGGCATTGTGGGACAAGCCGAATTTGCATAAAACACAGAACATGTACATAAGCATACCAGAAGGGCTGTGTTGTGCAACGGATGAAAAACCATGGCCATTGACTGCGCCACAGTTGCATGCCCAAGCTTGGATAAAGCTGTGGAACGGAACTCCGAGCCCATATAAAAGCCGTGTCAATACCCCGTTGATTACAGCATGCACCATCACATGAGGTCAAGGATCTTGTTTGGCACAGATGTTCCATGAACTGAACACTAACCAAGCAGGTAGTGACAGGGCTGCAGTCCTTATGACAGATCAAGAGGTCATTGTTGACCAGAGATTGGCTACCGATTCCTTCCTTTCCAGAGGTGCTGCCGCTTGCAAGTTCCAACGTAAAGAAAAAACACTCTAAACCAGTGACTTAGACAAGCTCCCTGGTCTCTGCCTGCGACTTGCCGAGGTCTGGCTTGGAAGTGCCTTCGGTGGTGTCTCCGAAGTGAATCTGCTTCTCAACAGCCGCCACCGTCTTCTCATTGAGTTGATCATCCTCGAAGACTATGATAGAGGTTAGTCATACTTGTGATATCTAAAAGACAAGCTTGGAAAAAGCTTACGGAAGGCCAATTCTTCCAGAGTACGGCCACTGGTCTCGGGGTACAGCAGGAAGACGATGCAGAACTCAAAGAAGATCCAGCCACAGTAAATGGCGAGGTAACGCCATTTGATGGCGTCGAGAGCAATCGAGTTGACGTTTGTGCTGAAGAAACCTGCGAGTTTGCCGAAAATCTGCTGGACACCGATACCACGGCTTCGTTGGGCATACGGCCAGAGTTCGACGAGGTAGGCTGAGACGAACTGTTAGCAACCATGTTGTAAATGGGTGTTCTTTCGACTTACTGTAAGTCAGAGCATTATTTCCAATGTTGTAGGTAGGTGAGTAAGCAAAGTAGAAGAACAGAGCAGCGATACCGGCTGACTTGTTCTTTATACCAGCGGACTCTGCAGCCTGCAACCTCTCGAGAGACACCGTGATGGCAATGAAACACAACAGCATCAGACTGGCTGAGAGCATGTACATCTTTCTTCGCGGGAAGCGCGTAACGATGAGGGCAATAATGGTCGCATTGATCAAGCTCCAGCATGCGTTTGCAAGGTTGATGCGGGTCTTTGCGTAATTGCTGGTGTAGCCCATCATCTGGAAGAGAACACCAGAGTAGTAGCTGATGAGCGTGTTACCTGACAGCTGCGTGAAGAGGCCAATGAAGATGGTGACGAGGAACCGTCGGCGCATGCCAGCTGTACGGAGGAGTTCCATCCAAGACTGCCCCGAAACCTCCATTTCGGTTTTGATGGTTTCTCGAATTTGAACGATCTCAGCCTGAACGAGCGGAGAATGGGCATCTCCTTCGGCGTGGTACTTGACAAGGATGGCAGCAGCTTCTTCGGTTCTGTCGCGCGAGATGAGGTATCGGGGGGACTCAGGAAGCAAGCTGAGCGCCAAGAATTAATCATACGCTGAGGAGGAAATGTGAACCAGGCAAGAAGGCTTACAAGACAGTCGCAATTTGAATCAAGGACGGGCAGATCTGGAGAAGAGAGGGCACTCTCCACGCCCAATTGCTCTTGATATCGGTAGTACCGAGGGCGATGGCTGAGGCGGTGATCTGGCCGATGAAGTAGGACGAGTTGAAGAGCGAGGTCAGGGTAGCACGTTCCTTGGGGTGACCAAGTTCTCCGATCAGGGCTGCTCCAGAAATGATGCAGAAGAGGATGCCCATTCCGAGAAGCATGCGCGCAATGATATACATGGCGACTGCGTTGTTTCCATGAGTAACTAGGAACGGATGTCAATTGGATTCGATGCTTACCGTGCTGAGCAAAACCCTGGAGAAGAGCTCCGAATACCATGATGAAAGAGCCTAGCATGATGGACCATCGCCGTCCATAGCGCTGAGCGACCCATGGAGCGAACGGGACGGCAAAGATAGAGCCCAGCTGGTACGACGAGTTGACAAAGCCGAGCAGACCCGCCTCAATGGCGTAGTCGCCGTCTGCATTTGTTCGTCCATTGCCAAAGTCTTGCGACGGGTGTCAGTATAGCTAGAACCCCTCAGCTCAAATTGTTCTTACACTTGTGAAAGGTCTGGGCAAACTGCAGCGTGTTGATGAGCTGTGAGTCGAAGCCAGATGTCATTTCAACGCCCATGCAGCAGCAGAACAGCCATATGTACATGAGGCGCAGATTCGGCTTCTTGTACCATGGCGTCTTGTCCTCCTCGACAAGGCGAGTGACGATGGGGTCGGCCGCTGAGCCAACGTTGACCATGTTGGAGGCTTTGCTTCCTGGGCCTTTTCTGGGAGGGTTTGAGAGTTGGTAGCAAGGACGTTGGACCCGTAGTCTTGAGCGGGGGAGGGGTCTCAGTTAAAGGCTACCGAGGGCGGTGACACTGACGATCCGACCCGACGTTCGGAAAAGCCTTTCTATAAGCTCTATTATAGTTGGTGTTTTTGAAGCTAAAACGTCTAATCGGGTCGCTTCCCGCCATTGCCGCATACAGGCTGTTACAGACAAGACACGAGGGCCGTCGAGGGTTGCATCGTCTCCGTCGGACTCTGTCGGACATCTTGGCAGCAGGGGATGCGAGCCCTTGACAGTCCAATGCCATGCAGAGGGAGACAGCCGGGGTTACACACGGTTAAATTGATTCCACGTGTGTGATTTGCGGGCGAACCCCGCGTCGTCGACGCGGGGGAGACTCCGCCGAGGATCTAGAAAAGATCGACATGCCATTATCTCGGCCAAACTAGCGGTTAAACGGGCCGGCTTATTGCGAGAGCGGCACAGCGTCAGCCCGGGGAAGACGACAAAATATCCCATTGGCTGAGCTTATGTTCTTGTCTAAAAGCCTCGTGTCCGCGTTGCATGGTGAGCGCCGGCCTGCCGGATCTACAGTACTCGCAATGCCTTGCAAGCGATTAAGGTCGTTGAAGTACCGACATCCGGAGGTTAAATGTACCATAGCCCCCCATACCACGGACTTGGAAGGTCTTGCTGGCAGCCTAGGAGGTGGGGTGTCATCGCGACATTCAACCTGATTGAGGCTGTTGAAGCTGAATGCAGCCGTGACAGCGCGGGGCCAATGCTATCCTTGCGGTTGCACAAACGTTCTCGTATTTGTTGGTAAATAATATCTTAGTCAGGCTATATCCTGCCACACCTCTTCCATAAGTCCTGAAGTCGCGTAGACAGCCAATAGGCTGGCAATAATCTCAGGTAATAACCCTCCTCGGAGACTCCAATGGACAGTTACAGGAGCCCAGGCCAGGGTACGAAGGAATTCCTTTCTCCAGGTAATGTTCCAGTTATCATGAACTTTGCTTTCAGTGGCGTCTGATCTTGGCTTGTCGAGGAGAAGACGAGCAAGGTCCAGAAACGTAAAGGCTGCCCATGACCGAATGGATAGGTAAGAAAACCGCTCTTGCATCGGTTCAGACCACGCGAGGAATCTTTTCGATGATAGTAAGGCTGTAGCCTCACAGACATGAAATGAAGTCAGAGAGAGACTCTGCAAAGCCTCAATCCAGATTTTAAGCCTCTGTGTAGGTTCCTTGGATGCATCTGTGGTTGGCCTGCTGGCAAGTTCCTTAACAGACGCCCACACATCCAGCAAACCACAGAGACGATGCATCATTTGCCATTCCTCAAGAATATCGCTCAAAGCTCGCATCCGTGTAGAAGCCTGCCCGCTGAAAATGGCAACCGCCTTGCCAAGACCCAACGTTCCTGGAACCTTTGACAAGGCGTATTTTACAGCCCGTCCTGGTAGGCGACTGTGTTGCGCGCCTTGTGTACTCTTATGAATAAGTACCAAGACAACCGTAAGCAGCCGAGCAACCTCCCCTGTGAACAGTAGAGTCACATCAAGGCCATTACGGGAATGTATTGCGCGATGTAGCTTGGCAATTGCCCGGTCGGCCCGGGCGCTGGCGGGGAGGACGGGGCTCATGTCAACCTCAAAGCGCTTCCAAGTGAAAACCTAGGACAATAGACATGGGTGATAAAATAATAGAGGTTCAGTAGAATGAGAGGTTTTGTGGTGGAGGTGCCAGCGGGGGGAAATCGAAGCTTTGCCGGGAGGAGCTGTGGCTGACCAGTCCTGCTCCCAGATTTGGATGTGGCGTTTACTGTTGCAAATGAAAGCTTGAAACGCGAAAATAGGCGTGTATAGGATGCAGGAGTAAAGAATGCTTACCAGAGGTGGCCTTGAGATAAAAACCCATAGGTTGGTGACCGGAAGCAAGCCGATTCGGAACTCGGAATGGCATTCCGCCAAGTCTGCGTCAGGGGCTGGAGTGATATCAGCCAGGCTGACCGACGGCCTAAGGCCCCACTGCATACCATTAGCAGTGAGATATAGATGAGATAGTGAGGTGTCTATTGGCCTGGAATAATTGATATTCCTTCCCTTAATTTGACCAAATCAACCTCACGCCCTACAGGGTGTGGTCTGGGTTGCAACCACCAGTCAAATGATTATCCACAGTCCATTCAACAAGTATAAAGAGGTAAGATAAGGCACGATACTTCGTATAACTAATTTTTACTTATAAACCTAATCAAGAATTCCCACTCATTCGAAGGGCAAGGCTGATTCCTTATATCCACTGCCCAGAGGCCGGAGTGTCTTGAAACCGTCCCTCTATCCATGCTTGGGCCTTAATCGAACCAATACTTTGCTGGGCTTATTAAACCAATAATTGTGAGTAATCCATTCTGTCCCCATGTCCTCTAAATTGAAGGAGAGAAGCAGCTGGGGGACAAGCTTGTACATCTCGCACAACGAAATCTAGACACATTGTCAGGAGAGCTTCAGTAGAGATACTTGGGGGTTGTCTCTTACATTCTTTCCGATGCATGTTCTAGAACCGCCGCCAAACTGTTTCCACTTTTAGAAAGCAAGACATCTGTGATGCAGAGCCCACCTACCTGGAACATGTATCTGTCCATGTTTGCTGCATCCTTGCGAAACCATCGATCTGGGTTGAAATCTTCCGCGTCATGCCCGAATATCTCCTTGTTGAAGTGTATGACGGCAGCATTGACACCGACCCGAGTGCCTTCGGGAAACCATTCACCAGCAATCTGGCATCCACCCTTGGGAACGTGCCGGGGCAGGGTTAGACCGACGCTGGGATGCACTCTCATACCCTCTTTACAACAGGCATCCAAGTACGGTAGCTGTTGTGCTTCTCGGTATTGCACGCTCGAGTGGCTTAGTTCTCCCCTCTCGGCTGCTTCTCGGATTTCGGCGTTGAGCTTGTGGTATGCAGCCGGGTTTTTTACTAGGTGATATAATATGGACGAGATTGCAGCCGCTGTTGTGTCGGATCCAGCAAATCTGCATGCTATCAGCATCAATTCTGGAAGTATATAGGCAGCTGGGAACGAACAATGCGACATAGACTTCTACCTTGATCTCAGTCAACCCAAAATCCACCTTCTCACCCTTGTTGGTCGATATGTCGAAGAGGTCTGCAAGAATATCATTCTTGTCGCCAGCTATGCCGTTACTGACTAGGTGCTGTCTTTGCTGAACACACTGCTCTGCCGCAATCTCGATAGCCTTGACACTCTTGAGTGCCTTGAAGATACCGGGGACTACCGCGCCGCCAAGAAAGAAAGGTGTTCGCAGGTAAGTGGGCATCACGGATGCAGCCGTTAGGATTGGTAGTAGAGCATCCAAAGATTTGATGTAGTTTCCATAGTCGTGGCGATCCTTCATGAAGCCAAACATTTGGCTGAAGAACAGCTGTCCGATGATATCAAAGGCGTACCTACGTCCCGTCAGCACGTAATTAAGGAGTAAAAGGACTGTAAAGACTTACATCTGTGTCCATTTGGCAAGATCAATCACCTCGCCAGACACGGCAAACTCCTGCATTCTTGTCATGAAAAGACTCATGCACAAGTCTATACTGGGCTCGGCTCGGACTATGTTCGACATGGAGAAGATCTGGTTGATTATCCTCCTACGGCTGGAATGTAGGCCCTCGTCTAGACAGGTAAACCCATCGGGGTATTTGGCTGAATGGTGTCAGAGGATGTTTGCAAAGAGATGGGAATGACGTACACCAGGCTGGCCGGAAAGGAAGATAAAAGTCCGTCTAGATGGTAATCAGTATCAAGTAACAAGATCCAAGCATCCAAAATCACCTTCGTAAACCCGGATTTAATCGAGTAAATAGCCTTGATGGCTTCTGGGTCTGCGATTGCTATCTCATTGGGGGCAATTCTGATGATGGGACCTGTCTGCTAGATTAGTTCTGTGGTTGAAGCAATAGCTGGCTGAACAGACATACCCTTAGATTGGTGAAGCTGCCGTTGGATCACATGTGCTCGGGCTTTGAATATTTGACGAACAAGCCAGAATCGTGATACGGATGCCCAAAAAGGGCCGGGGTATTTTGCCAGAGGGTGAAAGCAACGCGCATAAACCACCCACAGCATCCAATAGACCACCAACGCTCCAGGAATAATACACCACGCTGGAACTACAGAGAATAATGATGGGAAGGTATCAGACAGCATTGTAAAGTCGAAGGAAGGTGTATTGCGCTCATTGATTTCAAGAGCTTTGTCTCGGGTCAAGATGGCGGAATATATAGCAAGCACGATTTAGACCAGTCTCTTCCAATTCTGAGTAGAACAACTTGAATTGCTTTAGAGTAAGACATGCCGTCTGCGCACCCGGGGCGGCGGTGGGGAATTTTCCATCCTGTAAAAAGTGATGATCTTTCAAATAGCACAGGAACATCTTGGTCTCGATCTACTGAGCCATCCAGCCGACATCCTTCAGGTACGTTACGACGAATACAGATGACTAAAACACAGTCAAAATGACCTCGGTGGGTGCTTGTTTGCACCAGATCTCGAGCCTTGGTCGCGGGGGTGGGTTTTGTCCGAGATTGCGGGGATGGTGAATTTCCCGACTTGAAGCTATTCAAAGTCTGGGGCTGATGCATGTTCTTGTCTAGCCAATTACAACTCCAACAAATACCCTGAATACCAGTAAGAAGCAGCATATAGATGATATTGCCCTGGCATTCTGTCGGCCACCTGCATTTGTGCCAGCTTCATGGCTGCCTCACCTCCACCAGAAGTTTAGCTACGGGGGGTTGAGCCTTGGCTGTGGGCTATTTTGCGCACCAGTATAGGCCTGTAACGTGATTTTATTTTGCTGAGCTTTTGGGTCTCAATAGGTTGGGAGTCATAGAAGATGGATACAGCAGGTGTCTCATCAGTCGTGTTTGCCCAGATGGGGTGGTGAAAGGTACCGAGATCGTAACGAGTTCTCTGTGTCAGAACGCAAACAAGCGCCTTCGCTTGTGTTCAATAGGGTCATTGAATCTGTATCATCATGTCCCTTCTAGGCCGTGTATGGTTATAGCAACCAGGCAGTTTGTAAATGCCGGCCTCAACAGCCGTGGGATTGTCGTGTGAGTGGGTCAATCGCGGAGTACATCAATTCCATTGACCCGACAAGGCTGCCAATACTGCGAACCTCATTCGCTGGTCGAATCCTCCTTTGGCGCCATCGACTTGGCGGAAGCTTGCGTAGTAAGGTGTTGCTACGCAGCTTGAACATATTTTCAGCTGGACTGGCCTCTCTTCCTCTGGCAAGAGAGTCTAAGATTCATAAAGATAATGGGTTAAAACCGTCGAGTTGATCCTGACATGTACTGTACAGTATGATACATGTGATTGGAGTACTCATTTCGTTGCCATAATCAAGATCCCCATCCTTCAGACATGACTTCTCTAGCAGTTCTGGGCTTGATATCAGGAAATTCCTTATTGAAGGCGATGCTGGGGTCGAAGTTGGCCTGGCCCCGCTCGCAGTCAAGACCAAAAGCTGTCGTGATGTAGTCCAGTTGCTCTTTCGGATAAAGAGCGTAGACCTTCTGGTGGGAGGGGAGTTCTGTCGTTGAGCCCGACTCTAGCTTCTCGACAGAGTCGTACGTGACATGGAACTTGACGCCTATCACAAATTGTCAAGTTGGATCCTTTGAGTGTTGACAAATGGACCGAGAGGTCTTACCTTTGACTTCCTCTGCAAGCTTGAGCATCTCATTCCATGTGAGCCTATCCCCAATAATGTGCACCTCCCGAGGCCATTTCGCCAAGTCCAATAAGGCTGAGACAAATTTAGCAACATCAAACGTATGCGTGAAGACTACTGGGACTTCGCCTGAGCCGGGGATCACGGCGGTGTTCTCGGGCATGTCGATGAACAGAGCAATATCGTCTATGTAAGACTTGACCTTGGGCGTTCCAAAGTAGTCAAGGAAGTAGCCATTATAGATGGTCGTCCACTCGAGGCCTGATGACTCTAGCTCGACCAATGCTGATTTCTTGGCCATTGCAGGTGGAAAAGACTCATACTGTCTGTTCAAGTAATTGCATGGGTTAGCCGGTCTGAACCGTGGCAGCCAACATTAAACCAGGCCGTGAGAAAGGAACTACGTACTCTGCAGAGTAGTGGGCGCCAAAGTAACTGGGTATGAATCGCTTTGTCGCGTTCGACCGTTCGGCGGCACGGATGAGGTTGATTTCAGAGCTGTTGTCGCCAGTGATATTGTTGACGACTGAAATAACTGTATGCACATTGTTCTTCTCTAAGAGCGACGAGAGAGCGGCGACGTCAGAGTAATCCACGACCGCAACCTGGGCGTTGGAGAAGGGATTTTGGCGTTCCTTCATGTCTCGTTAGTTGTTTGATCTTGATACAACATGCGAAGAACTCACCTTTCTCGTCAGAACAAAAACTTCGTGATCGCCTCTAGTCAGGACTGCCTCGACGATGGCGCGGCCCAATCCGCCAAAACCTCCAGCAATAGCTACAGCCATGTCAAATTTTGTATCGCTCGGGGATTGATAATTTCAAGTAAAGTGTCCGCTAGCTGAACTCGGGATGGACGATGGATGATCAAGGTCTTATAGTTCCCAAGTCAATGGTAGCCAAGATACGTCCTGATGTGATCTTGCCTAATCGTACGTGTGGGAGCCCCGGCTTGCGGTCCTTGGTGGACCACTACTGCAGTGGCCGGCTTCCGTGGAGGCCGGAAAACCGATGTGGATCTATCCGAGTCTGGTGACCACAGCCTAATTTGTTCCATGAAGACACAAAAGCACTTGGACAGGACTTCAGAGACATTATGCCAGGGTGAAATACCAAGGAGTATCTCGGAACCCCCAGAACACCGAAGTCCGAGTCTCCAAGTTTCTACTTGCGACGGTCTCCGAGGAGTTTAGTTGTAATGCTTTGTCGCACCATCGACGGGGCTGCGGATCATTTGATGAGTCCGGGCACACCACCTGTCCGGCCAAAAAGACCGGTTGTGCCTAGATGACACGAGATGGCAAGCCCCGAGTTCGCTGCCTCAGATACCTACCGCGTCTCTGAACCACCTTCGAGCCAGTATGCCGCTAACCATGGAACATATCCCGACATCTCAAGTTGCAATTCCCATTGGGGAGCTTATTGCGGTTTCTGGTGCCAACGGGAGCATGGGCAGTCACATTTGCAATCAGCTCTTGAGCCTTGGTTACCTAGTGCGCGGAATCGTACGCAGCAAGGAACGATCTGCGTGGCTGGTCAACTACTTTAAGAACAAGTACAGAGCCGGGTTGTTTGAGCTGACCGAAGTTCCCGACATGACAATTCCTGGGGCCTGCGATGAGGCTTTAGCCGGTGAGACTGTTTACATTTAACTAGTTGTTTATGCATAGATCTGACAGTTTCCCGTCGCAGGAGCTGCAGGAGTTATCCACGTAGCTGCTGATACAAGTCTAGAGTTAGACCCCGACGTAGTTGTCCCCCGTATAATTGCAACAACTATGGGGATTGCAAAATCGGCGGCTAAATCGCTTACCTGCAAACGATTTGTTTACACTTCATCATCCAGCGCAGTGTCAGAGCCCGAGCCGGGAGTACCCCGAACGCTGACTCCTGCCACATTCAACGAAGAAGTCATTACTCTCGCCTATTCCAAGGACCTCCCTGGTGGCATTGTTGGAGGGCACATGGTATACGCTGCTGGTAAGACTAAGGCTGAGCAAGAGCTCTGGAATTGGCACCATGAAACAAGCCCACAGATGGTCTTGAATGTTGGTGAGCGCACCATTCCGATTGGCTCTAGCCTGGTTCAATGACTAACGTAAGCCACGATCGTAGTCATCCCAAGCCCTTGTTTTGGTTCCGTTTTGAGTCCCGAGAAACAGGGCTATTCTGCGGCAAACCGAGTCCTCAAAATGCTCTGGGACGGCGATTCATCCGACGATGTCGCCAATGCTCTCATAGCTCGTAATTTTACCCGCCCCAGCGGTCAACCGCGATGTCTTTTTGGTACTAACAAGGAAAAAGAGTGGTTCTGCGACGTTGAGGATGTGTCTACGCTCCACGTGGGAGCCCTGTTACTTGACCAAGTCAAGTCCGAACGTCTGTTTGCGTATGCGGCGAGGTATACCATCAACGATATCCTTGCGATCTTTCGAGACTTGTCTCCGGGGAAGACATTCCGGGACGATGTCGCTGATGCGAAGTCTGATTTGACCGACGTACCGAATAAAACATCCAGCGAAGTTTTGGGACTCTTTGGCCTGTCTCGATGGACTACTTTGGAAGAATGTCTGGCCCTTCTTGTAAAGCAATGGAGGGAACTATCGGAATAAGTAAGTCTAATATTATTATTTGTACTAAATATAGTAAATTGTTTTTGTTAAGGTTTTACATTATCTTACTTCCCTCTTAATATATAATAAAATCCAGGCCTAAATAGCTGTCCCGGGCACGTATAGCGCTGTATCTATTGACCCAACATTAAATAATTACGCAGCATAACGTAAGAATTTACATCTCACTGCTAAAAGAAGAGCTTGACCCATCAAACACTGTCGAGCCGTTGGTTAATGCACGTTGTCGGTCAAAACGTCACAAAGCCAACATCGTTTGAGGGGCATTCACTCAGAAGCCTTTCAATGAGAGCCTTGAGAGTCTTCAGGTATGGACCAGTTGAGCCTTGTTTCTCTACACCCAAGTTGACAGTGGGTCTCCTAATCTAACGTCAAGCCTCATCATCCTCTTGTTATAACGTACAAACATCTACACTGAAACAAATATAGTACTGCCGACTTTCGTAATGTCTCTTAATTTAAGCAATACATAGAGTGTTTAAAGGCAACACTTCATGCATCTTAGCCATGATACCGAAACAGCCAAGGAATCTAACCACCCTGGGCCCTAAATCTACATCAATCAGGGAACGAGAAGTTCTCTTTGAGGGATGCTTTATCATGTTTATCTTGGCTGGCAATGATGCATGACGTTGCATATATGTATCACGCTTATCTCTCGATGTGAGGGAAATAAACCTGTAAGGATCATAGACCTCGACTGAGAACGGTTATCTATGCCATGTCTAACATTTTCATCATCAGGTGCTGCAGGGCTAACCCCCCTACTGCTCTCTTGTTCCCTGCTAATAGAGTACCTAATACATTGACAGGATTGTATGCAACCACACTCCAAGGTGTGGTCCGGCCCATTTCTTGTTTCATCCTGCATGGAGTAAATAAATCGTCATTATGGGGCTGTGATTACCAGTTAATCTGTAACCTTGTGTCTGACTTTGTCGTACCACTTGGAGTTTCTTCGAACGACTCGATTAGCGTCTCGTCAGAGCTTTGGTCAGACACTTTGAACTTGCGGTACATTATCCGCGCTAGGAGCCTTCATCCTATTTCATCGTCCTCGTGTCCCCCTTGTACACTCTATTAATGACATGATTGACCTTCACAAAATAAATACAGATTCTATAACTGAGGTTAGCATCACCGCATGATGCTATAGAAGTGAGACAAAATGTGTTCTTTGTCGGCGTTGAAAGTATAAGTGCCTGTTGGATTCGAAACGCAATATAGATAGCATCAGTACATGTGGGGGAGCGACGCGTGGAGCTTTGAGGCTACTGGGGAAAGACCTACGATTATCATCTTTTTTAGGAAAAAAAGGCAGAGCATATGGAGCATACGAATGCCATTGCAGGCATACTACTACCTCTTCGTTATCATCACTCTGCAACCGTGCGAAGCTCGGCTATAATACTTTTGTAACTGACTCTTGATTGCTATGCAGCGCTGTGGCAAGATTTTATTAGATTCCATAAATATGATAAAAAATGACCCCCGACAATCCCAACCAAGTAAATACCCTCATCACGTCCGTCTAATCCAATACTGATCTTGTCTCAAAGCCACTTCCCAATCTTGACAGTGACGTTTCCAATGGCGCCACTGTCCAGATTGGCGCCAGATTCCTCAACAATAAAGTCCTCGTTGACTTCCGAAACGGTGAAGGTGTTCTTCTTGCTGCCCCACGGACAGTCCCAGTACACTTTGCAGATCTTGACATCACCGTCCCAAAGCTCAAAGTTGCCCTCGGTACCCGAAGAGGCGTCAGATCTGCCACAAGCAGCAATGCCGGTAGAGCTTCCGGAGGAGATTGAAGTCTGCTCGACTGAATCAGTCGAGACCTCTTGGTCCTTGTTATCGTATTGGTAGAATTTACCCCTAGAAGTGTGAGATCATCTTCAGAAATTCAACAAGTTCATCTTACCAGTTGAGGTGGGCATTCCAAAGCGTGACTGGGTTTGAACTCATCCCTCTCTGGATCTGGATGAGGATATAAACCCACTGAGCATAAGCCATCGTGTGTTAAGTTGTGAAAGTGCGTTGTAGCTAATTTTGGTTGAAGGGGGTGCTCAGAGAGAGGTTGATGAATGTTGGTTAGTGATGTGTGTACACCTTTATATACCCAGCCTGAGGGTCAATATTCGTGGCCTAGAGAACTCGCGCCTCTAAACGGGAGCGATCACTCAATCTTTGTTATCGCTTCGGCCTCAGAGGAGGCAACAAAGAGCGAGAGAGATGCCCATCTCGATATTCATTGGTCATATGGCGCTTTCTTTGCATTCGGCGACTGCTTGTATGCAGGCTGCCACAGATGCGGACTCATACGTCGAGACCGGTCCCATGAGACAACCCCTTCGAATAACTGTGCCTCTCTGTACAACTATAGAATCCTGCTAAACACACCGAATTGCAACCCTTCTGTATAATTGTCCCCTTGCCTGTCGACACCTACATACCTGCAGTACATCACCTTCAAGTATAATCAGTCACCTGGGATCGTTACGGATTCTACAATGAATCCAAATATCACAAGGCAAATTACCAAATGCAATCACCATATTATGTGGGATAAACATCGCTGCCCGTACCGAAGTGCCTCTTGAGATGGCCAAATTAGGTATATAAAGAAGTATCTGTATTTTCTAATTCCCTGGCCAGTCGGACTCCCGAGCTCGTGATACAGGTGTGGGCGCCTGATTATCACAGAGATATGGGCAGAGTCTAGACCCTACACCTTGTTGTATCCCGAACGCCATAAGCGGTGAGAGAGGTAAGGCGACGTAGGTGGCGCGGGGTTGCAGCAAGACTCAGCTTCCCACCGGTCAAGAAGTCTCGGCGTGATGCGTTAGTTGCGTGAAAGTGACAGGCCGCTGACGTTACGGCCCTTGCGGTTACATCAAATCTCCTTAGGTGTGCGAAGCAGCCTGGAAGTTGTTAGATACATAGCCTGTAGCGTGTAAAGATGACCTTGATTGATGAATTATTTTTCTTTCTGTACCCTGAAAAGGAGGGGTGAAGCTTATTCCCGATTTGGACTAGATGAGCGAGGCTTCGCCGAATCTTAGCCGACTGTCAGGTGACTACCCTGTGCTCCGCACGATCAATTCAACAATAATATCCTCCTAGCTGACCCCGGTAAATGTCTTGTTTCTTTGAAGGTTGCCAGAAGCCATGTATTTGAGTAATACTTCGTCGGCGTGCCTTCCCTTGATTTGTGTTTGCCAGAGGTGGTGGTCCGTACTAATAAACCCAGGACGGATAGTTTTCATATGACAGTCAATGATTTCGGCGTCAGAATAACCATCGATATTTGTGACTATTTTAGAAATCGCTTTTCCATCTGAGAGAATATTTGCTCTCACGGCCTTAACGTGATCGCTTCCGTCGTGTAGGGGCACTGTACCCCCTCTCAGCAATAACCTAGAAGTATGTTTCCTTGCTGGATTAGCAACCTTTGGGTTACGTACTACGAAGCCTTGTATGACCCTAAACAAACCCCGATTTCCCCTAATAGGAGAGTTTTACCTCCGTTTGCACCTAAGTCCCGTAGACTTAGTCGCGCAGTATTGGAACTTTGGTATTGAACTCGCGAGCCGAGCGGATCACTAGCTACAGTCGCGAGACATCGGACTTTGTAACTACCCCAGGACGAGATGAACCATTCCGGAGATAACACACAACAAGACGCAGGCCTCGTATTGACGCCATTGTGTAGGCTCTAGCCAGGATGTGTAATCCGGCTTTGTGGATCTGTTTGACTCCGGCATCAACGCCGGGTTGAACCTTCGGTCTCCTCGGAGGCCGCCACACTACACACTGACGAAGCGGTCTGATGATCGCTGCTAAGATTCGAGCTGCCCTCTACGTCTTTTCTCTTTCTGACATAGCTAGATGAAACATGTTGAATTCCAGACGTATGATCCTACCGGCTATCTGGTTTTGGGTATCTTGCTTCTACTATAATAAAGAATATAATATCTTAACACATCATGGCATCATAGCCCATGGGCAACACAGTTGCATGATCTTTGACATTTCAGTCGCGCAGCAATAAAGAGTCACGCCTAGCTGTACAATGAGAGGCTATTTGACCTCTCACGAGAATAAAAACTATTCTTCCAGACTCGTAGGAGCCCATTGTGACAAATGCGCTTTTTAGTATGTTGCAGTCCTTCGGAAGGACCGAGAACGAGGGGCGCCAAAGCTAAGCAAGAAGCCATACCAAATTCTGGTCCCATGAGTCAGGGGTTCATTTTCTAATGCTACCGAGAGATCCAGCCGTAACATATTGTCATTAAGCTGGGAGAATATCGATACAGTGATACATGTATGCACTTGGCCATGGTGACATATCTCTGCCGCGCCCTTGGGACGGGTTCGTTACAATTTCTCTCCCGGCAGTGAGGTATGAAAATTGATGGAACAAGAGGTCTCATACTACTAAACGATAATATAATAGACCTCTAGGGTAATATCTCTATTTCCCCCGATCCTTGAGTTCGAACAACTTCTTCAGCTGCTGATCGGTCATCAAAGGAAGACCCACGAGCTCATTGTCCACCTTCTGGTACCCACTGTTGTACGGACCACTGAGAAGGGAAGCTTTAAGCAAAGGAAATACCGCCTCAAGATCCATAGGATTCGCGATGCTGCTATTCAAAGCTCTCTTATACTCAGCTTTGCCATCGATGGATGTCACCGCCCACTGTGTCCCAGGAGCCACTTCCTTAGCTAGCGCCAGCACCTTGTTCTGTGTAAGCAAAGCGTCGTGAATAAAGAGGTTCTTGTTCTTGGTCGCTTCCGGATTCTTCAGCGAACCAGCTATGGCTTTACCGATACTTGCGACACTTGTTGCGCTGAACGGCTGGTCTCCTTGGTCGTATATCTGAGCCGAGTGCGTGGTTGCATCAACAATAGCCGGAGTGTTGACAACGAATTCCATGAACATTCCGATGGAGAAGATGGTGTACTCAAGCGTTCCCAAGCGGGCTTTCTCCTTCAGATAGTCTTGGATGTGGACGTAAGAACCATATACAGGAAAACCCCTCGCATTCGGGTCTGTCGTCGAGGAGCCAAAATCAGACGGTATGTAGCGTTTGACTCCGGCTTGGATGCATGCGTCGATGATGTTCGTCTGAGTAGGCGTTGCCTCTGGACCAAGTGTCGCGACCGCAGCGTCATGACCTCGAAGAGCCCCGACAAGACTATCGATAGAGTTGTAGTCGACCTGGACGAAGCTGACTCCCGAAGGAAGATTGTTGTCTGACTGAGGCTTGCGACTAAGTAAAGTCACGGCGAAGCCGGCTTGGCTGAGCTCCTCGAGGACTGCAGAACCCAGCATTCCCTTCTATTTATTTTTTAGTATCAGTGAACATTTAGTGAGAGACATTCAAAACCTACACCAAGCAGGGCGACTTTCTTGAAATCAGCCATATTTTCAATAAGAAACGATTGCACCAGGTGCTTGGAACCCAATGGAACTCGGGATTCAGATGCAATTATAGTCCAAGAAAAGTTGTGTTTGAGAGTTTGAATGAAGATTGATCTATTTATGCATTTCCATAGTAAGACCAGAGGCTTCGGCTCATGCGCGAGACAGAGTTACCAACCACATCGTCTCAAGCACATCGTGATTCAGCGTCCACAGCGTCCACGGAAGCCGTTCATTTGCTGGGATTTCCAATGAAGATTACATAGCAGATGAGACCCGAATGCCGATGATTAGAAATAAATATCCATCAGATTGGTCCGAGATTTGAACTTATTAACGCTAGGACCGTGGCGGCCTCAAATTGCTCCCGATGAACGCCTCGCTCTCAGAAACAGAGGTTCTATCCCGCACGACGAAGCCATCAAAGTGGGATGAATGTGGTAAGCTTTGCGCAAACGGATGAAGGGCAGATTTTACCCCCACCTCATACTTTGTTCGCTTACAGCTTCCCAACCATTCAACCGGGCGATTCGCTAAGCTAGATACCCACCTGCTCATTCGCCATGGAGTCGGTAAGCTTCTGGTTCGATACAATCACTTCAACTGCCAGTACAAGTCACCGTAGCTGCCACTGCGGTAATATTATTCAGACTGTCCTTTCTCGCCACTGGGCTTGTTTCTACCGGGTCTGAGAAGGCTATTCCAAGTCCTCAGAGAGCGCCGGCACACGGGCAGGATCTTGCCGAATCTTTTGTATCTTTTGTATCATCCCGATGCTCTCCCCAAAGCAAGAGACGTCACTGTCTCGGTAAGCCCTATCCATATAATCCTACCAGAATCGCGTCCTTATGTCCTTCCCAATCTGCGACGCTGATAAATATCGACTATAGAACCGTTGCTACCATAGATGTCTCGAATAGGGCATTTTCTGCCTGCATCCATGAAAAAGACATCCCCAAGGGCTAATAATCCCGGCCTCACCCTTGGGTACGCCAAATGCTGTGGGTACGATATGCGCTGCCCAATGCGCCTTCACGCACTTGAATACGCCAGAATACGCCAGAATACGCTGAGCTGCCCCGCCGTAATAACACTCTGCACACGCCAATACCTCCAACGACAGTCCACTAAAGAATGGCGCAGCAAATCAGTTAGAATTCTAGCGCTGACGCCAAGGTTAAATACTTAGATTGGGTTTTTCCTAATCGTTAAAATGGATGGCAGTGGCTATGCCCGCTGTGCTGATCTCCCTTCCTATTGTACCACGCTGACGGGATGGCCGCACTTGATCTTACATCCGTAGGAAATGAATCCTACACCGAGCAAGAATGAGGGCTAGGGTGTAAATGACTTGTCGCATGCTCGATATGAGACTCGCTCGGCTCATCGTGAATAGTTGACTCCTGAAATAGTGAGTTGTGCAAGATTTGAAGGAGCACGGGGGCTCATGTGTTTCCCACCGAATCATGAATCTATTTGCAATGTCTATTCTTCATAACCATGTAAGGAGCAGAAGCACATGATTTAGATAGCGCAATGAATGAGTACCCATGATCTCTCGAGACGTTTTAGGTCCTCAAGAAAACATATCTCGTAGGGTTGCGGTATTTGGAACTCACCACCAAGAACGATTTTTCCTGCAGCCCATGCTATACCCGGAAGCTCTAGCCACCGCAAGGGAGACTGCTGTATCTAATGATTATGATAATCTCGGCGTATACAGCCCCTACGCTAATCAGCTCTGCTTTTGATGCGCCACGCCATTGGAGAGATGATACGCGTAGATTGTATGGGGCGGCGGATAGGGCTGATTGTGGCTTACGGTAGCACCCTGGCATGCTTCCCCTGCAATACGCCTGGGCTTGGCAAGACGGTATTCCCTCTCCCAATGGAACGACTCTAGACATTTCATGGGAGGGGCTTTCAATATGTGAAGCCGCGACTATTTAATGCACTTGTTTCCCTCACCATTAAGGCCATTCCATCTAAGCAGCCAACATCATCTCAGCAATCACTCAACAATCACCAATCTCTTCACCTTCTCCAGAATATCCTTATCTCCATTCTCGCTACACTAAGACCATGTTTTCAAACGCTTTTCTCTCTACTATGACCGCAGTTCTGGCCTGCTCGTCCTTTGCGGCAGCTGCTCCCCAAGGCCGGAGCACAAACTCTACACCCGAGGTCAGCCTGACTACAAAGCTACGCCAGGCAGATACGTAAGTAATGAACCCTCATGTCTTTGTTGCAGCAGTCTAACGACGTGATTTAGTTCCATTGATCGTTACAAGCTTCTTCCTGATGACAAGGACTTTGTCTACAACTTGAAGAACTCCCAGACAGGTTTTGCCGATGCCCAATCCTTCCCAGCTCTCACGGGCACTGGAACTAGCTTGGCTGTGGCCGAGATTCCAGGTGAGAATACAAAGTGTCTCGCTTCTCGAAAATAGTTTTAATAATCTCACGACAGGTTGCTCCATGGTCATGGTTCACCTTCACCCTCGAGCTTCGGAGGTCTTTGCGCTTCTCTCAGGCAAAGTCTACACCGAGGCCATCCCCGAAGCTGGCGTGCTCACCAAGGATGGCAAGCCACGAGTCATCCGCAACGAGCTCAGCCCTGGAGACGTCACGGTCTTTTACCAGGGCGCTTACCATACTCAGGTTAACCCTGACTGTGAGCCGGCCAGCGCTGTAGCCGCTTTTGCTTCGGAGGACGTCGGTACCACCATCATTGCGCCTGCGCTTTTCTCTCTCAGTGATGAGGTTATTACTCGCACATTCGGACAGAGCATTGCTGGCGAGGACATCGACAAGGTCAGACACGCCCTTCCCCAGGGCATTGCCATCAAGGTGGATGAGTGTCTCGCCAAGTGTGGCAAGCAAAAGCGTCAGGCTTAGAGTCGTTGCATACAACCCTTGTGTATTTAGAGGGTTGTTTTAAGGCTTCTTTCATTCTAGAGCTTTTATACACTCAGTCCGGGATATGGAAGACATTTCTTTCGCGGAGATGAGTGGCCAGTAGGATACATATAATTTGAGATCGAGTTTAGAAATGGAATACTTATAGGATATCACCTGTGCAAGTTCAATCCCTGAATTCCCTGAATTTCAAGGCTGGTAGCACGATATTAAGCGAGAGAACGAAGCAGAAAGCGGACCGTATCATTTGGATCGGAGATCTGGTGACGAGAGCGCCTTTACTCCGTTCTCCAGTGTGTCTCATTCCTCCGTTTTACGGCGAATTAGTCTTTCCCAACATGAGCCTCGCCTCTATACAGGTCTCATCTGTAAACTTCCTCGATCAATCAATTGACTACACTTGCCAGCCATATGAGTGTTTTAATTGATGCCTCGTGGCGTTTACAGATCAATATGGAACGTAGAAAACGGTGGACACCTTATGGGGTCCCGAAAGTCGGCCATTGTTCGTCAGATAGATGATAAAATTATCATGTGAGAGCTTTGAACAAGACGGTTTGTCCTTGTTGGATGGTAACAGTAAGGTGCGTGGGAAGACTTTGGATGGGTTTCGAGATTATGTCTGGTCTTTGAGCATACTCGGGACTTTATTGAAGAACTAGTTAACATCTAGTATTATGGAAGACGAGCGAGAACGCTCGATGTAACGGGTTCACAGCCCGCAAAGAGCAACAAGCAGATATTTAAATCCACGTCTTGAAGAATCGAACAGCTTGAATAAAAGCCTCCTGCTTCGCAACCCTCTGCTGTGGGACCGATGCGTTAGCTTGGATTGCGAATCCGTGCTCGACGCCGCTGTACAACGTGGTAGAGAATGGGATCGTCTTGTTCGCCAAGATAGTCTCGACTTCGAGCTTCCTGGTCAAGGGGAAGACGGCGTCGTGTGCTTTATCATGATTAGAACAAATTCAGGTCCTGGATAGCTTCAAACAAACTTACAAGCAGTAGCAAGAGTGATGGGGCTGACGACAGCCCGGATCTCATCGTTCGTGGGAAAACTTGGGTGCGCCGCAAATCCGATATCAACGCCTCTCTTTCCATTCAACACACGGAAAGCATGTCGTCCTCCGAAGCAATAACCAGCAGTTGCGACTGTTTCCACCCCCAGCTTCTCTGTCAGGTATTCAATGCCCACGTCAATAATGGGATCTACAACTGCAGGTCCGTTGTCCGCGATGAACTGTGTAAGGTTAAAGCCAGGGGTGCTGGTATCCTCAGGCGCAGGCTTGCCACGGAACAGATCAGGAGCCACCACGGCGTATCCCGCGCGTGCGAAGCTGTCAACTACCCTGAATCACAATCAGCGAGATGAGGTTTTAGACATGGTCTTGCGTCTTACAATTTGTTGTCCAAATTTTGGATGCCGAAGATGTCAGTCAGAAACAGCACACCAACCTCCGGTCGCATTTTGGTGAAGGGCAGCGAGACGTATAAAGACTCTAAATTGTGAGAATAAATGAGTCGAAAGTTCCTCAAATGTCATCTTTCTTCCGGCAACTGACCTCCTCCATACTTGACCACACGTCCGGTTGGCTTGCCGCTGAGCGCAACGGACACTTCTTTGCTGACAACGGACCCCGCAGAAGCTGTCGCGGCTGCAACTGCGAGCAGCGCAGCAGATACCTGTTTAAAGAAGAGCATGATTGGGTGTCCCGTAGGGTTGCGGAGCTTTTGACTTTAATGCAGGGGGATGCTAGTCGCAGTAACTCGGACGTAGGACTCGATCTTTAAGTAACAGAGTCGAGAAGGACCTTACCAATCTTTAAAGGCAAAAAGAGTTCAGACTTCAAGAAGTGACTGAGGTATATTATGCCGACAACAAGGCCGCATTCACCGTGAGCTTCCCCGCCCGCCCCCTGCAATCACGCCAATGACGACGGAGTTAAAGGGTGGCACCCCCGAGTATTGTGTCGGGCACGGGCAGATTCAAGCTCCACCACTCAGCACCGGTTGCAAGGGCAACGTTGATCAATGGCAGGCTCGGCCTCACGATCGGCATTCATCTGGCCGGAGTAAGATTAACTCCCGGCTTGTCGCCAGGGGCCCGAGTCTAAAATCCAGTTTGTCATCCTTTTTCTGCACCCGAATTACGCAACAAAGCCCGGGCAATACGTCAATTAGCATGGGCGGCCGCTGAATCCAATTCGTTGACTGGATTAGGGGACTTATGGGCCTAAGGACCCCTGTTAACAGTGATAACGCCCTTTTGTGCTTGATCCAGAGTGGAAGGTGGGATTTTCGACAAGGTTGGCAGAGGTGGGATGGCCTGGCTAGTGATGCAGCCAGAAAGGTTCCATATATCGGAGCGATTATCGCCTTACAAAGCATCATGGTGATTTAAGAACCCAGCAACTGGGTCGACTTTCATGCGTGAGCGGCCGATAAATTATTAAATTCAAGAGGGCAGCAGGAATATAAAAGTAATGTGAAAAATTGCTAAATGTTCAATAACCATCGCCATACCTTACCTAATCATGACAAATCTCAATTCCTTCATCGCCAACCACCTCGTCTAAGCCACAAACATGGCGGTGTCTCTCTTCCAAAGCAGTGAAATCACCGCCGACGGCAAACCTAAAATGAGCACATCCTTCACAATGTGCCACGCGGCCCGTAGCACTAATGTAAAGATCGTACTACAGGAAATCCAATGTCGCCGAAGCAATGGTCCCTTGCAGCGGGGCTGGGACGAAGACCGTTGAGAAGGCCGGATGCTCGGGAAGGAAAACAGTCGAGACCGCTTTGGCAGATACGATTAAGGCGATGGTGGCTCAAGCTGTTACGGCCGCAACTTGAACGGCGAAGCCATAGGCATGGTCGACAGCTAGTCTGTCGCGGCTAAGGTTCTTGTAACTCGTAGCTAAGACTTTGCTTGGCTTTACTATATAAGAATACCCCGAAAGAAGAAGGCCGAAGTCCATAGGGAATGCCTGTAGGATGGCAAGCAGGATCTGCTGTGTGCCATAGCTTGTCGGGAGCGGCTGCAAGGCAGACAGTACAAAAAGGCCAAAGACAAAGAACCGAATAACACCATAGAGCTTACTAATTATAGTTGTATCGGACGAAGAGAAGAGTAGGTCAAGGATGTAGTATATGGACATAACGATGCCGTAGCCAACGTGTCCCGGCAGGGGACCGAAGAGTCGCAAAAGACACCGACCTTCAGTTATGTGCCGGCAAGAAGTTCATGTCGGGCTCAATGCCGTTGTCGACCCTTGTGCCCTCCAGCTTTGATGTGGGCAAAGCATTCTGATTCCCCCATAATTACTTGGAGTGAATTAATGGCTTTTGGCGAATACGAACTACGGTCAAATGGTCATACGTGGATTGGTCCGGGAATCCAGGAGGAACACGGGTTGCGTCAAGGATAGCAATGCGTTGGAGTCTATCGCATGTATTCTTTCTCTATATTTGATTGGGTTCGTTAAGTGGCCCAAAATAGAGATAGCTGATACCCTAGACAGTTATGTGCATCTATTCATCGAAGTTCCTGACATGGTTGCTTCTATTCAACATGTGCCGGGTTACGAACTGTTGCACTAAACACAGGATCTATTTGCCTTGTACCTAATGCAAGGTTGTATGCAATGGCATTTTACTGAGCAGCATCAAGAATATTACTCATGCCGACCGTCGCCTTTATAATGGACCTGTACGGCCGTATTCAAACAACCGTAAGAACTTGAAACGGCCACAAAATAAGCATTGCCGTGAGAACCTTAACATGGAAGTCAACGGTTGGCTGCCCGATCCCATTCCCCTCCCTTGGTTGCCTGGAGGAGCTAGTAGTATTTTCTCATGTAAAATAGGTGACGAGGTACATCTACCACTCAGAAGAGTCCCAAAGAGCCTAACCTGTGAGACCCCACTACGACGCTGTGGCTGAGATCACGTGGCGTGAGATAACACGTTCACAGCCTGCTCGCTCAGATACCCTCTCAACGTACTCTCAACAGCAAAGCCACTTCTCGTTTCGTCTCTCTTCTACATGACGGTCAACTCGTGAATCATTGTTACTCTCGTCGAAACTAGGCGAAGATCCTGGGGGTAGGACATGAAGGGCTCAGGCGCCGTGCACCGTCAATCAATTCGGCTGATCCGGGACACCCACTGATACACTTGTGAGGGCTTGTCTCGAGGCACATCTCCGTTCCACTTATTTGGTTAGTCTTGGAACGGGCTTGTGTCATTGGACTATTCTACTCCTTCCAAGTCGTTGACACGAGACGCCTTGTCCTCTCCCGATAAATCCCGCCTCACCAGCCCGAAGAGTCGTCGATCTCCCACCAAACCATCCCTGGTACATTGATTGTACATTCACAAAAATGGAACCCCTTCCTCAGGATCTGGATACCAGCATTACCGGGGGGTCAGTACCCACCGGTCAAGATGACCCCAACAACACCAAGAGAGCTGTACGTAACATGCCTGTGAAGTTTTCTCCGGTGTTCTAACGCGGATCGTATGATCTCGAGCCGTTCAGCCGGCTGTTCTTTTCTTAATTCTTTGTAATAAGCTAATGCTAATGTGAATCAAAACAACAGTGTGACCAGTGTCGTATGCGCAAGGTGAGTAGCACACGGCGGTTCACGATCTCTGCTTGGCCACATCACTAATGCTGTACTCTCCGCTATGCCTATACAGGTCCGATGTGACAAAGAATTCCCATGCTCCAACTGCCGCACAGCGAGTCGAACCTGCACGTCTACCGGTATCGGTCACCGGCCTAAAGAGGCTCGACAACGTGTCCTCATCTCGTCCCAGTAGTATGTTTCCCGTCTTTCTCGGCCTCACTCATTGACCTTGACATCAACCGTTCCTTAGCGAGAGAAAGATTGATCAGCTGGAGTCGCGGCTGGGCAATATCGAAAACCTACTCAAGATCCTCATAGCGCGTGGTGCCACCCCTGATGAACAACTACACCAACTAGTCCATACTCCGGCCACGGGCACGGGAGAAAGCAGCATTGGCACTGGCGGCTCGACGGGAGAGTTGGATTCGAGCGATGAGGAGACAGCCCGTGGCGGTGACTCAGGCTTCATCTCACAGACTGCTATTGCAAGCGAGTTTCTCGCGAATGCCGTACAGCACACTTCACTTCACGACGCCAGCCCGAGTGTAGAAGCGGCTATCGGCAATCTTCGCCAACTTGTCGAACTTCAGGAGCGGCGTTCCATTAGCCATGGTCCCCGGTTCCCGCTTCAAAAGCCACTCCCTCCAGGTGGATTGTCCAAGTTACCCATGCCGCCGATAGAGGCTGTGGTCCCATTACTCAAGGCTGTCAATAGTAAGCTAATTCTTGTGGCCACGACTCATACAAAGATTAACATGATTCTATAGGCGGATCACCTACTCTGTTTGCGTTTGGAATGACCCTGGTCGGGGTTGCAGACTTTTCCAGCTTGTGTCGCGCGGTCTACTTTCCCACCGAGGACTTTTCTCAGGCCATCTTCGCCATCGTCAACGGAGGCTTATACGACTTGTTTATGGAGCAGAGTTGTCTATCAACGGATACAGCCCAACGAGATAAATATCGAATGTACGCCAAAATGGCACAGGCTAATTTCGAGACCTGTCTAGCACACCTGCCCATGTTTATGTCGGCCAAGGTCGAAAACGTCCAGGCTCTGCTACTAGGAGTTAGTTCTACGCACCCATATGAGGCGGTATCAATGACTAAGCTAACTGATCACTAGACCCAATATGCCATTGATGTTTCCCGACCCTCTGTCGCTTGGCATCTCAACACGATAGCTGCCCAGCTCTGCCAGACAGGCGGCTTTCACCGTGCCGACATCGCCACCACAGAACCACCTCGCACAAGGCAGATCAAAGCTATCATTTTCTGGCAGGTTTACACCTGGGACCGAGGACTCAGTCTGCGTATGGGCCGCGCTCCCGTCATTCACGATGGCGACATCACTATTCCCCGTCACCTCGACTTTAAGGGGTTCCCTCTGCTCGACACGTCATCCGTCCCGAGGTTTTGGCTGGAAACGGCCAACCTCCAGGGCCGAATGTACACGGAGCTGTATGCATTCCCCTCCATGGTCCCATTGTATCGTGCGAGATGATTAGCTCACATTAAGAACAGATATAGCCCAGCTGCATTAGCCATCTCCCCTTTGGAGCTGGCGCGTCGCGCAACAGAGCTGGCTAACGAGTGTCGCAATCTCGTAGCAGAGGTTGAAGTCTCGCAGAAAGAGGCATTCGCCTACCTCAAGGAGATCAATTCATCAGCTCTAGTCGATATTTTTGTCCAAGGCTGTGAAGTCCAATTCCTAGCGACGCTAACACTCGTCTACCGGGCCGTTCCAGCATCCCCAGGCTCGCCTAGTCGATTCTCCGACGAATGCCTAGAAACAGCACGGCGAACCATGATAGCCCATAGGGAATCCATCGCCATGCTAAAGTATGGCGTTTATATGAAGTCGGTATATGTCCACCGGTGAGCCTTTAACCCTTATGCCCGTGAGGACTATAAGCTAATAGCAAGAATAGAAACCTGATGCTGGCTCCATTCGCGCCATTTTTTGTTCTATTCTGTCACATCGTCGAGAGCCTGTCGGGCGATGATCTTCGAATGCTTCAAGAGTTCGTAGCGTCATTAGATGTTCTACGCGATGCCTCCGAAACCGCAGAGAAGCTCTGTCGCGTGTTCCAAATCTTTCGCGATGTAGCCGTGGTATACGTGGAAGCCAAGTCGCAGCACCAACAAGACCCAATCGACATTCCTATGGGCAACCAATTGGATACATATCTTAGCCAGCTGGGGTTTATGTCCATGGAAGGCCAGACCATGCCTCAGGCGGTTAATCTCGGTTCCAGCAACACTGTCCTGCAACCTGGTCCTGTAGGCGGCCCGACACCACAGATGGATGGGTGGTTCCTGGGAAGTTCGAACATATTTGGGTTGCTAGAGGAGGATCTGGCGCACATTGACACCATGGGATGGATGCCACCTGGGTCTATGTAATGAAAGAGGCAGCCGTTGCTTCCAAATGTTCAAATTTTGTGTTGTGCACTATGTGGTTCCCATTGGCTTCCTTGTCATTCTTACTTTGTTACAGATAGCATTTTAGTTGCAAAACCGTACAAGGCGACCTTCTCAAAACCTCACAAAGTCGCTATCCAACTTCTCGTTCAACTCACGCAGAGTATCGATCAGCTCGACCTTTCCTCTCACAGTATTTTCGTCATAGTCATAATCCTTCGTGATCAACCCACCTGGCAACGACGCTCCAATCATCTCCATAAAGTCCGGGATAGCATGCTCTGGGAAGATCATCTTGAAGAAAGCTTCCAAGCCGGGTCCTTCGAGGAGCTTGAGCTCGACCTTCTTTCCAGTAACCTCCTCGAATGCGCTCTTCACGTCTTCAGAGCTGTAAGGCTGGGGACCCAAGATGTTGAGGCAATATGGGCTAGGTTGTCCCGACGGTTTGAGGAGGTACTTGACGCAAGTTTCTGCGATGTCTTTTCCACTAACCATTGGCACTTTGTAATTGCTTGGGGCAACCCATGATTGAATCGTTGGGGGGTCTCCCAGGGGTACCTGGAAAAGGTAGCTGAACTCCTCCTGAAAATGAGTAGGTCTGAGGACAGTGACTTCAGACACAGCATTCTGGAGGACTTGATCAGTGTTGTGATTCAGGCGTACAAGACCCTAACAATTATCCCCATCAGTGACCGTACATCCAACATGGCTTCGAGGTGATACTACCTACAATACCATGGTCATTGTGGGCTCCTAGAGCGGAGAGAAGAACCAATCTCTTGATCCCGAAGCTATGCAGGGCATTCTTGACATTGGTGGCCGTCTGCCTTGCCCAGTCTGACTGGTCGATATTCTCAAATGTCGGCGGCGGCACGTACAAAACGGCGTCGGACCCGCTAAAGTCGAGACCGTCCCCTGTCGCAACATCACCCTTGACAGCCTCAAATTCTGGGTTTCCAGTAAACTCGGTGGGGGCCTTGGAGATGTCGCGATAAATGGCACGAACTGAAGGCTTCTCTTCGGAAGCCAAGAGAAGACGGACGGTGGCCTTGCCGACCTTGGTTGATGCCGGGACAACAGTGATATGAGGAGCCATTATGGATTTATGGAACGTCGCTTCGTGGTTTGAATGCTGTTCAAGTCGCACAAAAGAGAATTGATGTGATGCCTTTCGAGAGGTTGGTGCCCATCACGAAGTATTTAAACCCAATTCCTGCTCATCAAGACTACCAGTTGGCAGCTCGTCGTTGTGTCAGCTTACGGGGACTGGATCAAGCAGCCACCGCCAATGGCCATTGGCATTTACTGCCGATCATCTGCAGTCTCCGCGATCGAGACGATTGGAGCCAGGCCCAAGTTGGTGCTGTGTGGCTGTGGTGGTGCACGCTGACGCAAGCTTTCGGAGACTTCGGAGATGGACGGTGATCATCTCTCCCAAGTTGGTAATTTTCGATTCTGGGTCCTAAACTCCAACCCAATTCACAGCTTTGTAGAAACCTTAGTATAGGCCCATTTTCCATAATATCTTACTTTCCAGGTATTTGACAATCTGCATCAATGTCAGTCTGGTGTCAGAGCGGGGTAACGTGTGTCTGTCTCACTTGCGTGCCCTGCTCTTGCGGGTTCCGAGCGCCACGATCAAGCCTTTGACGTAGCATCCTGAAGACTCTTCTCCCCTCAGCTGCAGACTACCACTTGGTGGGGCTTCGGGGAGATTCGACAATCCTTACAGAAGAACCAGTTATGATTTTTTAAGCCAGACGTAAAAACAGTTTTGAGAATGGAAAATTTTGACAAACCGGGGTGGAAACTGTTCCAACAGAAGGCTCGCATACTTCTTTTCTCACACTAAGGTATCTGCTTTGCTTGGGATCCAGCTTCTACAACAAGAACCCAGTTTCTTAACACATCATAGCAATTTTCCTCACACACAATGACATCTCTACCGTTTTGGAATACGAAACATGATATTAGAAATCTATGGGAAAATTCTCGAACATAATAGACCTCCACTCATCAGACATGATGATCCAGTACAGAACCATGTCAATCATCCAGGCTTCTCCCCCTAATGCTGTCTAAGAGCCCGTGCAGATCACTCTAGTTTCCTTCTTAACTCACTTAAGAAGACTTGCTCTTGACGTAGCACAGGACGTAGCCAAACTCGACGGGGTTGGTGCTGACAAGAGCAGGCTTGCCCTTGCTAAACTCGGCGCTTCCAGGCTGAACTCCGTACCTGTCCTGGTACCTCTGGCAGACAACATCATCAACATCAGGAGCCGGAATGTCGGGAATGTGAACGCTGACGCTCTCGAGCTGGAGCTTGGTGATGCGGTAGTTGGCGCTGGTGAGCTGGCCAAAGGGAATTCTGACCGGAGTCTGGCTGTGCTCGGCCTCGTTGAAGACCAGAAGGTTGGCGTAGGCCACGGGAGCTTGGCGAGCGGCTGGTTGGGCCGCAGCAGTTGAGGCGAAGAGCGCAACGGCTCCGGCGGCGATGGTTGTGAAGTGCATAATGGCGTTGAGATAGGGAGTCGAAAAGCGAGGTTTAGAAGACGAAGTCTGTAGCACGTTTGCTTGTTCTGGTTTGTCCTGGACAATGCACTGAGCTTGCTGGGATGGAAGGCCAATTTTTGGAGTTGGACTACCTGCTCTTTTATACTCTGTCAAAGATGTCGTGATGCTCAAAACCTCGTGCAATCTTCGTATAAATTCTCTCTAATTTTAGGAACTCCTGTCCCACCGATATTTGCCAAGCTACCCATCATCAAATGAGGCCCAACGCGCCGCCGTAGTGCAATGGCTTCGCGAGGCGCAATGTAAGCACTTGGACCTTGTCAACGGTTTTACGAGCAATGCTGTTAATTCCCTGGTCCGAAGGCCCCGACGGACCCCCAATCCTTCGAGCCCTACACGAAGCCTGGTGGAGACGGGGACGCAGATCATCTCCACGTAAGATAGCTGGACAATGCTGGGCGACCAGTCAGGAGCAGTAAGATGAATTTTGCTGAGGCCTGTCAGCTGCTGATCGCCCGGCCGCATGACACTTTTTCCTTCTTTTTCTTGCTCATCACATAAGATTCGCTGTTGATAAATAAGCTCAAATGTGCCTTTGTACAACGTAACCTCCAGGCAAGTGCGACGTCCCATATTGCTATTCTCACGTTGGTGGCCTCTTCCAATGAGCAGATCAGAACGGTCGAGAGAATGAGCCTCGAATATTACGCGTTCCAGGTACTTGCGAAGATATGCTGGCGCCGACTGTAAGCAGCAATAACCGAGCCGTGGTGTAGTCCTAGATGGCCGAGAGGAAGAGAGAGAGAGAAAATAAACATGTACATTCAGTCATATTATTCATGACTTGGCATGTAATCACATCTTGTCATATGTCAGTTATGTTGGCGCAGCAAATCTACGTTTAGTCTCACCCTCAGGCGGATAGAGCTTAGCTCCAGCGCCGTCACTCACACAAATCTCTCCTAGCAATCAACTGAGTCCAATGCTCTATTGCTGATATAATACAAGGCATAGGAGCAACTAAATGTTACGTAGCTTTATTGGCATTATACATAGGCATTTCATGTGTCTATTCTTTCTCTTAGAACAATGTCGAAACCAAGTTGCATTGAAGCAGTCACTTTGGGAGTCATTTTCCGTCATATACTTGGCGGACTCCGGAGAATCAATAGGACGCGATCATAGGGTAGTACTAACTGCCTAATCCCATAAACATGACCCAGGTAGTTAGTTATATTGCGAGAAGTCTCGTCATGCTCCCGGGTAGGTTGCTACAACCACGTCCACAGACAATTAATTTCCATCCACTCAACCAAGATTGGCTCCTCGGTAAAAGTGCTAAAAAAAACGTAAAGGTTAGTCCTCGACTTTTTTTCATTTTTCTTTTGGCTCGTTAATTGTGAAGAAAGGATGAAAACAATCTTCGACCAATTCTAGGTGCGAGAAACGTCTTTTGCTAATCTATCTAGCTGTCTCGAAACTTTACATTTGTTAGACAAAACATTCCAGTAAATCCCAATCAGAAAAAAAACCCGTCTGGAATGTAATTGAATTTTTCTGTGCCTAATCTACCACGCATATTTTCCCCGCGCTCGAAGATGGCATCATCGCGTCGTTAACGCCGAAGCCGGGACCGAAACCGAGACCGACCACTGATTGGTCCTTGAAGCTAATGCCATTTAAGCATAAATTGTACTGGCTCGTGATTAGTAATGGAAAGAATAACGATAAAATGGAGTCCGGTCTCCGAGGAGACCGAGGAAGCCACTGAGTTCTGTTGCACCCACTGCATCGACTCCACGACCCTTCGGATTGCTTGTAACAAGGTTAAGCCAAGTCATGGATGGATCACGGGTGACAGCAGTACGTCAAATCCCATCGGGCCCACCCTCAAAACGATAACTGACTGGTCTTAGTGCGACTCCTGCCGACTGCGAAAGGTACCAAGCCTCCGATATCTCCTATCGGTTGATGCATGCGCTGTGCTGATCATCAAGGATTAGACTCGCTGCAATAGGCCGAGCCCATGTTCCCACTGCCGTCAGCTAGGCCAAGAATGTACCTTTACTGGAGCTGGGCAAAAGCCCAAAGAACCTGGTCAAAGGGTGACCATCTCCAGGAGATAGTGAGTTTCTTTACACCGTTGGTTCACAATTTAGAATATTTAGTTCAGGAGATGATATAAGTCTAACCAAATACAATTGCGTAGCGAACGAAAGATTGACCATATGGAAAGTCGCATGGAGGCAATGGAAGTATTGCTCGTTGAGATCAAGTCGTCAATCTCTCAACAGAACCAACAGCCCAGTCTAGCTACGAATGCTGTTCCTGCAACTATCTCAAACGAGACTCCTCACACGAATACCATTGGCTGCCAAGAAGATATGCTATCATCGACCGATGGCCCATCTTCCCTAACTGCCCAAACCATTGCCGCCAAGCACATGGTGGAGGATATGATTCGCTCAGATCCTTTGGGGGCGTTGGATGTACGCATGTCAGAGGCTGTCACATCTTTGGGTCAGATCGTGAACTCCGCCACCTCACCTCGTTCTGAGGCACCGACACACCAAAAGTCTTCAAGTTCCAGAGAGATACCGTTAGCCCTTGTCGGCGCCATAAGAGAGGGGCTCAGACTACTGCAAGGTATAAAAGTCCGCCTTTGACCAACCGAAACCATGCTAACGATATATAGACAAACCCGCTGCCAGCTTTCCCGTTTTGCGCTGCTTAATGAGCGTGGAATCGTTCACTACACTATGTCGAGATGTTGTATTTAGCCTCGATGGTTACTCCGATTGCGACTTCACGGTCATCGTTGGCGGCCTGTATTACTTGTTCAACGATTATCTTCTGAATACACAAAACGATTCTCAGCAAGAGCACTATAGTCATTATAAGATGCTCTGCCGGGAGGCTCTAGACTCCTCCATAGCTACCATGAGCGCTTTATTACCCACATGCATACAGAGCGTTAGAGCCCTTATTCTCGGAGTAAGGAATACTCTCCCTTTTGGAGCCATCACGGGTCACTGAACTTCCTTGGTAGTCAAGCCATGCCATTGAGACATCGAAGCCTTGGGTTGCTTGGCGGCTTATTGGCCTTGCAACTCATCTTTGTTTAGCCATGGGCTATCACGATAGCGCCTCCATGAGCAAAGATGACGATAAAACTAGATGTGATAAGCTTCATCTGTTTTGGCACGTATATGCCGTGGAAAAGGGCCTAGCGCTACGCCTTGGGAGGCCTTCGATCATTAGAGATTACGACATAAGCGTCACCGACGATTTGCGCATTCTTCCCTTCCCTGAGCCATGGTCTGAGATCATGGGCTTTTGGGTAGAGAATGCTAGAATCCAAGGCCAAGTATACGAGTTGCTTTATAGCCACGCAGCAGTTTCTGATCCACATAATGATCTCGCAGCAACCTCGGATGTGCTGCTCGATAAGATTAAGGCTGTCGGATCTCGCAAACCATATGTAAGTCATTAGGCGTCTATTTACTAGCCAATGTGAATAAGAAATAGGAGACTAACATTTGCGGACAAACAGTTGTTTGGCCTACCAAGGTCAACACCGAATCAGCTGCGTATGGAAGATATGCTGGCATTGTCTGACCGAGTCACATATTTCACGACGGCAACCCTCATCTGCAGAGCAAAGACGGCCAGGTTGTCGTCCCTCGAATCGACTCCAGAGTGCCTCAGCTACGCTAGGGCTGCATTGGAAGCCCATGAGCAATGCTTTCAGCTGACACAAGGCAGTGACAACCTCAGAGCAATGTACATCAATTGGTATGTTGCCACAGTCCCATTCGCCCTCCCGCCCACATGCTTCTTGGCTAACAGTGTTGTACGCCACAGGAGAATTCTTTATATGCCCTTCTCCCCTTTCGTCATTCTCTTCTGCAATATTCTTCAAACCAACAGCCAGGAAGATCTTGCTAGGCTTCAGTTATTTGCTGCGTCCTTGGAAGGGTCCCCTAAAATATCACCGCTGGCTCATCGCTTGCATCTTGTCTCTCGTGTGTTATGCGATATGGCCTCCTTACATATACAAAAGGAGATAGATTACGGCTCTTTACCAGATCCTTTGAGATCCATCGGCGACATGATTCAGAACTCGGGAAGAGCTTCGGCGGCAATGTTGGTTGACAACGGCAGGGCGGTTGAGTTGTCGGAGTTAGAGCCCCCAGTTACTTCTGAGGTAGACGATTGGGTGTTTGGGTCTACCTATTTCATGGGATTAATTTAATGATTTAGTAGAGGATTCTTATGTAAAACAACGATTTTCGCTAAATCGAGTCTAGTAGATAATGCTTTTTGATATAGATTATAAATTTATTTTGTTAATTATTATCTCAAGCTTCAATGACCTAACCGCCTTTTTGTGCACTCTTCATAATCAAGACGTAGCAAAAATCTTTGCGCAGTATGTATTTAATATTTATGCGAATCTCTTTTGATGTTAATGGCCATGGAATTTTAGAGGGCTGCTGGTAGCGTCACAACCAAGCTATCGTCCCACCGCTGGGTATCGTTTCCAAGGCCGGGTTATCTGTATTTCAACCTCTTCTTGCTAACGCCACGTTTTCTTTGTGTTTTATGGGTCAAAGTTTTATCCACAGACCTTCTTGTTGCCGTCGTCTTTTGACCTCCCTTGCAGCGAGTACAAACAAGCCTCCCACGATGAGTGTACTGCCTGAGAAGGCTTGTGCTCCAGCGTAGGAGCCCTCATTTAACGAGACGATGGCGCCTGAAATCGGCGACCCAAGTAGAGCTCCGACTCCAACTGCAGCGGAAATGATCCCTAGCTGAGCTCCTATTTTTGACATGTCCGAGCAGATGATGGCAGCCACAGCCAGGAAAAGAGACTGGACTCCACCTACCGACAAACTATAGAACGTGGTCCAGGTGTAAAGTCCAGCTGTTGAATGGACCGGGATCCAAGTGAACATGCATAAAGCAGATGACAATAGGAACGCTATGAAAACATTCATTGTACCGACGTATTTGGCTATCAAGCTCGGAAGCAGTCGGGCTACAAACCCAATGCCATTGAGAACCAGCGTGAGGTTTAAAGAATCGGTATATGATAGCCCCTGTTTCTCCCGTGCGTAGGAATTGAGGAAAAAGAATGGGAAGAAGACACCTAGGAAAGCCTGAATTTGGTAAGATGGGACTTTGAACCGTGGAAGTTGAAAAAGTACACGAGGGACCACACACTTACCAGAAAGGCTCCAATGAGATAAAAGGTGAACTCAAATGCCCTAAATACAGACCAATCCATGATAGGACCTGGATTCTTAGACGTCTGTCTCGGCACACCGGATGCCAAGGCGATGGCGAAGGTACCCAGCTGTATGAATCCAATAGCCCTCATAGTCCACTCAAACCCGATAGCCGGGAGTAGCGTTCTCACCATGCTAGGATAGATGAGACCGCCTGTGGTGCTGCCACAGGCCGCTATCCCCATGACAAGCGCGAGCCTTCTCTTAAAATAGGTGGCAATAAGGGTCATCATCGGGGTAAGAAGGAGCCCATTGCCGAGACCGGTACAGACTCCTTGCGCGAGAAGGATTTGCCAATACGTGTGAGCGAGAGAGGTCATGAATGTTCCCAGAATAACGAGGAATGCGCCGGCGATTGTCGTGATGCGAAAGTAACCAGCGTCTGTAAGGCGTCCACTGATGATTCCAGTAAAAAAGAGAAGGAAGACGGCTATAGACCCAACCCATGAGATATCGGAGCGTGAGCGGTGCAAATTTGAAACGTAGTAGGTTTGGAAAGCGCCGAAAGAGATAATGATGCCCCTTTCATAGTTGTTAGGTCAGACTTCACCGCTGTGGACTGTGGAGATGTAACGAACCAGGTGTTCATAATTGTGAGGAAACAAGCCAATACTAACAAGAACAAAGAGTCAGCATCACACGACCTCATCTGCGAACTACACTTACCAGCCATCCAGGCTACCGAGCCTCCATCTGGTGTTGTACTTGTTGATGCGACCGGCTCGGGCACTCCGTTGCTCAAAGCCAGGCTTGGGACAAGCACTAAATCGTGATCACCATTCGTTGGGAAATTCTGCCGAGGAGCTGGTGAGCGCCCATTTTCCTTCTCATCTGGTTTTGGTTCCATATTGTCCCAGAGGTTCCGTGGGTCGTCGGTTTTGTCGTTTGGTTTGCTGATATGTTGATGACGGTCGAGAGAGATTTGTTGTAACGTATATGGTTTTGATATTTCTTTTATAAAGAAACCAGGAAGTGGTCGAGATTTAGTTGCATGCTTGAAGGCCTCGTACACATGGTAGCCACTCAGGCCAAATTAGATGTGGGGGCTGAGCCCGATCTGGAAGCAAAACCCGACAGCATTTCTAAGCTCTCGATAGACTCATTTGTCAATATGAACAGTTCTTGATCTCTGTATTAAAATGACACTAAAAGAGTAGGGGACTACAGTAGTATTGAGCCATAAGCGTAAATAGTCTATGAGAAGGACTTCAGCCTCCGACCAAGAGACATTTTCAGCATAATATTTTAGTACGACAAGTCATCTGTGTTGAAGGTTTTCTGGAAATACTCATTGCTTGACCAATGGTTGGGGCTACGGAGATAATTGCGACTTTGGAGCATTTAAAGCGATCGTTCCTCGGGTCATGTCGGAGTGAACCCACACGACGACCGCCAGCCATGGGACCCTGGAGATCGTCGTGGCCTACATACAGCTGTTTCTAGTTTTGATCCTCAGTTTCGAGTTGCAGCTGCTCGAATTATTAGAATTTTTCAAGTTCACGTTCGTAGTTTTTGTTGTCTGCTCCTAATGGAGGAGTTACCCGAAAGTGCTAACTGTTCATAGCCCTCTATTTACAGGCTTGCTGCAATAATACTAATGTATTATTTACCGTGATCCATGTCCGTTTCTTTTTGGTTCATCGATATGTTCTTGTGATAACCTTTACCAGTCCGTCCATCCTCTAAGGGTTCCTGTTTTGTAGCACAGGCATCTCAGTTTATCTGCACAGCCCGGCCAGGCTTGAGCCAGCGAACGTTGGACAAAACACCCTCCTCTTCAAACTCCTTCATCAAACCTTGCTCGTGTTGAGTAAAATGGTCCCAGGATTCGTAATGCATAGGCACAAGCACATCTGCCTTAATATCGCGGAACAAACGAGCAGCTTGATGACCGTCCATTGTAATCTGGAGAACATCGTCTGGTTGTCCAGGCTGTCCCACTCTATTGACTCCATAGAATGAAGCTTTGCCGAGATTCATAAGGGCAATAGCGATATGGTACTTGTCCGCCATTTTGGCCAGCTCTTCAACGTAGACAGTATCGCCGCTGAAGTAGACGGCGTTTGGGCGACCGTCCGGGGCGACGCCAAAATCCTCAGTATGAACGATGAACCCAACGCACTCCTGGCCGGGCCAGTGCTTACAAGGCGTGGCGGTAATGTGAAAAGTCTTTCCAGATATGTGGACTTCTCTCTCCTCCCAGTCCCCAAAACCAAGAATGCAAGGTCGCGGGGCGAGATTCTTCGCACCATCGTTGGTAGTGACGACATGGCGACCATCAAGGAGCTGGCGGCCAAGCTCATCGAGGTTATCAGGATGGTTTTCGTGGCTCAGAAGAACGGCATCGATATGGGGAAGCTCATTCATCTTCAAGGCCGGGTCGTCATGAACTTTGAGTGGCACCCCCGAAGCAGACGGCCATGTGCTGCCGGCAGGAGAGAAAACGGATCGGTCAGAAAAGTGATGCCATCGATGTTGAGGATTGCCGTAGCAGTTCCGATATGAGTGATGGTGACTTTGTTTACGAACGTAGAGGCAGCCATGACGCTTATTTTCTTTTAAAGTTAAAGAGAGAGAAGCAGTTTGGAAAAGTGCTGAATGTTTCGATTGAAGACGAGAATGACCCGAGTTTATATCTAGGAGGAAACGTCGAGAGTGAGTACACTCGGAGGCTGACTAAACAACGTCCCTCTCTTTGTCCCTTGGAGCCCCTAGATACGCTAATCCAGCTATAAGTCCTCTGCATTAATCCAGCCTGCGCAAAAGAAAGTCCCTCTTCTCCACTCCGATCTTCTCCGTCCGAGCCCCTTGACTCGACAAGCCTACAGACGAAGACTCTGGCATGTGCTTATTCAGCCCTGGGCACATTATATCATTTACGAATCTTAGTAGAGGTATCTCTGAACTAAAGAGAACATCAAATAGTTACTAATTTTTTATTTCAAAGCATATGGGGCATTTGCGAGAAGACACAAATCTCTCAAGGCCCGTTCATGGAGGTTGTGATAGCGTTAGACGCACCAAGCCAAAAAGGGATGCAAAACCCGAGCCACGTGATAGCCCATAACGGCAATGTTATGGTACTTGGTGACAAATATCCACCCTCGTCTCGTCCCATAGACGGGTCTGACGCAGACTCTGATTCCGTGACGGGGTTTGACATCTTTTCAAGCATAGGTGTACGCGTTTTGATTCCGAAAAGAGCAAGACACGCTTCGTCTCCTCACTGAATCCTCTCCGTGACTTGGCAGAGCGTCCTGTCGCCACAGCGTCATGAAGGTTCGCAAGAAAACCCTGTGTCATACTTGCCGAAGGCGCAAGCTTGCTGTCAGTTTTCTCATCCCTACTAAATTATTGGACCATTCGTTTCGTCGGTTAGGACACATTTACTGATTTGCTGTGCATAATGTAGTGTGACGGAAAACGCCCAGCCTGCTCCCAATGCCTCCGCAGCGATCGCCGTTGTGAGGGCTATCCTGATGTTCTCTTTATGCCGGTCATCTCCGGTCCACGCTCACCAAAACCAACGCCTTCACGCCCGGCACGGTCGTCGACATGGACCCATCAAAGTCAGGCACCTGTAACGCCTCCTGATGATGCTTCTGCTGCGTCCATTAACCCCACTGGCAACAAAACTGACACCCCATCATCTTCGTGTGAATTAATCTCCGGTAGTCGTCAACAACGACAGACTAGAGGGTCGTACGCCTATCCTGTTAACCCTTCACTGTCGGACCCTTTGCAGAGCACAATGTCATTAATCATACGCAACTACGTGCCCCACAGCGAAATCTCTGGTGACGTCGCGCATGTCGTCCCTCAATCGCCCCGGATATGCGGATCCTGGGTCACAACACTCCCAATGCTGACTGCTTCAGCGACGGGCCCCCTTAGCGAATGCCTCGGCTCCGCCATGAAGGCCCTGGCGATGTCTATCATGTCATATAGAACGGGTGGCAGGCTAGTCCAGTCCATCTCACTACGCTACGGCCATACCCTTCGCCTGCTGCAACATGATCTCCAGCTGTCCGGGACCTGTTACAAGATCGAGCGGGTAGCTTCCGTCATGTGTCTTGCTTTGGTAGAGGTAAGGAACTGATTCTTGTTGCCGCTCTAAGACTAGTTAGAGTTTCACTCATGTTATTATACTGATGATTTACTGACTTTTATGGACAATTTCGAATAGATCCTATCGCCGACAAGTCCTCTTAACTGGCTGGTGCACATGCACGGCGTAAGCGAACTAATCCGCTTGTCACCGCCCAGGCTCTTCAGCACTGGTATCCAACATAAGTTGTTCATTGGCATAAGGCCACTAATGGTAAGTAGAAGCTAGAAATTAACAGATCAAACTGCTTTAACTCACACGACTACTCTATTCACTAGGTGTTGGAAGCTTTGATATTCCGCAAGGCGACCTTCTTGGCAGAAGAGGAATGGACTAGAATGCCATTTCAACATCATGAGCCATCACCATTGCAGAGTCTTCTGAGTCTTACTGCCGACATGCCGGCGATCTTAGAAAGGATTGATGGACTAGAAAACGAACCTACAAGCACGGGAACAGTGGCTGCTAGCAAGAGACTTATTGAGCTGACAGAAATGAGAGAGAAGCTCGAGGCATGGAGCCTTTCTTTCTACGCAGAGTCATCAGCTCCTCTATATTGGCATCGGGCTAGTCAAGACGAAGACCACCAGCGTAAGAGCGATTCGCTGTGGTTCGCCAGTTTAACCGCAGCAAACGTCCTGACTCATTTATGGTCGTTGAAAATAACCTGCCTATCACACATCCAGGAGCTGCTCACACGATTTCCCGAGTTGGAACGATTCAGCTTTTCGTCAGGGAATTTGGTTGGACTGCGGGAAACTTGCATTGAGCTCAGCGTCAATATTTTCCATAGCACGGAGTACTTGATGCAAGATAAATTCATGCTATATGGACCTTTTACGGCGGGGCTGCCTGTGTACACGGCTCACAAAGCTCTCGAGATGGATGACCAAGGTCGAGCCATACTTCAAAAGCTAGATACGTCGATTATGGATCGTATCAGCGGCCACCTTATTATCTTCCTCCAACAGCATTCTTGTCGCCACAGAAACAGGGCTACAACCTAGACATAGAGATCAGGAAGGCGTTGCGGTCGACTATATGTCACAATGTAAGCTAGCATCACTTTGCAATGTCCTAGGATTTTAAGCCCGGAACATGGATGCGTGCTCTGTAGCTACGCAGCTATAAACTCTCTCCTACACTTGGAATATGACATATTAGTAACTATGAGGTTGTTACTTTCTGGCTTGTATCTCACTAAAGCAACTTAGACAATGCTGAACCTTTGGTAAGGAGGTATCGATATCAGACGCTACCTGGGGTTGAGAAGTGCCGAAGCATATACTTCTTATTATTTGTATGGGACCATGTTCCGTCAGTTCGCACCGATCATGTATATGAGATCATGTTTTTCGCCATATCCAGTCCAGCGGATGCCGTGTCTGCTATGAATAACAAAAATATGAGTTCACCAAAACGACCACAACTTGGTCAACAGAGTGCGCTGGCACAAAAATACCGGGAAGTCGAGCAATCCGGAGTTAGGAAGGAACAATCCCCCCGCTCCGGGGCCGGGCTCCGAGGAGGCCGGGGCCCCGCGGTAACGCTTCATGGCACGCCCCACGTAGGTCCTACACACACCAACCAATCTATTCATCAAACAGGAGGATCCTGGTTCATTGACTGGGACATCGGCTTCAAATTGCCCCCGGGCGGGCTGTCCAGCGCGGATTCGCCCAATGCGATGCTCTTGAGCTGGACCGACAACCACCATTAAGAGGAAAGGCCGCAATGCGGCGGCAAAATCATAAGTGCGGCGGTAAAATCATAAAGTGAATGACAAATGCTGTCAGTCTTGGCGACGCTTCAGCCCATATGGTATCCCCAACCCGACTTGGCGACCAGCTGTCAAGCCTATATCAGTGTACTCACCCATCTGCTGCTCGTTTGTTCCTTGTTCACAATTCATTTCCTGATTTCTATCCCTTTATTCTAGTCACATCCACTCTCAAACCTCATCATGGCAGTAATTGCAGTTGTAGGTGGCTCCGCTAGCATTGGCCGAGCCATCGTGGAAGCCATTGTGGCTGCTGGCAAGCTTGAAGTTATCATCCTCAGCCGAAAGGTAGGCAAAAACCAGACACCTACCGAGACATCCGGTTGACAATCGCGGTGCTTGAATCACCTAGGCCGACCCAGAGCTTGAGAAGTCCATCGGCGCTCGAATTGTTGCCGCCGATTACACCAGCGTTGACAGTCTCGTCAAGCTCTTCGAAGAGCAGAACATTGGAACTGTCCTCTCCGCGCTCAGCGTCATGACACCCCCCGAGTTTGAAGACAATCTCATCCAAGCTGCAGTGAAGTCCAAGGTCACGAAGAGATTTATCCCGAGTGGCTTTGGTGCCAAGTATGGGCCCGAGTATGTATTCACACTACCCAGATTACCCTGGCTGTGCATAATGGCTGATACAGTCCGCAGACAGCGCTTCTTTCCCATGGCTGCACCAAAGATTGCAGCAGAGGAGATTCTCGAGAAGACTGATCTGGAATGGACCATTATCTGCAATGGTTTCTTCCTAGACTACTGGGGCATGCCCAAGATCAAGTCGTATCTAAGCCCTTCAGTTCTGGTACTCGACATACCGGCGAGAAAGGCTGCTATTCCAGGCTCAGGCGATATCCCCGTTGTCTTCACCTACTCTGGCGACGTAGCTAAGTTCACCGCGGCACTGTTAACTCTTGATAAGTGGGACAAGGTATCGTATGTGATTGGGGACAAGATCACCTGGAACAACTTTGTTGCCACAGCTGAAGAAGTGCTTGGTAAGTGACTCTCGCCGTAAACAGCTTGTTTAGTTGTGTTACTATTCCCTTACGCTCCGTCCTTTGGTATTTGCTCGTATGAAGGGTAACCTTTACTCTAGGCACTAAATTCGACGTTGTGCATGACTCAGTCGAGTTGTTAAAATCTGGCAAAATCACAGAGCTGCCAAGCCAGGTTCCTGCTTACGCTGCTTTCCCTAAAGAAGCGTTCCAGGGCATGTGTGCTACCTTCGGGCTCTTCTTTGAGCAAGGTCTGCTTAGCTTTGACGAGGAGAAAGCAATCAACCGCCTGTTTCCAGAAATCAAGCCCAAATCCATCAAGGACGTGGTAGAGATTGGATGGAAAAACTAGAATGTCATGAAGAGAAGGGCTAAACACGAAAGAACATAGCTTGAATGTAGTTCTTGATGTCAAGAGGAAAACAAACACAGTTTGATTTAAAATTGTCTCAGAGCCATTCATACCGCTGTCTTGCAATGACCAACGATGACCCAAAGTGCATTCGTTTTATCTTTCCCCATGTGTTATTTTGCTTACGTGTGAGTCTTGTATTTGAGGGTATGGGAAAGGATGAAAAGCAAAGATTAAGATGGCATCTCCGTCTTCGGCACAACAAATTTTCTGCAGGACTTAACCACGATTGTATCTCAGGCGCTCCTCAACATAACGATAATTCTATATCTCATCCTAAATGCAATTAAAACTAATCGCTGACAGGTCTAGGAAGCGACGAAATATGCAGTATTCTATCTAGTGTGTGCCAGTGCATGTTCTCATGCTAGTCCCACAATCTTTAGAGAGTCGTTCCAAAGGCGGCTCTCCTTCGCAGGATCGTATGCGTGTTTGGCATGCCCCTGGGCCATAAGGGGATTCGCATCTTCAGCAAGCTCTGCAACCGAGCAGTCGGCCAGGTATTTTCCTCCAGTACCCTCCCATTGTCTTCCAATTGCTGCCCAGATGGTGGTAGCTGCACCTTGTTCCGGACTCTTCAGGCCCTTTTTCACAACATCATTGCCGGCCATGCTTTGTACTTGCTCCTCGGGAATATGCCTTGCCAGGCCTGTCATGATACCACCGGGGTGGACGCTTGTCGCGTGGAGACCTTGAGATCCGTACCGCCGCTCCAGCTCGCTAGCCATATAAATGTTGGCCGTCTTAGACTGTCCGTAAGCCACCCAAGGATCGTATCCTCCCTTTTGGTAGTTGTAGTTGTCCGAGTCGTTAATGCCGCTGGATAGATGCGCCGAAGAAGCCAGGACAACAACTCGCGAGTTGAGTTCGGGAGTACCCGTTGGCTCATGTGGGGCTAGCGCCCCAGGCGAACCAACCTAGCAAGCTAGGTTGGGCACAAAATCGTGAGACAAGCACAAAATCGTGAGACATCGGAAGGGCCCGGTTTTTGGTGTGATTTTCAACAATTTGGATATTCCGGCATTCATAACGCGTCGAAAAATTCAAATAAACAGCGGAATCAATAGTTTGAGGCTTTCCGCAATGATAGATTGACTATTGACTATCTGAAGGGTGTAGAAGTGACCGTTTCAGCACCCAGCCTTGCCTTCTTAGCCGGACGACTTCTCATGTAAATGACGATGTATTTGCGTCTTCTATAACCCTACGGCTGGATTCTGCAACTATTATTTCCTCCCTAATGAGATCGTGAAGTGAATCGTGAAGTTGAGCGTGATGTTGAAAGGGGCAGGGCATAGAGAGACTGGGCAAAGGAGAGGATGATGATAACTCGTAATTAGTAAGGCAAGGCGGCGATGAGGGCATCTCCACGTCATCAAGGTTTGCCAACTCGATAACAGAGAGTATTTCTTCTTCTTCTTCTTCTTCTCCTTCATCTCTTCCTTCTTCATCGCTTTCTTCATCGGAATTCGGCCGCGTGAGTTGGAAAGTAACACTATCATCGCTCCCAGGGAGAGCAGACCAATCTACCGCGTTAAGCGGCTTCCCTGCGAAGTTGGCGTTGCGAATAGAGTCTCTAACTTCTTCCGGTAAATATGTATCTATTATAAAGCCATCAGTCTTCTCATTCAGCAACTCAGTCATCTTAGAGCGTTGAGTATCCATAGAAAGGTAATCTTTATCCTTCCCGGTGTGTTCAAGCCATTTCTTAAACTGCAGCTTCTTTGGAACGCCGTTCACGATGACTTCCTTGTTATCTCGCCACTGTGATTTTAAGCGCTCGATTTCTCGGATCGTGATACTGCGTGCGGCACGGAGTTGACATTTTCCTTCCTTTGCGCGGGTCTCTGCGATGAAGGCTTCTTGCTGATTCCGGATTTCTTCAAGACTCACGTTATGAATATATTCCCCCACGGGCCGCGCCTTCTTTCCTCTCTTTCTCTTGTTATACTGCTTCTCAATACGACTTCGCCGATCGTCAGCATATCGCTTAATCGTATCCTCAAGCAGAATAGCTTCGCTAACGATGTTGCGGATGTGTTTGAGACCGGCGCGCGTAGGAGAACTGAGGAGATCGTGATATCGCTCTCCAACGCGTTTAGCAGTATCAGAAGCGGCGGAAAATCGCCCTTCCGGAGGCAAGAGAGAGGCATAAGTAGGATCAACTGCTTGCTTTGCTTTGAGCTGCTTCTTTAGCAGATAAGAGACCACAGGTTGATCTGTAGGTGGGAAAATCCCTGACTTTTCGAAGCCCGAGATGATGTGAGCACGCGTGAACCCTTCATTGAAGATTTCCTGTTATTTGCCCGAATCAGCACACATTTTGTGGAAGAAAAATAATCACGGACTCACCATAAAGGCACCGGCGAAGTCACGGCGATTGAAAGAGAGATTTCCCTGCCGCAACGACTCGCGAAGCTTCTTTTGATGCGCATTCTTCATCCACTGGAAGACTCCAACATCCATCGGCTGCATCTTATGCGTTGAATGAGGAAGCAAGAAGGCAACGAGGATATCAAATTTGATGCAGTATTCGCGGAAGGCAAAGGCGCCGTGCCCTTTGAAGCCGTCGATAACGAGAAGCCGCCAAATCTTCTCCTCCGGGGTCTTTTCCTTTGGAGGAACGTCAAATGAAATGTGAGGTTGAAGCGGCTTCCTGAGATGCTCATCACATCCGAAATGCTCTTCAAATGATAACTGACGACTCTGAACAGTAGCAGACTTCTCCCAAGAATGCCGGTTGAACTCCTTTGCCCACTCAACCGTGATATCTCCATTCGAGAACGCAGATTCTGACTGTGCAAAGCGCATATTCGGATCACCGTCGATATACGCCCACTCTAAGGAAGGAAAAGACTTGAAGATAAGCCAAGGAGGAACCGTATCTCCTGCAGCATTTCCAGTACCAATAACTGAGCAGCTTTCTCGGTCTGCAGGGCAGAGGACCTGCGCAGGATTCTTCTTCTTGGTGCGTACGATGAGGCATTCCACTCGCTCTCGCAGTATTCCTACTCTAACTCCCGCCTGGTCAGCATTCCAGGTCTCTGAGGCGCCGATTTGCAAGGTCGTGATGACTTCAGCGAGTCGTCTATACCACTCCTTCACATCATCAATGCCGGCCATTTCCCACGCTTCACGAGACTTCTCTATCGTCTTAAGAATCGATTTTTCGAGTTCAGGATGATCCTCACGGAAGCGGCGATACCACATTCTGCTAACGGGCTTCGCATCAGGATTTCTGCGGCGGATCAGCTCGTTAGCTGCATCTTCGACTTCGACTTTGCAAGCAGGAAGTCCTGATCTTTCCATCCATATCACGAAAGCGACGATGGCTTCCTCTTCTTCCTCTGTCAGGACCTTCGGCCGGCCAGCGAACCCAAAGGAAATATCGTTCAAATCAGCGGAATTTGCAACTTCTAGCTTCTTCACGATACGTTGAATAGTTGCACGAGAGGAGCCGTGATAAAGTCCCTCAGCAGCACGAAGAGTAAGTGGCTTCTTGCTGCGCGCGGAAGCATCACGAGATAAGCCCTTTTGGTGCCGGACACGAGAAAGAACAACCGCCTGAGCAGCTTTTAAATTGGCTTGAGAGGGCATAATAAAGTTGGACAAAAATCGGACTGTTTTCACTGATTTCTGTCTTGATTTCAGGTGTTTTCACAGGATAAATGTGTGACGCGGCCAGGTGTGGGGTCTGTCTCACGATTTTGTGCTTGTCTCACGATTTTGTGCCCAACCTAGCTTGCTAGGTTGGTTCGCCTGGGGCGCTAGCCCCACATGAGCCAACGGGTAGTGGCAGCGAGCAGAGCTGGCTTCAGAAGCTCAAAGAACAGAAAGTGAGATAGATGGTTCGTTCCAAACTGCATCTCGTGCCCATCCTTGGTAAGCTCGAGAGTCTGCACTGCCATGACTCCAGAGTTTTCGATGAGGATGTTGATCTTGTCCGTTTTTGCGAGGATCTGCTTGGCTGCAGCTCGGACGCTGTCAAAAGAAGTTTGGTCCATTTCGACGAGCTCCATACGGCTGGGGTCGAAGAACTCGGCTAAAGCGGTCTTGGCTTTGGCGAGGTCGCGGGCAGTCAGGAAAAACTTGGCTCCGGTGACTGAAAGTGCACGAACTGTCTCGATGCCAATGCCTGATGAAACGCCAGTGATAACGATGACCTTGTCCTTGAGTTTTCCCTCGACACCTTCATCTTTGATGATTTGGAGTGCTGTTGGTCTTGCATCACCGGGTCCCTGTGGGTTGGCGTGGGCGGCAGCGTATCGAGACATGTTCGGTAGCGGAGTCAATAAGACTTGGATAAGATGTGATAGAAAGTGAAGTTGGAGAGATTGTTATGAAGAATAGAGTAGTTCCGAAAAAGTTCCAATGTCTTTATATAGTTGCCTCGGACACTGATTCGACCCCCGAATCCAAGTAATATCATCTATTTCCAGCAATTTCTCCTATCTCCGATCCATGGGCCGCACGATGGATATCCAAAGTCCCAATTTTTGTCCGCTACTCGTCCGAGAACAACACGATTGTAATCAACGGCGCCGGACAAACTTGAGGCATCACGGCTGACATGTTCTGCCTGTTTCAGTATAGCGCCGAAGTTTACGCCCGCGGGGGTCTTGGTAAGCTGGCTGACATTTTTACCGTTTGCGGTTTAGCTCCAAACATGACACCCGAAGTTTGTCTTGGTGTTCCGATGTTCCCTCCCATGACTGACAAAATTTCCCTTTCTTGTTCTCATCCCCAATCAAAGCATCATTCAAGATTCAGTCTTGGCATCTTCTACTCCTCTTTGTTGGAAAAATGGGTACTGCTAGTCTTAATCTTACCGCTGAGGAGCGGAAGGAGCGGAAGAAGCTCCAGAATCGGGCGAATCAGAGAGCGCGCAGTAAGAACCTAACAAGTCCGCAATACCACATTCATGCTGAGAGTAATGTCAGGACAGCGCCTTAGAGATGAGGAGGACCCCGATCCCAAAGCCCGACATCCTTATCGGGTAAGCCGCTGGCGGCTGAACGACGATCCCAGCCCCTCCACTCGGATCCCTCAGACAGGTTCAGGAGCTTGTACAAGCATGAGCCGCCAAACTACCTTCCATGACCACACAGATCAAGAACCACAATCGCGAGACGCTAGCGCCCGATCCGAAGAGCCTCTTGCTCTAGAAGTTACGCGTGTTAATGATGCTAGGGTTCCTCTGCCTGTGGATCACCTCCTCATCCATCTAATTACCGACAATGTATGCCGAGGCCTCCTGGCCAACAAGTCTACGCTCAGGGACATGGCAAGCTTCATTAGTGGCATCACCGATCCCCCTCTACCTGCAGAAACGTCCACGACGTGCGAGATCACGGTTGTTCGGCCCACTCAAAGAATAATGCCTCCTACTCTCCAGCCAACCCTTCTACAAATGAATCTGCCGCATCCTGCCTGGATAGACATATTCCCTTATCCCGAAATGAGAGACAACCTTATACGACGCCAACATTTCTTTGACCACGTCAGCTTTTTGGCGGACCTGGTGGGGGAGTTTGCGCTATTCAGGCCATCTGGAAGAGGGTCAGCGTTAGAAAAGCTGCCGAGTAGTGAATGGGATGATGACAATCCAAGTGGCAACGGCTTCGTGCTCTGGGGAGAGCCTCACTTGAAGGAGAGCTGGGAAGCGACTCCTCGCTTCTTAGCGAAGTGGGCATGGGCTGTCGAGGGCTGTGATGAAATTATTAGGATTGCTAACCGATGGAGATCAACACGGGGAGAGCGCCCTCTTCAATCATCTATTGCAAGAAAGGGACTAGAGGAGGTGGTTTGATTTGAACAAAGATGTAACCGCATATTTTAACTTCAATTATCCAAAATACCAGAAGAAAAGTCACCTTGTTCCGGCCTTTAGGAACAGCTGACTATCTATCTCCATGTTGACTCACCCAATTACTACCACTATCATTCTCAGCTTGCAAACGTCGGTTCCCGAATGCTCTCAAATACCTATTCAACACTTCTAGAATGCCGGGTTAACTCCTGTGTGCTCCGGATTCTCAGCATGTGCTCTGAGCAAAATACCCGGCCAGCTTGCGGCCGGAAACTTCTCATCACTAGGCCATGTGAGGCTGTCCACGTGAGGAATCTTCTTGGCCTGTTTTACCACAGCATCACCCAGACTCTTTTCTACATCAAGCCTCGGTACTAGCTTCTCAATTCCCTTGCAAAACTCGTCAACGTTCATTTTCGCTCTGTATTGTTGGGACCCAAAGTCGATGAGCACGGCCAGTCGAATGAGGCGCGCCAGGGGATCAATGCGCTCTGCGATACCCGGAGATGTATGGAGCGCAATAGCAGTCCAGACCTGGTGTGCTTCAGTTTCCGGGTAGCTGTGCCGGAGAAGATGAGATTTGGCACAGTCTGCTGAACAAATCTCGAAGCGCTGAGAGCCGTTGTATGCGTCGCTGGCGCCGATGTCGTGGTGGATTGCTGCAATAAAGAGAAGGTGGGGTTGGCCGTCGCATACAAAGGCGTTGCCCTCTCTACAAGCTAGGCGCAGAGCGATGAGAAAAACGCGAAAGGAGTGGTTGAAGATGGGAGGAGGAAGGACTTTGAGAGCGAGCTCGAGGGCGGTATGGCAGACTGGATATTCAGGGATATGACCGACAAGGGACGGATGTATTGGCCAAGGAACAGTTCCGACCATCGTGTTGTTGATGATTTGAGTCGCCTAGTTTTTGTGGTTGTTGACGTGCGTGTGATAGCTAAGTCTTGACTCTTGGAGGATGACACTGGATGACTCCTAGGCGGGGTAATTATTAATGCGGATGCAACAGTCGGCCAAGTCCCGCATCACTTCTTATCAATTACGTACTACGGGAGGGATTTCGAATAGTCGATCCTCATGTAACGATACAAGGCAAGGTATCAATGAGGGCAGTTCATCATGGCGGTTCAAATTGTGGTCGCCTCTCAAAAACCTGACATCGTGCCATTGTGAATAGGTGGGGTCGGCCTCAAGTCTGAGATGGGCAAGACAGATAAGGTTTAGATGTCATAGGAATCAACAGAAAATGTTTTCTCTTCAAGAAGTACTGAGCCAAGCCTTAATCAACAGCTGCATACTGCCTAAATTACCTTATGTACCTACCTAGGTAGGCAACATCCTGACCCCCCACCTCAACTAGCACGACAGACAACCCTATTTCTACCAGGAAAATTTCTGCCCAACACTGTTCTCGGAAAACTCCCACAGCCTCTCAGCGTGGTCGCTCGACACCGCGAGAGGATTGGCGGCGGTGCTGACTTGGCAATCCAAAAGGTACGCCCCATAGTTCTCACTCCCTTCATGGGTCTCCCCGACGCCGTTGGCCAACTTCGGGTCAAGCGCGGCAACTAAACTCGTCGAAGCCCCAGCGCCCAACGTCTTGTAAGTAAAAAAGCCAAGCTTCCGCATCGACGCAACAGCATCAAGGACCTCCTGTGGAAAGTTCCGTCCCAGATCGGTAGGAATTACTCCAGGGTGAACGCCCACCGACAGAATGCCGTACTTGTCAAACAGCCGCTTGTTAGCCCCGATGCCGAAGAGGACGTTAGCAACCTTGCTACGGTTATACCCGTCCAAAGGAACGTAAGCTGTCTCCTTGCCGTCATCTGGGTTATATCCAAAGGCCTTGAAGTATTCGTAGTTAGGCTGCTCTTCCTCGGGAAGGTCCTTGTTCTTTGTTTCAAAGTTCATGTCGCTCCAGCGCAACGCGGAAATGGTGGGTGAGCCAGAACTGACATTGACGATGCGAACTGATCCTTTTGGCTTGCCCTCAGCTGCCTTGATGAGCTTAGGCATGATGAGGCAGGTGAAGAGCCAATGGCCGATGTGATTCGTCGCAAAGTGTATCTCCATCCCCTCTTTCGTCAGAGTGCGCTCCGGAATACCCATGATACCGGCACTGTTGATGACAATGTCGACAGTAGGCACATCAGACCACGAGAGAACTTCCTTGGCCGCAGCACGGACAGACTCCCGGATGGACAAATTGATTTCCAGGAATCGATAGTCAACGTTGGGGAAGTCAGCCTTGAGCGCATCGATGCATTCCTGGACCCTTGACTGGTTGCGCCCAGCAAGGATGATGCGAGCAGGGGACTGAGAAGCCTTGAAAAGTAATTAGATGAGTACTCTAGAAGGAAATTTTGTACACTTACAAGTGCATGAGAGGTCGAGAACCCAATACCACCACGATTCACGCCGGTGACAAGAATGGTTTTACCACGGAGGCCGTCGGCAAACGCCTTGGCAACATCAACACCCTCAGTGTTCATGTCAAATTCGGGGTGAGTTGTAGCAGCCATAATGGGTAAAATTGTATTGGATGTGTAAGACTGGTGTGTGTAGTGAAGATGCTGGATGTTGTTGCTTTGTAGGCTTGATGTCTTGTTCTTCCATTCTCAACAGCGAGCAGCTTCCCATTTTATACTTGAAAGCTGCCTCATCAAGGGCTCCCGCGGCTGTCCGTGAGGCTCTCATATCCAACGTCGTCCCATATTATCTAGCCAGTAGAAGACTTACTACCCAACTTGGAAGGGTGATGGAGTCGTAGATTTTCAGCCCGGAGATTGCGGGTATGGCAATCATAGATCTCCGTCAGGGCGAGCTTCACTCCAGCCAATGAGAGACTTGCTACCCGATTCGGCCAAGGGCGCGGGAGCATCTCGGCATCTTGATTGGCCTCCATCGTCGCCATCCAATATAGGTTGTCGTCACTGCACCAATTCCAGTGGTGGCTTAAACGGTCGGCATCTCACCATTGGATCACTGTCTGCTCCTTCAAGGGGAGGCTGCTTCCATGATTCATTCTGGTCCGACGGACTTGACTGCACCAATCAGATGGACGACCTGGCCAAGGACCCAATTCCTATTCTGTCAAACGCTAGCTAAACGAACCTGGTCCCATATTTTTCGGCCAGGCGCGTCGTGGATAGCATCAATCAGCGGAAACTTGCTGATGTACTCCCTTGCTTCATCCCACGTGGTAATGCCCAGCCCTAAGGCCATCTCTTGCAACCTCGAGACGGCCCAGTCTTCTCCTTCATCGCCTGACACCCATATCCCACCCAAAATCATGAGCCATAGCTTGAGCTCTTGCTCGTGATCATCCAGCTCGCTATCAAGCACATCTGTGACGCACACTGCCATGAGGCCGTATTTGATTATTCTACGCTGCTTGTCCTGAAGGAAGATGGACATCATGAAGACCACCAGTCCGATGTGATATGCCGATTGAATGTCGGATTTTTGTCTAGACTCGTCCAAAGTGCGGAACCAGAGGAGGCGATAGCAAATCGAAACAAGAACTTCCTGGAATTCGTCAAGGGTGAGGGGCTGCTCCGTCATGTGGTTGTTGTACAGCCTGCAGATGCCCATGGAATCAGAGAGTATATCTTGGAGAGCCAGATCTAGTCGGTTCTGGCGAACGGAATATGCATCTGAGCTACGATCGAAGCAAAACCCTCTGGATACTAGAAGGTTTTGCACGTCGTACATCTGGTCTCGATAGAACAAGGGAAGTCCACCCTTCTGCATTGTGAATAAGATATCCGTCCTTTCACCGCGAAATCAGCCCAGATGTATAGCTAAGGAAGTATAGATTACCCACTTGCAGATTTTCAGGACGAGGGGTACATTTTCGTGGATTTGGTCGAGGCCTCCACGAAGATCGACTATCCTCTTCAGACCCTTCACATGAACCTCAGCAGCAGAAAGGTGCTGTGCCACTTGCTCCTGGTGAATGAGCGATATGACAATTGCGATTGTGGAATCGGCCAACGCGTCTCTTCCGTCAAGTCTTTTTTGGAACTGGGCAAGTGTCTGGGAGAGGTTGTGAAGTGCGGTGGGGGAATCATCACCCGCTCCGAGGAACGTCTCATTGGAAGCTTGCATTAAAGTGAGAGTACACTCGTAGGCTACAAACAGAGTAAGGACCAGATTCTATCTCACAGGATTGGAATGTCATACTGGGCTGGTCCTCGAACAGGATCTGGAGCCATTTGCATTTGGCCTCATGTAGGGAAAATCCGAGTTGTACCGGGTAGATGCTATCCGAGGTAAAGTTGAAGACTTTCACAAGCAAATTAGCACCACGTTGGGTAAAACACAAGATAAATACTCACAGTCGTCGATTGCCTTGCTCGCAATTGGTGTCACCTCCACAGGAAACCGAAATGTGCGGAATGGGTTGCTGATAATGGGCATCGCAATCGTGAGCGGTTGGCGCTGGGCGACTTGCAACTTCAATCTTGATTGTCGCTTAAACGTCTTGCCCGCATTCTTGCCCTTCATGACATGGCGGCGCATGAGCCGCTTCGATGCTCTATCGGCGTGCACACCATCTACAAAGAAAAATGTCTGCTCCATGATAGGTAGTTTTGCAGGTCTTGTCTGTCGCTGTTCGCAGACGTTCGGGGCTGTCTGGTTAAACCGCCCGTGATGTCACCCCGGGGATAAGAGGGAGGCGTCGGAGTTTACAGGGCTGCCCAAGCGCAAAACGGGCTGAGACTGCGCCGCATTTACCCCAATCTGGAACGTAGGATCCATGATCCCAGCCTCACCTTGCGCATCACCCGTCACCGACCTGAAGTGATGAAAGAGCTCGTTGGAACTGCCCCTGATCAGATTACACTGACAGGACGCCTGCTGAGCGTATTTGTAAAGTCGCTACAGCTGTCATGTCTGGTGCTTCCGGTAGACTCGCGATATGGATCCATCCATTGCTCCCAGGAGGGTGCCAAGCCTTTCTTTTAGCGCATTACCCACTGTAATTCCAGCCGACCTCGCTAAGATGCCCCTGTCAATGCTGTCCAGTCAGAGTTGTCGCAGTGGAACATGGTCTTGGCCCCTTTTGACAATTTCGCCAGGCAGGCAGCGACAGCTTCGAAATTGGCGCGTCAAATCTCATCCGCCACTTCTTCTGCATCACTTTCGTTCAAAATGCAATGGCGCTGACCTCATTCTTTCTTCGGGTCGCCGCCCTCACTCTTTTGGCGGTCTACGTCCACGCTTCACCATCAGTCAGGCTTCCCTACAACATCACAGCCGACAAGCCCACGGTTCTCAACATTAGCTACAACCTCGCTGCCGACTCTGAACTCCGGGACAGATACGATGCTTATCGCGTCTACCTGGCAGTAGAGCCACCGGGCTGGGGCTTAGGCCCGGTATGCTGGCTCGCATACATGGAGGACATCGACACCAACAACGTCACCATTACTATTCCCGGCGACGTGACTCCCGACAAATACCGGATTAAGATCTCGACCAGCCTGTTCAAGAAGGGTGCTTCGCGAGGCAACGGCTATTCCTACAGCGGCTCCACTACCTTGGTCGGGGCAAGCGGTAACTGGAGCCAGCGGGAGTTGGATGGATGGGAAATCGCCGACGCGGATGTAGTGTCTTGCGACGCTTTCGGATGTGCAAGGGAATGCAATGAACGCTACTACACCGGTGACAAGACACGCTACAGTGAAGACCCCAGCGACAAGGAAACGAATGATTGTGTCAACCAATGTGTGAAGGACCTGAACCCGCGCTCAAGAAGCTCTCCAAGCACGATACTTGCTCCGAGCGCACTGATGGCAGCTGCGGCAGTTGGACTTGTTTACATGATTCTCTAACATAAGAATTCAAAGACTTTATATACGTCAATATCTGGCTATGCTCTCCGTAGCCACCAATTAGTCACGAGGCCGTGTGGTCGTTGTAGCCAACCTTGTTGTGTTTGCGTTTCCACTGAGGGAAGTCTGTCGGTGTTGGGATTCAAGCATTCCTGCATTGATGTTACGGATGGCCCAGAAGTTGTGTGCGAACACTCCTCTGTTGGCTTGACCAGTTCGCGCATCAAAGTTGTCCTATTAAATTAGTGTCAGTTGGTGATTCAATCAGAAGAAAGCGAATGGAAGGGAGATTACCTGACAGTTTCTGTTTCCATCCCTTGGACGAAGCTGCTGTAAACGCGTGATAGCTGTGGTGAGTCAAGATTTCCATCCAGCATCTCAATCACTTTGCGTCCAAGGAGCGCATACGTTCGTTCGTATGCGTCAATCTCGATGTCCGACAGTGTGTTCGCCCATTGTAGGTTCTGGAGAGTTTCCTGGATCCGATTGAGAGCCTCTTCGATTAGTTCCATCTCGCCTCGAAGTTTATCCAGTAAATCTCTTAGGGACTGGCTGTCGTTGAGAATCTCTTGACAAAGAAGGTGGGCAGAGGCAAATACCCGCAGGAAGGATTCGGACCTAGACGAACGCCTGGCCTCGTACGAAGAATGTTGCAGCAGCTCTGAGGTGTGACAAACCTGATTTGTGATGCTGTCGAGTTGTTTCTTGTGGTCATGCTGAATCTGAAGCGAGATGCCTTCTCGCGAGGCGTGCGCTTCTCGCAGAGTCTTGGATAAATCTTCAGCGCGCAATACTAACTGGTCGTACCATGGGGGAAAGAAGAACTGATAGATCATACCTGAAACTGTGACCGGTCTTTCATCGTAGACATAGTGGCTTGCAGGTTTGCGCTCCATCACTTGGAAGAACCCGAGAATCTTGGAGCGTGTCGGGGCCGGGTCAAGGTCCTTGCTGATGGATACTCTCAAACGGACGTTGGCTTCCAGAAGAGTGTATGCGTCCTTGATCGGCATTTCTGACATTTGGAGGAGCCTTTGAGAGCCCGTATTTGGAAGCTCGGGTATGATCTTCGTGATGTTGGTTTGGAGTTCATCGAGCGCGGGTGCCCAGACATGGATGCGAGGGATTGGAGGGCGAGTGTAATCGTAAAGATCGTTGGAACTTCGGAACAGATCCAACAGTGATTGAAAAGCGAATTCTCGAAAGAGCCCCGAGGGCTTGAAGAACGAAAGAGACATTGTAAGGAAAAGCGTGATTTGGATTAACATTTTGACGGTTGTGAATGTGGTTGTAAATTGGGCAGGACTTTTCGAATATTGATCAAGATTGGTGTGTTTATAGATGATCATGGCTTTGTTCCCAGTTGTGTTGTTCATATGGCTGTGCCCAATGTTGTTCTGTCGCTGCTTTGTCTTTGTTCTTGAACATGGGCTCGGATTGAAGGCTTGTACACATCACTTTTAGTGTTCGCTGTACCGAACAAGTAACATCTGCTTTGTGCCTTGGAATTTTTGCTGTTCCTCGCCTGCCAGCGAAGTCTAGAAGTCACCTGGATTGCTTCAGAGCATCGTGACGTTCAGACCCGGGAGGTATAACACTAATGATCGCGACTAGCTCGCCGGACGTCGCATTCCAAGCTGAGAAACATGCATGCACGCGACGAAAAATGCAGTGACAAAAATGAATGGCTGGCAAAAGAAAAACGAATGATGAGACTGGGACTCGAACCCAGGAGGATTGCTCCATCAGGAATCTTAGGTTGTTAAGGTGACCTTAACCTGACGCCATAACCAACTCGGCCATCTCACCGAACTCGGATGAACGTCAAGTTGCAAACAGTCACCATGTCAACGAGGCCATGGCGCGTGGAGTTTCGCAATCTCGTCGTAGCTCTAGAGCCAACTTTGATGCCCTGGAATGTTTTTTAACGATAGTGTGTTACTAATTCTGATCAGATCACGAAGCTGTCGCCGTGCAGATTTTCCGCTGAGGCTGCGTTGCTTAATTTTTGTTCACTGAATCAAGTCGATCAGCCGAGCCTACTACCATAGCGCTCTCCTCCAAGATCCGCGGGCTCATTAAGGAACCGGCTAGGCTTAGATGACGAATCAAGATCCAGCCGTCGAACAGGTTGACTCGAGTTTCGCGTTTCGCGTTTCGCGTTTGCATTTCGTTTGAGGCCGACAGTCAGACTGCGGTATCTGACATCTAAGCCACCTCACTAGGCCAGGCGAGGAGATAGGTCCCGGCCTAACTTGGCCCCCAAACTGGGGGCCAAATGCAGCGTCTTGGGTTTTTACTGGCATTATGAGTTAAGGCCGTTGAGACTTGAGGCTAAGGTATGCATGTTGGTGGCACTCGTGTCTCTAAAATGATGCCATTGGGTAGAGCTGACAGTTAATTGTCTCATGGGACGCTTACGAAGCGCCCTGCCTGATGCAGCAATCGTCAATAATTTTCAGCTGCTGAAAATAACTAGCCAAGCTGTGGGGCACTGTAGGCTGTAGAAGTATAACAACATCTTCATTACTCTTGATCTCAAGGTATCTCTGGGTGCTTTATTTTGGGTCGCATTTTCTGTGGCAAATTCTGCCGTGTTCCCCGACGACACCATGGGAGAATGGCGTTTCGAAACCATCCAAAACATCACGACCGAAAGGGAGCTTCTTGGGACCATCATCCTGCCAGACTGGCAGATGTGGCAAGAGGCCTACTTCAAACGGGTGTCTGATACGCTCGCGGACCCGAAGCATATCGCAAAGCTCATGGAAAATGGATGCGACAATGGAGACTCAGGAGAGCTGAACTGCATCAAAACCTGCAATAGCACCGAGTACATGTTCAGAACGCCACAGAACCTGTGGAACTGCATGACTCTTTCGACCGTGGCTATGAAAGTGGTCCCGGAACCGCGTATCGACACAGTCAACGAAGATAGCGAGAAGGAAATGGGCGAGATGTTTCAATTTCATTCCTTGAAAGACTTTGACCAACTTTACGCGTTTAGAAAGGTTCGCCAATGCTTGTGGCAATCCTGCTCTGATTCCAAATACGGAAGCTGTACGGAAGGTCTGCTCGACTATCAATGCAGTCCTATACACCAGTTCAACGTCGACGGCTTTGGCAAGATTCTTTCAGAAAACTACTGTCAGGATGCAGACCCGGGCTTCGACTTTGACTTGGTAGGACAGGGCGTGAGTTCTCATCTCCCCGTTATTTTTGCTGCTTCTACCTGCTGAAAATACTTAAATAGGTACTTATATCATACATCATGCAGAATGTTCTAGTGTTCTTCTTTGTCTTTTCTTTTGTATTGACATCCAGATGGACGAGAGTGCATATCTGGGGAGGTATTGGACGACTATTCACCAAGAGTAGCTCGTCCGCTCTCGCCACCAGGATCACAGAAATCTCCCACCCGATGAAGTGGTTCATTCGATTCGGTCTGCAATTCCCCAGTGCGATAACGTCGACTCTGATCGACCTCCAGGAAGCACAAGCCTTGTTCACAGCAACCATCTCAATCGCCACAATCGTTGCGTTTCACGGCTACACAGGCTTAGCCAACATCGTTTCCATATCTTCCTATGTCCTCAACAGCGAGATCGCTCGCGGTGTGATTGTTATCGGCATGGGTCCGCTTCTTCTGTTGCAACTCGCTCTTCACGCATCGGGAAATCCATCGACATACACTCTTGCTTTTGTCCTTCTGAACTGGGTCTTCATCGTTGCCAAGTTTATTGTCCACAAAGATGGCGCTGCTGGATACGAGAAAGTCCTTGGAAGCGTGTCAACAGTGTCGGCGTGCGGCGACAATCCCGGCGCCATGTCATATTGCATGAACTACGATATGGAGAAGGTGTTTAGTTATAGTACGTCCAGTTTCATTCTGGTACACGTGGTAACTTTCTTTCTCCTCCTGGATTGGGTGGTATATCGTTACGCTGCGGAAAAGTTCACCCACAAGACTGGCTCTCGATGGACTCGCACCTTGTCAAGATTCCTTGGCCCCCTGCGGTACTTGGCCATCCCGACCGCAATACTTGCAGTTACAGTGATGTCTTTGGGGCTCGCTGATCTCGTCCTGCTTTACAAAGATTTGCACGGCCGGTATGCCGCTGAGGGCGGTCTCCCTTGGTCGTTTGGGCAGCTCACAGCGGTGGCAGTGTGGTTTCCGGTCGTGTTCAAATTCTTGTATTATTGTAAGTTCCATCTGCTAACCCTTCTCTGGAAGTGTGCCATTGCTGACTTGTCTTGAATAGGCGGAGTGAAAGACGGAGTCCAGGCGCGCATCGACAAGGACGAATATGTCGTCTCACGCCGTGAAACCGCGATTTCGGAATTTAAAGGCTCTAGGGAAACAGAGTCAGAGAATGATCGCTTGATGGGGCCTCTTGAATTAAAGAACCCAGTTGGGATGGAGCTGGTGGAGGCACAAGCGTCGGGGGACACTCTGTCAGGAAGATTCTCCAAGGGGCCACGCACGCGCTTGGATTCTGACATTGAGACCCCATGAGTCGTATTTTCCGCTGTTTACCTAATTGGTGGATGTATTGTCGGTAGGCACACCACCGCGTTGCGGGACCAGGGCCCAGCCATTGAGTGCAGCGAGAACCCGGCAGCGTTTAGAGAAGGTATCAGAATGCTAGGTCAATCGACTGGTTTTGCTGCATGGAAACTCATTCAAAAGGGACTCAGTATATGCTATTGTAGCTCAAGTATGACTCTGGCGATATGTAGCTCGCCAGGGGAAATAACGGAACGTCCAGATCGAGGAAATGTCCAGACAACAAGTCGACCCCAGAATCTGATGCACTCCCAGCATCAGGATCGTGTTGATAATGACGGCGCGATACGCTTTCCATATGCCCTGCACCAGACGTAGGTAGTATATACTCTTCCTCAATCATGTTGAAATCGAACGGTGGCGGTGTCATTAGCTCTCCGATGCTCTCGATTGTAGAGGCACTCCAAGCAAGTGGTTGTGGAGACTCGATTTCATTCCCAAGAGCGCCGCTGTTCAAGTGACGATTTAGACAACCCCCTACGTCTCCAAAAATGCCTCGGACTACTTGATCATTTTCTCGGAGCAAGCAGTTATCCCTCCTCGTTGCATAGGTGGTAACGGCTTCTTTCAGTCGAACGCAGATTCCAGCATATCGAGCAGACTGACTGTCCAGACGTCCCAGGTGTAACAGAATCTTAATGGCACGATCTAGCGAGGCTTCCATAGACCATTTCCGGCAATCTGAGGGGTCCATGGAAGCTAGGCCTAGACATAGCGTTGAGATGAAGACACTATTTACGACAAGAGGCCGGCGTCTTGGGGTGTCCTGTTCAAAGACATACGTATGGGCGATGTCGATGCTCTTGATAGCCGAGTTTACACAGGCGTCCGAGTAGGCCGTAAGATTAGGCTTGGTGGAAGAACTACCAGTTGCAGGCACCGCCTTTGTTGAGGCATGGCGGACTTGAAAGGTCAGAAACGGCCGGGTGAGTAAGATGATGGAGTAGTAGTAAGCCATGGTGACGACACTGCAACCTGGATTAGGGGGTCTCCCAGAGCTGAGCGGGGATCTGGCGGAGTCCTGCTCCGTATCGCTCTCAAGCCCGTCGACTTTGAGCATCCGAGGCAGCTCTTCGGTCCACTGCCGATGCTCCTGTGAGATATTCTTGGCCAGTTCAAGACTGACGGCCTTTTTCGCGTAAACTTGGACTAGGATTCGTTCAAACACGTTGCAAATCCTGAACATGGACGAGAAGATATGGGCTGAACCAGTGATTTTGGACTCGGGCATGGCCCAGCCAATGTTGGAGACGGCTTCAGACGTCGCAGGTGGCCTTCCCAGGCTAGCGGCTAGGAATAGGTCGCAAACTCTGAGCGACTTCCAGGCACGTTCTCGGAGCAAGCCTTCTTCGCCATCAAAGGCCACGTTCGTCTCGTGTAGGTGGATGCCAATCGTGTAAGCCGCTCTAGTAGCCGCACCCGGATTGATAAAGGCGGCGTTATGCTGGCACGCGGCAATCATGTAGTAAGTGATGAGCAAAACAGCCTGGATGGTCTCCAGGCTAGGCTCGTCCAGAAGGTGGAACATGGTAAGCTGGCGACCATATGCAAAGCACTGCTCAGCCAGCGCATCGTCTGAGTCCCCTTCTGCCCTTCCTTGTAACCCTATCGCGAGAGCCAAGTGAATAATGGCCGATACGGACTTGGATATCTGTGACGGCCGCTCAGCCCAGTCTCGCAGCTGTTCTATCAGCCATGGTGCATCAAATAGATCCAAGATCCCGCTAACCACAGCGAAGAAATGCTCGGTAAGGGATTCAGTGGTGGCGAGGTCAATATCAGGCTCTTTGGCTTGCTCGAAGCGGATTTTTGGAGTGTTCTCGATCATGGGATTCCGCGTGGGCTCATTGGTGAATGCGCATGGCCCTACGGCAACCTGCACCGCATTTATGACTATCTCGAGAAAGGATAGGGTGGCAGATTCACCAGCGTATACTGTATGCATTCTATTAGTCAAAGACTAACATGGCTCTTGACGGAGGCCTTCAACCTACTGAACTTTCCTTTACTATCCTTGAGCGTCTGCAAGTCCACGGATGATGGAGACGCATCGGCAATGGGGACATGAACATGCTGTAGCGGTGTTGGGATCGCATTCGAGGGCCCATTTCCTGACGTAGTGATCTGGGGCTGCACTTGGCCCTGCCGAAGTCGATGTTTCGATCCGCCATCTCGCGGTGGCTGGGGTTTTTTCGAGTAACGGCAGTCATACTCGACTCCTCGAGCCTGGCATTGGTTGCAGGGCGAAACACCGTTGCACTTTTCTTTGCGTCTTTTGCATGTGTCACAGGCTTGCGCCACTCGTCGTCGGAGGCGAGGGTCGACTTTGGATCGAGGCATGCTGCGCACCTGCACTGGTGAATAGAAGGAAGCTCTTGGACGAATGGGTTGTTGAAGTGTGGAGAGATGGGTCTCTCAAAGGGACACAGGAAATCGTTACAGCAACATTGTTGGAGCACAATGCCTATGACCCGCCCGGCAAGGGTTGAGTTCTACTGGGTTGAGCCTCGGCGGATATAGAGAATGTGTAATTCCGGGGTAACTACACGCGGATGGAAATCGGCTGTAAAAGTGCGGGGAGATGGACTTGTTACACTTAGCTACATAGAACGTGGGGAAATTCAACCGAAGAGCACGTTTTTTAGAAGGTCAATCTACCGAGTTCACTACCCGATGCGCCATCCGGTGCGCCATCCGAAGCCACATTCGGCCGAGGAACGTGATTACAACTCTCAATGTGTACATTGCTATGCGAAATTATTTAATGTGAAAACGCTAGAGTCTTGAACGTCCGAGTATCCTCCGGGAAAGGCTCCGATGGGATGTCAATCACGCCAGGCTGAAGGTAATGCGCGAGATCCCCTTGGTCGCCGTCAACCTGCGCTGCCGACCAGCCATCCCCAAGCCAGGCCAGCCTATTGCTCTCCACCCCATCTCTATCCCCCTCATATACATAATCAAAATCCTCCCAGCGTGGTGACCGAAGCGTCTCCAGGGCGTGCAACGCGCTGCCCGGCCATATACCTGTGATTCGAGTACCTTTGCCACCCTTGCTCTTGTACCAGCTGCTGCAGTTATCCAAGTATACGGTATTCTTGAAGTATTGGTCAATGATCTGTGAAAAGTCCTTCACTCGAGCGGGCTTGACGTCCATGCTTGAGATGCCTTCTTTTTGAAGCTTCCGAATGCACTTGATAATGTAGTCCCCAGTCCTCTCGATCATGGTTGTCAGCGGTCCCGTGCCGATCGCCGCATTCGGACCCAGCATCATGAAGTAGTTTGGGAAGCCATCCGTAGCGAGAGACAGATATGTTTCTGCATAGGGCTCAAACCTTTGCTGCATGGTCTGGCCCTTCTTTCCAGTCACTGGAAAGGGCGGAGGGGCAGAAACTTGGAAGCCCGTCGCGCAGACGAGTACGTCAAGCTCTTTCACTTCTCCGTTCTGTAACACGATACCTGTCTCTGTGGCTCTGGAGATGGGCGTGTTGATGAAGTCGACATTATCTTCCGCGAGCGCTTCGAGGTATCCAATGCCAGGTGTCAGTCTTCGGCAGCTCACACCAAAGCTTGGCAGCAGCGACTCAAAAATGTGTGGCTTTTTTGCCAGTTTCTCTCGCATAAGTGCTGTAAAGCTATCTTGTGCAGCATTTTGCATTGGCGTGTCCTTCAGTGTGAGAGCATGAATCGAGTTGCCTTCCCTCTCAATGGTCGACCGAAATTTCAAGTAGTACTCGGGGTCTGTTTCAAACTGCTTTTTCTGCTCTGTTGAGACTGTGAAGTGTCAGTCACTAAGGTCATGAAAACTGAGCGTTCGTGTGTCTTACAGATTGTGCTCTGTACTCCAAGAGTTTCCATCACCGAGTCCCCAAACTCACCAGAGATCCACGCCCTGCTGCGAATAAAACAATTGAGTTTCGCTCCCGGAACGCGTTGGAGGCTGGGAACAATCTGAATTGCGCTGCTTCCTCCACCGATGACACCAATTCTCATGTTCGCAAAGTCGACACTGGTGGCACAAAGTCAGTATACTACCCTTTCAAGATATCCGTTCCCATTACCTGTCATCCCAGGCTGCGGAGTGCATCACCGGAATCTTCATCTTGTCGAGTCCCGGGATATCCGGCCAGGACATCTCATTCAAGCCTCCTCGTGCGCTGATGACGATGTCTGCCTCGTTCATAACAATCTTCCTGGTCCTGAGGTCCTCAACTGTGACGCACCTGGGATATGAGTTAGTCAAAGCATGATCAAGAATGGGTTGGGCTCTCGTACCATTTGGAAATGTTCTCATCCCATCTCGCATCAATCACCTTATGTGATGTTTTGATAAATCGGTCTACGGAGTATCGCCGTGTGACTGACTCGAGATATTCGCAGATCTCAGTTGCTGGAGCATAGAACTGGCTCCAGTTAGGATTAGGCGCGAACGTGTACTGATACGAGTGTGCTGTCGAAATCAGTTGAGAATGCACGGAGTTTTGCCCTCAGTCAAGTGTTTACTTACCTGGAATATCGCACGCGCAACCCGGGTATCGGTTCTCATACCAAGTCCCGCCAACTCCGGCGTTCTTCTCGTAGATGGTCAACTGGACGTTGCGAAGTCGCTCTGGTATCCGAACGCCACAGTAGATTCCCGAAAACCCAGCACCGATAACAATGACACTGATAGGCCTGAAGTTCTCAACAGCTCGGGTTTTAGGAGTAGGTGTAGGCACGTGAGTGGCTTGGGACGCCACGGTACCATTTGTCGCAGCGTGCGGTTTCTGGGTTGCTGCCATCGGTGGGATCACCTCGGCCGCTGCTACCACAGACATCATGGTTGGACTTTATGGCTTATAATGGTTAAAACTTCACGGCTTAAAGAACCTTAACTGCTTTGAAACCCACTTAGTTAAGGGGCAAAGAAAGAACAGACAGGAGGAGAGCCTGGCTATATCTATACCTGGTATGTAGCAACACCCGGTCTACGGCAACACTAGACCTCGCTTCGGCGTTGCCCTCCACGCTCCACACCATTCACGGCAATCGGATCTAGAACAACCTTGGATAACCAATTGCGACACCCCGGAAGACAATTCCCTGCACCTTCCCGGGCTACACCCGGTAACACGGCTAGACATGCCGGATCTCGGGGGTAGCTTGATATCAGCCAGAGCTCTCGTAGGCAGGCAGTAGTGAGCAGATGGAATGGCTCAAAAGTGCGTGTTTCATTGTATCTCTGTTTTTCTAGCCAGCCATTAAAACCATTGGAAAGCTAATTTACGAAAATGACTGTGGTGCTCGTTAAGCCCTTGAGCAAGAGGGTGGCATTTCCCCGGCGGCTTGGGTCCAACGACATCACCTCGACGTAAACAGATTTGTGGGGCAAAAGATCACTGTAGCATTTCAAATCATGTGTAACAGTAACACGGAGTGGATGATTAGCCGACTGGCCTAAACGATCGCGATAGAACTTGGAATTAATGCTGTGTCCTGAAGCGAGGACTACGTACGTGCGGTTCATTGGCTGAACTAGCTGATTATTTAATCATCATCTAATACAAGCAACATAGACGATCCCCGCTCAGGCTAGGTTGCGGAGAACCCCCAGTTACATCTCGGTAACAGGAGATCACCCGTTGTGGCACATGCGGGGTCGGATCGGGTCTTGGACGGGCTGAGGGAGCGGCAGATGCATCGGGATGCACTGGATGGCCCTAACAGGCGGGTTTACGGTTACAAGGCATGCGTTGTCCTTGACCTAGACTGTAGGGAAAGCATCTACCGACAGAGAAGGATCCTCCAATCCACATCAATTGCGCTCGCTTATGGGTTGACGGCATAGGTGGACAGCACGCCGCACCAGAAGCTGCAGCAAGGGTAGTCCTTCAATCTGTTATGGCCGACCCTCAAATCCGTCAATGTTGGAGGTGGCATAATTCCCGACGTCCCCCTCTCGGCAGCTGGGTTCCCAGGTCGACTGCGATCGGATAGTACCATGCGATTTGGTAAGCCCACGTGCCCATGTAAGGATTTGTACAAAAGTGATTGATTCTGGTGGTAAAGGGCAAAACTAAAGATAACACTAGGCAACTCAAACCTTCCAAGACAGTTCACCAGTAATAGGAACAGACCTCTTAGCAGGGTGCAGGACAAGCAATCCAATCGTCGAGATGAGTGGCTACACTGAGTCTTGGCTCAAGGTGAGTATGCTCCTATTTCCTACCTCTACCCGCAAATGAGCTCACATACACGGTCAGTTCGAAGAGGGTCTGGGAACCAGACCAGGGTTCAGTGGAAGCGTGGAAGAAATGCGCTCTCAGCACGCTGGCGTGATGACAGCACTCGCACCACAGTATCCTCCCAACCCCGAATCTATCAAGACATATGACGGCACGCATGGCAATTTTGGTTACCGCGTCTATCGCCCAACTGCTGCTACTGGCTCAGGGCTCCCTGTCGGCGTGTATTATCATCCTGGAGGACTGGCAATCGGCCCAGCGATTGCTGACGAGTACTTCTGCGCGGCCGTGGCTGCCAACAACAACACGATAATCATTGCCATCAGATACCGATTGTCGCCAGAAAACAAGGCACCAGCTCATCTGGAGGATGCGTTGAAAGGTTTTGAATGGGCAAGTTCCTAGTCCTCATCGACACGAGAAATGCCTAGGTAGGTAGGCAGACGTTGGCTAATATTTCTATAGGCACACCAACATGCGGCTGAATTTGGGGGCGATGCAAGCAGAATGTATGCCATAGGCGTTTCAGCTGGGGCAGGACTATCTGTCTCTCTTACGCGCAAGATTTTGCTCGGCCAATCTGCACTGAGCCCCGGAACTGTCAAGGGCGTCGTTGCTTTCTGCCCAGTCGTGTTACACCCAGACAATATCCCAAAGACCTACGAAGCTACGCACATGTCGTCTACAGAACATAGAGACAACGTACCTCTCGTGGATGGGACCACATTACGCGGATTTTTAGATCTTGCGGGTATTGACCCCGAGGACAACGATTATTTTCCCGTATTGGACACCAAGAGCTTCAAAGACTTTCCACCTACGTACGTATCGACCTGTGAGATGGATTCATTACGAGATGACGGGAAGGTTCTAGCGGACTCCCTCAAGAGTGTTGGCGTGAGTGTCAAGACTGACCATTATTCTGGCCTTCCTCATTGCTTTTGGATTGTCCCTTCTCTACCCGAAACCGAAGTTTTCATGAAGAATACTTTCGAGGCGGTCGCATGGACTATTGACCAAATGTAGCTATCGTCTATCATGTTTTCGATGCATAAGCAACCATAGGTAATCACCTGACACTCGAGGATCTTCGCCTCAAAAAAGACGCTACAATAGTTCCCGGCCATTTCTAAATAATAAGCATATTCGCCATAAAGATTGCCATTGGATTGGCGTGCTTGATCAGCGTCTTGGCGCGTCGTCTGACCTGCCTAGACGGGGATGCTACCCCGGAGACCGACTTGACCGCATTACCTAGCCGGCTTACCCCTCTCTTGGAACTTTTGAAGAGCACGTCAATGAGAGGTCAGGCCAGAATTGGCAGAGTACACTGTAGCATGGTCGCAATTGAGCTTGTTATCTTTGAGCTGATTGTGGCATAGGCTATAGCGAGCAAGTATGGCTCTTGTAGGATGATGCCGCTAAACTACCGCCAAGACTCAAGAGTGGAATCTATGGCTCTGTTTATCAGTCAACAAAACATGCTGCTCGCCTTTTCTGCGCCACCTCGTATCACGTCTGGATGCGGGGAAACCATAAGCCGTCCAGGGTTCCTTGCATATCCCCAGGAACAAGTGCTGACAGCCACCATCTTTATCTTTTGCCTCATTGCTAGTTCCCGCCAATAATCGAAAATACCAATCTCCGCCGGCTCGGCGAGCCTCTTGAGCTTCCCTATGTGGAGTAGCATGGTCACACTCAACCTCTTGGCATCTTATCGAGACAGGCAAATCCTTTCCAAAATGTCTCACGGATCGTACAACTTGAGCGAACTGACCAACCACCGCGTGCATCGTGGGTTGCGTATCACGAGGTTCGGTTGCATTTGGGGCCTCAGGTAACCGGAACCCACGGAGGAGCCGCATCTGAGCCTCCAGCTATAATAAGGCGATCGTCCCGGGAGCTTGTTTCTTTTACCTCCCAGGCGCCGATCACTCTTCTGCACGGTCGTTTTACTTTGGACTTAGAAAGCCCGCAGGCAACTCTTCCCCTCAAGCTTAGACAGACCTGCCACCATGCGTTGCAGTATTCCTCTCGTAGCGGCCCTCGCTGCCTCCGCCACGGCTGCGGCCGTGAAAGAGCGTGCGGAGAAGCTCTACACTCTTGAAATTGGTCCTGGTGAGACCGTCGAGGTCACTGAGGACGAGAAGTTTCAGATGATTGATGTATGTTGCCATAAGCCTTTAGTCGTGAATAGGACATTGTGACTAACCATTTCTTAGGACCACATTCACTTCTTTGATATCACTGAGTGGAAGGACCACAGCCCTGCTCAAGCTGCTCGGCTTGCTGCCGTCACCGAATCATACCCTGACAAGGTGTACTTCAAGTCCAATGTCGGCAAGATCATCAAGAAGGTCAGCAAGAAAAACATTGAGAAGCAGCTTAAGAAGTACTCTTCTTTCCATAACCGCTACTTCAACTCAGCTTATGGAGTTGAGGCCGCTGAGTGGCTGTACAAGGAGGTCCAGAAGGTTATCAAGAAGAGCGGGCACCCTCTGGCCTCGAGCCGTCTCATCCAGCACACGGCTTGGTCACAGCCTTCCATCATTGTCTCGATCCCTGGAAAGGTCCGCCTCAAGACCGTTGTTACCGGCTCTCATCTTGACTCGGTCATTTCCGGTGACCGTGGTGCCGGTCGTGCTCCTGGAGCTGACGACAATGGCTCTGCGTCTATCATGCTCCTCAACCTCCTCGGTGCTTTCCTCGAGGATTCTCGTATTGCCCAGGGCGATCACCTCAACACCGTCGAGTTCCACTGGTACTCCGCTGAGGAGACCGGTCTCCTGGGATCACAGGACATCTTTAACGATTACTCTCGTCTTGGAATCGAAGTCGAGGCCATGCTCAACCAGGACATGGTTGGCTACAAGGGTCGCGATGGGCTCGAGCGCTTCGGTCTCATCACTGACAACACCAACGCTGCTCAGAACGAGTTCCTCAAGATTCTCATTGACGAGTACGCCGACATTTCGTACGAGGAGTCTACCTGCGGCTATGCCTGTTCCGACCACGCCTCGGCCACCCGCAACGGTTACCCTTCGTCCTTCCTCTTCGAGACTCCCTTTGGAAACCACAACCCTTATATCCATACTCCTAATGACACCGTTGCTCACGTCGACTTTGACCATGTTATTCAGCACGCCAAGGTCACTGCCGGCTTCGTTTATGAACTGGCTCACCGTAACTTCACAGCGGTCTGAGGGAGTCTGGTCACAAACAAGATCTGAGCAATTCGGCTCTATCTTCTGAGGAAGCACGTGTTGAGTAGATAGGAAAATACTTAATGAATAAACGAGTGATGAGGATATGCGCCTGTGTCACGTTCGCTCCTTTACGTGACGTTAGCCGTGGTTGTTTGACCGGGGCTTCTATTCTTAGAATTGTGTATGATCCCGCACCAATTATGAGCATCTAGTACCTAAGCATATCCGTCTAATCTCCAGAATAAGACCCATCAGCATATATTAGACTTGTGTCTGGCAAGGCCTAGACTCCAGCAGTCCGGTATGCCTAGTCGAGGTTAAGACGGCAAGCTGGGCTTATCATCGCGTGATGCACGCTCAAGACGAACCAGGATTCTTCGTCCAATAACGTGGCGCCGAGTTCGCATGCCAGACATTGCACCTGAACTCCTGAATGGATGTTACCTTGCCCTGAGCTATTGTGGATCTGATCCTACTTTCGTTGCCCTCTTTGCTAGAATTCTGGAGCAAGATGGAGTCGGAAAATCATATCATGGTTAGCATTGGATCATATACGAATAATCGAGCCCTGGCCCCGGAAGAGCCCCAGCTCTCTTGGTAGCGTTCGTTAGAGCAACAGGGGCCACCATGTCTTGATGGAGACTGTTTGGCGCTAGTATGCGAGCCCCAGTGCTCCTGAATAGCTGGGTCGGCTCCATCGAGAAGGATTCTACCAGCAGGATGGTCATTTTTCGTCCGCATGGGTTCGTGTCCTACTTAATTAAGTCTATGGAGCAGCTTTGCATCTTGCCTGCAAAACATTTCTTTCTGTTAGTTTCAACGGCTGAATTTTGGTACAAGTGGCCGCGCCATGTCGAATCTAGGCGGCCATGGCCCGGCAGTCATTGCGGTTCTAGTGACTGAGACTGGTATCAGCGGCATCTTCATTGGGCTGCGATGGTATACTCGGCGCGTACTGAAAGGGTCCTTGGGAGTAGATGACTACTTTTTGGCTTTGACTTGGGTAGGTCCTGTTCTGAACATGGTGCTCCACCTACGATATTGAGAGCCCTACTGACTTATACGTCTCCTCAGCTCTTCGTCCTGACTTACACGATCCTCTATGTCGTCGCATGCCTGGCTGGCTTTGGAGAGCATCTCTACAACCTTGACCCGCCCGATATCAGACGATCGACCTTCATATTCTTGGTGGCGCAATGCATCGCATCCGTTTCGATGGGCCTCAGCAAGGCCGCCGTGTGTCTGTTTCTATTACGACTAGTCATTCAGTCATGGTAAATTCGATGACCCTCAGCTGCACCATCACCCTCAAGCTTACACCTAGCTCCGACTTAGGCATCGGATTTTTGTGTGGTTCTGGCTTGTATCTTACAGTATCCTGAGCGCCGTCCTGGCCGCTGCTGTATTTACGCAATGTACCCCTGTACAGTCTTTGTGGGATAATCGCGTCGCGCCAGAGAGTTGCCCTATAAAGCTGACAACACTAGCTGTGGTGGTGTGCGGTATGCTTAAAACTATGCTATATCTAGGGATCATACTAACAATATTCCAATAGCCTGGTCAGTTGCTATGGACTTTGCCTTGGCTATCTTCCCTTGGCATTGCATCTGGCCGCTCAACATGTCAAAGAAGGAGAAGCTGTCGATTTGTTTCTCCCTAAGTTTGGGTGTTTTGTATGTGATGCATTATACATGTCATGCCTATCATTGACCTTCACTAACAATTTCAAGTGCCGGAGTGTGTGGAATTGTGCGGACAGTTGGTCTCGATAAACTCGACGACCCAGACATTCTCTGTAAGACACGCCACTTCCGATCGATTCTCCTTCTCGATCGAAAACTTTAATTAACCGTACTCCCATAGATGCCTCGGCCGAACCTGTAATGTGGACATCCAGCGAAACATGCCTTACTATCTTATGCGTCACGATCCCATCTCTCCGCCCTCTGTTCAGGCGAGTCTTCTATGGCTATGTAGACGGCAGTTCAAACAAGCGCAGCTACGCCCAGCAAGGGAGTCGGTCGGGGAGATTTCGTCCGAACGAGGGCTATCAGCTAGACACGGTTGTACGAGGGAATATGGAGAGGCTTAGGGATGAATCGGACTCCAACACCAGAGATGAGGTCGACAACCGGAGTGACACAAGCATCCTTAACAAACCGGCCGGGGTGATTCAGAAAGTTCAGCATTTCTCGGTTTCTTACGCTACTAAGCAGTAATGGAAAAGCTTTGAGTCGCTGGTTTGGAATCTCTCCGATCAGGGAAAAAGCGAAAGCACAAATGGACTAGAGAATCCGATCAATAGACTATTATAAATTTACGAGCATGTTTATCCATTCATCGTAGATGTACTAAAATTCCCAACAGCTCAAGCACCTTAAAATTCCACCTGTCATGTCGCTTTGCCATGAGCGCCGTCGCGAGTAAGAGCCACCTTTAAAGTTGAGCTTTGGAGCTCGTCTGAACACAAACAATCATCACTTGCTTTATGTCTGTTTTTTTCTAGATGAGATCATTGCCTCACATAATCGACAGACAAGTAAAATACTTCTACTCATTGCATGCAACTAGCTTCCTCTTCGCGATTAATTAATATTATTACTAGTGGATGTACCTCGATCCCCTTCTTTCCCCTGGCTCATGACATGCCGAGCGGAGTACTTCTCTATCGTTCATTTTCAAAGGCCCAAATTAGATAACAGGGATTTGTCAAATCCCCCCGTTGTCCAGAAATCTCATTAAATGTTCGACACAAATCTAGCAATGGAGTCTTCCGCAGCCTTGGCCTTCTTGATATTCCACGCAATTCCATCGTAGCCATGCGCCAATCCGGAGTAAAGATGGAGCTCCGTGTCGATGTTAGCTGCCGCTAGCCTGGAAGCATATTTTGTGGCCTCGTCGCGGAAGAGGTCCAGATTTCCAATGTCGATCAGTGTTCGGGGAAGTCCGGCAACGTCCTTAACACGAGCAGGAGCCGCGTAAGGGGAGATATCCGCATCCGCTCGCTCAGCTTCTTGACATTAGTAGCTGTCTCAACGCAAGAAAGGATCATGAATGCAAACTCACCTTTGCTTTTTTCTGTGTACGCCTCCCATCCAATGTCATTGGATGCCTCAGTCCAGAAGAGAAAGTCGGACAGCGACGAGTTTTCGGCCAGGGTGGTCTGATCGTCGATCATGGGATACTTGAGAACCTGGCCCGCTAGCGGAGGGTCGAGCTTCTTATCCCGGGCCATGATCGCCGTGCCTGCGACAACACCGGCGCCAGCGCTCTGTCCATGAAGAACAATGCGAGCGGGATCCACGTTGAACTGGTCGGCATTCTCCTGAAGCCAGGTGATGGTCGAGTAGATATCCTCTACCGCCGCCGGGAAAGGGTGCTCAGGCGCAACACGGTACTCGACACCAAAGTACGGCGTGTTGCTTGCCACGGCAGCCCGGCCGACGACGGACTTGAACTGAGTAACTGAGCCTGAAACGTAACCGCCGCCGAAGGCAAAAATAACGGCTCGCTGGGGCTCAGTGCTCTCCTTGGTTGACTCAGGTACGAACAACCGCACCGTGATATTGGTCCCGTCAATGGAGGTAGCGTTGTATATACTCTCTTCAATGCCATCGGGGTAGGGAATCTGCTGAAAGGTCACCTCAGCTGCGGCATCGTTGCCTGCGCGGAGGGAGATGGCATCCGTGTAGACAGGTAGTGGTACGCTGAGGAATGGTTCCATCGCCACCGCGAACTCGGGGTCCATTTGGAGAGCCATGGTTGCTATGGGTGCTGAACAGGGAGTTGAGGAGCTTCGATCGAGCAATGAGCAGAAGCAATGGGATCTTTCGCATCTAAATGCTGTATGCCCCTGCTCTCATCCCAGGGGCCTCCGACTCCACGAAGCTCCATCTGCATGGCCCCGTAAAACCCCATCAGCCTAACAAGGGAGTTGCATACGTACTCAAGTACGAAACTATAGCACTCACCTGAGTGGTGAATACAGGTCTCCTATTTCTTGCAGCCTCGTGATCCTGGAGGATTATTAGGATGAAGGCCATAATCACGGACTCGGAAATCAGCTATCCGTGTTATACTATGCTTAAACCAGAATACGTAGTAGCACATCCCGTTAGATAGCCCGCTATCAGGCGCTACGCTCCTTCGTCACTACCCATGAGCCCATAGGGGAGACCGGCTGGAAATTGGCCCTTTTCATGGGACAATGACCGCGATCCAGTTCGTCCAACCCCACAGCGTGAATCAACCGGTTCCTTGGCATCCCCGAAGCTAGGATCACTCAATCCACACTGTCCAGTTCCAGGGTCGCATATGCATCTCAGGACTAGGTATACCCACGTGGTGTTGAACCTCATGGAGGTAGCCGTCCCTTGATTCAGATCAAAGGAGGATTAGTGATGTTGTATTGACTAGGGACTCCTAGTTACCGGAAACCCACAAAAGGATGACTGCCTGGTCTATTTTTGTGGCACCATCTCGCAAGGGAATGACACCTCAGTCATTGATTGGTTCGTAAACGACGGCATTTCCCTAAATATCGTGGTTCATGGACGTTATGCATGCGATAGTCGAACGATGCGATCTACCAATCAGGAGGAGTCGGTCTGCCGGTCCTCAAGCGATCCATCCATATGACTGTGGAATAATTCCCGTCACTGATGAGGATCCATTGGACGGAAAACCCCATCATGAGAGCGTGGTATTTGCGAGGCCGTATATTTCGCGCGACGCAACATTGAGTCAGCTAATGAGTCTAGCTACAGTCAAGGGCGCCCTAGACGAAGCGGACTATGTGGGTAGGAATAATAGACTCTTTCAGGCACGGAGTTGTGATCTACACTGTGTCTAATATTAGAAACATTCAGTGCAGCTATTCAAGTATACACTAATTACGTAGTTTCAGACTTGAGCATTGAGGGTATTGGTGTGGGAGTTATAATTCCAATCGTTTGAAAGTGTGCCCTGATATATTAGATGTGTAGATATGCGCCATTTTATATATGTCCTAGGGGATCAGTATTCTCCTGGCATTTCTTGTCGTCACTAAAATATTGAACTTCAATTTCTTGCCCCGTAGGTCTCATTGGAGTTGACTACAGAATTGCCATAGGCAGGCAATAGGAATGGCTTGGGTAACAGAGTATGTTAGGCGTCTATAAATATGATAGGGGATGGGTTAGGTTCATACAGTGAAATCAAAGAGCCGAGTAAACTGCATGGCCACGGCCTACCCTAAAAAAACAAAAACCTATATTGTATTATCTAGATATGATAGCTTCTGGGTAACAGTCCACCAAATATCTCTACAGATTAAAGATATTACATCCTTCTTTTGCCACTTGTAGGAACCCAGCGTTTTATGATGATGAAACGGCCCATATTGTGGTTCTTCGTTGCTCTACGGCCGAGACGTCAAGAATCAGGCAATCTTGTTAGCATTTGTTATGCTATGATGTGTTAAGATACTGGGGTCCTTGTTGATAGAAGTGACAACTTTGATGCATTAGAGGACGTGAATCCTCTAGCAAACACAAGCCGCCTTAGTTGCTTGTTCTATCAAATTTGTCTGAAGACTCGTGCACCTAAAAACAGCGTCGTGTATCAAGTTTCCGCGACACTTTTCATTATTTGGAAAACTTTCTCTGTCCTACACATTCTGCCTGAAACATCATATAGTGATAAGGACTAATCAGCAACTGACTTTCAAAGTATACCATTGTCTAAACCCAAAGGCAGATATTCCTCGCTTTCAAAAACCGCCCATCATTACTTTCAAGATTCAAACACAGGTCATTACCAACGCGAGCCACCATACCCAGACTGTCCCTGATTGCCGTAGTTATCGTGGCCGCCATAACCTCCTTGGCCACCACCGTAGCCATGGTCATCTCGACGATCATATCCACCACGATGGTGCGATCCATCGTGACCTTGGCGCGAGTAGTCTTTGCCGTAGGCCAGATCGTTGTCATTGCGACGCCGTCGGCCGTCATCCGAGTCGGAATCACTGCTGCTGGTCGAATCGCCAGAGAAGGCGCGAGGACGCCCGTCTCGATGATGTTGCTTGTTCTTGTCCTTCTTGTGCTTCTTGAACTTGTGCTCGATGAAGTTTGCACCAATGGCTCCTGCGGCGGCACCTGCAAGAGTGCCAAGGAAACCACCTCCGGCTTTATGGGCTGCCCAACCAGCGGCACCACCTCCTGCGAGAGTGGAACCTAGGCCTCGCTCTCCATCGGGGCCGCCTGGGCCCTGGTCACCGCCGGGATAGGCGGAAGAGCCGCCGTACTGTCCGCCTTGTTGTTGGTCGTAGGGAGACTGTCCCCGGTTATCGTAGCCGGACTGCTGAGGGCCGCCATAGCCGGAACCCTGTGCATACTGGTTCTATTGGGCAACATGTTAGTGATGCCGGGTATCGATGGAGATTCGGAGCTGATTCAGCTCACCTGTTGAGGATAGCCTTGGCCCTGCTGCTGCTGGCCGTAGCCCTGCTGTCCATAGCCTTGCTGGCCACCACCTTGCTGACCATAACCCTGTTGGCCGTAGCCTCCCTGCTGTCCGCCGCCGCTGCCGCCGCCGTAGTAGTCTTGAGCCGACATTGTTTGTGTTTGGCTGTAGTTGAAGAGCTGTCGATGAGGAGAATGGGAAAGAATTGGATAAGATTGATAGATTGACAAATCGCGAGAGGAATTGATTGACTTTAAAGCTGTAGAGAGGGGTAGCTCGCATTTATCCTTCAAGCTTTCGGTGTCGTCATCAGGGTTGGATGCGAGCTGACGTGCAGCTGAGCCAACCACGGGATAGAGCTCAGCCTTGGCGAGTCTTATGTCTTGAGCGGCGATCTCGGCTGATATCATCAATTCTCATGTTAATGTGGCGCAGTCTTGTCCCGGAAAGTCGACACACAGCGCTCAGCACAACCTGTTGTCTCGCAAAGGGCGGCATTTCGGCACTTTTCCCTGACTTGGCGGTCGGATGCGTCGGCAAGCGGCCAGAGGCAATTGTGGCTCGGCGCTCGGCGCAGGTACAAAAAGGCGGATCCTGGCACCGGATCAGGGCGGCTCGGTCTCGCCGGCTCTTCCAAGACAGCTGGAGCACTGCCAACTTACGGCCTGCCCGTGTTCCCGTGATGGGCTTGGACTTGGCTGTGCCTTGGCATCACCTCAAGACACGCGGCCTTTATTGGGTTCCTTATGTAAGAATATCTCGAGTCCAAGAGGTGGGGACCAGAATTGATGACTGATTAATTGTCTTTCAATAATTGTTCTGATTGACAAGGTCGCGAAAAGTGTTGATGGGACTTGAAATGTTCGTGTGGCGTAAAGATGATAAATGGCAATCAGACAACGGCCATGCAAGAAGACTGGAAGGATGTTAATAAGAGCATCAAGTGATAAGGCTACAGAAAAATAATTCTTAAGCCATCATAGATTTTGACATACTTACCTAAACAGTGAGGCAGACGGCGAAAATTGTTAATTAATGCCGCGGGTCCCTGCTCCCTCATAGACCTCTACTTCCCACCCATTGTGTAAGGTCCAATGTGCCTATTAGCAAATTAAACCCGATTAATTGGTAGTATTGGATATCTCTCAGGACTCATATATCCCAGGGACCAAGAATAAACGACTCTCGGCTTCCCCTTCTCGTCCCATCTCCTTGTGCCAGGCTCGTTAGCCCCAATAGTTAAGCCAGGAGCATATACTATGAGATGTGTCACAAGAGGTGCAGTTTTTTAATATTCTAGCCCATTACTTTACACTGTTTAGACATATACGGTCCGCCTTCTCCGGCTATCGTAGTTCTAACAAGACCCTGTTGCCCGTAAGCGCCGATAGCACGCTTTATTCGGTAATCGGTGGCTGATTTCTCCAGTCATCAATAACATTAAGGTCTTAACTAATAAGATCCTTTATGGGTCTTCCTTTGTTTGAATTCCAGTCAAGCTCGGCAGGTCATGAGGTGTGCTCTCAAACTAGCCACATTGCTATGCGATAGCTGGCATCTTCCTGTAAAGTTGCTGTCGCAACTCTTATTGTGCCCACCGAATGTCAGGAGCATCTAATTTCAAAAGCGCTTTTTGTCACCGACGTCTCGCTCGAACCTCGTCGCTGACCTTGGCAGGGTTCGGCCGATGGGGCAACGGTCAAACAGCCCCAATTCGTGAAGCGATCCTAACCAAATTGCTGTCAAGTCTCCAGCGTTGAGCTTGAAGGTATCAATATTAGAAGTTCCCTTGTAGATCATCAATACTAACAAATTTCTGGATTGATGAAGCCGACATCGGGGCATATTTATCGCTGTCGTTGCCTACTATACCTTGGTACCTGTTGTCCGCCGCATCGTGCTCCACGGTCAGGTCTGCTCCTAACTTCTTCTGTAGATAGCCAATTGGTCATCATCTAATTTTGACTAGGATAGGTCTTTGTAATCATCCCTACCGCCAATTGTTACGGATTCTGAAGTGCTCATTCGTTTGAAATTTAGATAAGTGGTTGAAGGATTTGGAGTGGCATTTTCGTATCAGGTCCGGCAGTTTCAGAAATATCCGATCAATAGTACTCTAATAGAATAATACGAGAAAGCTGGATTCGTCATAACTCTTATCGTGTGAGCGCTACGTTGACTCAGCCTTAGTCTACGCTTGTGCATGTACGAGGTCTTGACTAAGGCGTTGTAAGCAGCGTGAAATGTTTCTAAATGATCAGCCGGCAGTTAATACAGACAAGCCTTCCCCACTGATCCGCCAACCCCATGGCTTACTTGGATTCTATAGAGCAGACTTGCTGGGGGGCATGTTCAGCAACTGCAGAGTTAGCCTTTACTGGGAGGACTGGTTCCTTGCACGATGCCGACAATGGCAGTATAAATGTCTGTTTCCGGCGTCCATTGACTCTGAGATTCAGTCTCCCAAGTCACACTTGAGCATTTCAACCCTTCACTCCACAAGTATTACACTCAGACTATGAAGCTCATCTGTCTGCTCCCCCTCACCGCCGTGGCTCAGGCCATTAAGATCGGTGTGTTTGAGAACCAGAAGACCGGTGGTGGACAGTTCGCCACGTTCAATACCCAAACGCTGTTTGCAGTAAGAAACTTTGACCAAACAAAAATCACCTGTCAAGCTCATCAACTTTCAGGAAACTTCAGTGGAGCCAATGCCTATTGGAATGACAGGGTGACAGGGTTAGCTATGTTCAAATCATTCCAAAGGTCAAATACCAGTTCTGGGAGTAAGTCCTTTACCTATCAACAAAATGTGTTCAATTTTACTACTACACATGCTGACTGTTCATCTCAGTGATTTCGACTGCAAGGGTGCCAGCCTGGTTATCCCAGCTTCTGACGGCGGTGTTGATGCTAACATCCCCACTAACCACAACGACAAGATCAGCTCGTTTGCTTGTTTCAACGCCTGATTACACATTCTTGTAACCTTTTACCAACCAGACATATTTATTCTTCAATTTACATGGCCCTCCGGCAGATTTTTCGGTATCTCGGTGTTTCGGCACTAATGGAAGGCCAGACCAGCTTTCGCGTTCACAAACTTGGCACGAACGCTTTCAGAATTTGATGCAGAGTAACTTAGGATCGTAGTTCTTTCTTAGAATCGCGTTTGTCGAGTTACACCTCGAGATATCATTCTCCATTCTCTTCTCCATTTGTCCACAATTCGCAAGAACGTGATGACCTCTAGCGTCGCACCACCACTCGCCTATGTGCCAGCTGCTAGCCCATGCCATTGTGCGGCATATGATTAAGCATAGTGTTAGAGTTGATCGCTTCGAGGGGTGGAAGAAGCGCACCAATGGGGCATGTTCCGTCACATCGGGCAGGGCCCAGCATGTTGGACGACCAGGCACAAACATTTGTGACAGAACCGTCTCGGCTCGGGATATGTTAGTACCCCGTTCGCGCTGGCAGTAGCCAGGATCGGCATTCGTGGGGGCACAACAGCTTATGCTTATCCGAGTGTGATCATGATCACGAATCCGTGCAGTAGTTCAAGGCCATGAACTGGGGATGGAGGACGATGCCGGGCTCTGTATGGCACCACTTGATGCCCCCGCATTACCCCAGATTACGGATCCAGACGCAGACATGTCATAGAGAGTATTGGGGTGCTACTTGACGAATTAAACGAGGAACCGAGATACTGGGATCAGTCATGGGTCGGAAAAAGAGCAGGCAAAATCGCATGCCATGAAGCGCGCCAATGATGGTCTGGCGATCAGCATCCTTCGTTCGACCCCGCAACCTCTTGATGCTACATTTGGCCAAGCGTTTCTAATGGCTCTGATGAGGAATCATAATCAGAGTTCCAAGACGAGTCATGCTCTCTTTGGATTGGTATATTCGTATAGGTTCTTAGGATGTCCTACCCCTCTACACATTGCACTTCTTACTCTCCCATCTCCATGTCACCTACACCACGCTTGTATACCCATCTTAACTGACAATCCGAAAACAAGAAGATTCACAATGGCCGAGATTAAACCAGGGGAAGAGCTTGTGAATGATGCCGACCTCAAAGCCGACAAGTTGGCGGATCCTTCGCGGGTTGCGGAACTCACCGAAGCCGAAAAGATAATCGAGAAGCAGCTTGTTCGTAGAATCGACTGGATAATTCTACCTCTTATTATCACTGTCTATCTCCTCAACTGGATTGACAGGTAGGGCCATTCACTCAACAAAGAATGGCCACAGATTTTGACAATGCTCTTAGAAACAACTACGCCTCCGCTCGCCTTGCAGGATTGGAGGAAGACCTGAACCTTAACTTAACACAGTATCAAACCGGCTTGTCGATCCTTTTCGTCGGCTACATCCTTGGTCAGATCCCGTCGAATTTGCTTCTTAACTGGTTTGGTCGACCATCGTGGTATCTTGGCTTTTTCACTATCGCGTGGGGCCTAGTGTCTGGCTTGACTTCCCTTGTCCAGAATTTCGCTGGAATCGCTGTCTGCAGGTTTATCCTGGGGTTTGTGGGTATGAGCGAACTTGTCTCGCGCGGCTTTTCCGAGCGATGGCTAACCGAATTCTCTAGAGGCACCATTTTTTCCAGGGGTGCTCTTTTATCTCTCGGTATGTTTGTTCTCGGAACCTTTGACTTTTACACCCAGGCTAACTCCAGAACAGAAATGGTACACCAAGAAGGAGATGAACCTCCGCATGAGCATATTCTATTCGGGTGCGCTGATTGCTGGAGCGTTTGGCAACTTGATTGCTGCGGGTATCTTGAACGGTCTTGGTGGTGTCCGAGGCATCTCCGCTTGGAGGTGGCTGTACATCATTGAAGGCGCAGGTAAGACATATCATTGAGAGCTACCAGGGCAATACTTGGGTACAGAATCTGATCATATTTAGTCACGGTTGCTGCTGGCATTGCTGTCTGCTTTTTGTTGCCGGACTTTCCTCACAACTGGCGAGCTCTCAGTCCGGAAATGCAACACGTTGGTGGGTCCTCAACTCCTGTTTAACAGTGACTTGGTTAGTTGCTGAACATCAAAATTTAGCCAACCGTCGCCTCGCACTCGAAGCAGCCGAAGCCGACACAGACGAGGAGGGTGCATCATCTCAGCTAAAGGGTCTCAAGCTCTGCGTAACCGACATCAAAGTGTGGATTTTTACTGGAATCTACATGGGTCTCACCGGCGCCCAGGGTTTTGGCTACTATTTCCCTACTTTGACCGGCACTCTAGGATATAGCCGATTCATCTCCCTTTTGCTCGTGGCTCCCCCGCATGTGTTCATCACCTTGTGGAGCTACGTTCATGGCATTATCAGTGACCGGTTCACTACTCGGTACTGGTTTTGTCTATACCCCATCGTGGTCTCCGTCATCGGCTTCGTTGTTTTTATGACAACTGATATCTTTGGGCCAAAGTACATGACCTTCTTCTTCATGATGTTCCTGATGAACGTCAACGGGACACTCTTCAGCTGGATTGCTGGTGTCATCTCTCGGCCACCCGCCAAACGTGCGGCTGCTTATGCTCTCATCAACTCCCTGGGCAACTCTGTCAGCATCTGGACACCTTATACGTACCTTGACAAGGAGTCTCCATATTTCTATACCGGTATTGGTATCTGCGTCGGCCTGATCACTGTTTCGGGGCTACTGATGACTCTGCTGCGATTCATCCTTATCAGGGAGAACAATAGATTGGCGAGATTGGAGAATGAGAATACATCTTTGACGCAGAAAGAGTTGGCTAGGCTGGAGAAGACTGCTCAGGTGGAAGGGATCAGCCTCGCCGAGGCAAGGGCGCTGCAAAAGGGATTTAGGTATACCATCTAAGGCTCGCGCTTGTCAGGAAACTAGTACTTTGTTTGAACAGCAAGGTAAAGCAATGTCACATGTGCTTTGAGATACAATGTAATCTTCAGCGACAGCAACTAGAAGACTTGTCAATAGTGACATACTGAGTAACCGACGAGGAAATCGTGGCCAAACAAAGACGCAGTCCCTCCCTCCTATCGCGGTCGGGCCTAAGCAACACCGACCATCCGACCCTCCGACCCCCCAAGAATCAAGCGCACAATGTTTACATAGCACCCTAGAATAATCCTGATCTAAAAGAAATCAAACAGTCGGTACGAGTCACCTACTGTTTAGCGATGGGCCCAAAGACTCAGTACTCCAAATGCAGGGACCAGGCTCTAAAATCAATGAAGTGTTGTCTATGTCGCTCGGCTAGACAATGGCTACCATATGATAAGAACGTACGATATTCTAACCAGCTAATTTCCAAAGACTTATACCCGATTCTGAGTTGTTACCTTAAGCTGGCCAATACTTGTTTAATAGTCAGTCAAATTGCGGCCTCCATCGCCCATGTCGGAGGGTCGGGCACATGCCTCCCGAATTGTCGGGTTGCGGAGGAAAGGGCACCAGGCCGAGAAAATCCTTGGCATTTGTTCAAAGGGGCAGATCCTGCACCTCTTTTCTATAAATTCATCTTGTTTATAGCTCAAGGTGATAAAGAGAGTTATCTTTCCGTACCCAGTATTCTTTCCGTAACTTTTTAATATTGATCACCAGCCTCGTCATCACACCATCAGCCAACGACAACGCCGAAGGCAAATACCTCAAGCTCAAGACTTGAATCCGGTACAATCAGCAGAGATCAACATTTTCTAGCCATGGCTAGGACCGACGCAGACGCGACGGCGAGCTACTCTTCAAATGCCGATACAGAAAAAGGCCCCAATGTGGCAGAGGCGAGCTCCAACATAGTGGATTGGGACGGGCCAAACGATCCTGAAAATCCTCGGAACTGGTCCAAAAAGGACAAAACAATCCATGTGGCCGTCGTGAGTCTCTTTACCCTCGTTGCGTAAGTGCTTGGCCCTCTTCGCGTCGATGACATCCCTTGGCTCATGAACATCGTTTGCAGAAACCTCGCCGCTACCATGTATGCCCCTGGCGCATCTGAACTGGCCCAAAACTTCAACGTCACGAGTAGCACGGTTATTACCTTGACTGTCAGTCTTTATGTGCTGGGCTTTGCCGTGGGCCCCATATTCCTCGCCCCCCTTTCCGAACTTTACGGCCGCCTCATTATCTACTATACCTGCCATGTCATCTTCATTGCCTTCACCTTTGGTTGTGCCTTCAGTACCGACGTTGGCATGTTTCTCGCTTTCCGGTTGATTAGTGGTTGCGCTGCTTCAGGGCCCATGAGTGTTGGCGGCGGTTCCATCGCCGATCTATATCCTCCGGAGGTTCGTGGGAAGGCCATATCTCTATTTGCTATGGGACCCTTGATCGGACCTGTAAGTAACCACACTATGCAATCCTTTCCTCGCTAGAATTCGTGTTGACTGGATGACAGGTTGTCGGGCCTATTGTCGGAGGTTTCGTATCGCAAGACATTGGTTGGAGATGGACCTTTCGCATTATTCTCATCATAGTACGTGAAACGGATATAGCTTGTAACATAGTTATTGGAGCTTACTGGTCACTAGGCAGGAGTTATCGCCCTTGCTACCGCCCTCTTCGTTCGCGAATCCAATGCCGAAGTTATACTGCGCCATAAGGCTGCCCGTCTGCGTAAGGAGACCAGAAACGAGAAGCTGGTCCCAAAGTTCCACAGAACAGAGACACCACTCCAGATGCTCAGGCGCGGCATTATCCGACCCATCAAGATGCTCATCTTTTCGCCCATTGTCTTTCTCATCTCGCTATATACGGGTGTGATTTTCGGACTGATTTTCCTCCTGTTTGCCACCTTTACATCGGTATTCAGCGGCACCTACGGCTTCAGTGTTGGAATCTCTGGTCTAGTCTATCTTGGCCTCGGAATTGGCATGATGCTTGGCTTGGTCGGCTTTTCCAGGTTCAGCGACAAGCTCATGACAAAGGCCGAAGGCGAGACGGAATCAAAACCTGAAGATCGTCTCATCCTGATGAAATGGCTAGGCATTGTCACCCCACTGGGTTTCTTCATGTACGGCTGGAGTGCTTATTATCATACCCACTGGATTGTACCTATTATCGGAACCCTCATCATCGGTGTCGGAAGTCTTTTCGTCATGGTGCCTGGGCAACTTTATCTGGTGGATGCATTTGGAGCTGAAGCAGCTGCTTCTGCTCTTGCAGCCAATCTCCTCATCCGATGTCCCTTTGGGGCTTTCTTGGGTCTCGTGGCTCCGTCTATGTATGAGAAGCTGAACCTTGGCTGGGGAAATAGCGTATTGGGATTCCTCTGCCTAGCTTTCACGCCTGTCCCGTGGTTGTTCCACGCATATGGCGAGACGCTGAGAAAGCGCTTCCCGGTCAACCTGTGACAAGCGGCAATGCATTTAGGAGAACGTGTCGGTGTGTTAGACAGCATATTGTGTTATTGTGACTTGTTGGAGGCGCACAAAGTCACATTCTTTCTCTTCTCTTCTCATAGACTTCTGCTTTACGATGCTAGTTAGCTCAATTAAACGCGATGGCCTGTCTCTAGGCTAATCTCTTTTGTCTTCCCCATAATATATAAATCACGCTACACTGATAAGCTTAAACCCCGGGAAGCTCGGATTCCATCGGTCTGGTTCGAGAGCATCACCGCCAAATCCCGAGTTACATCCAGTGCGACGTTGAGCGGAACGAGGCCCAATCGAGAAGGTAAAGTTGCAGTGATGACAGTGCCAAGAAGTTTATCACCATATGACGCCACATCTTATCTTCCCCCGCACCTCTCAGCTCCAACTCGACATTCCTCTTTCGGAGAATCTTCAAGGATTAGGGTTAAACCGTGTAAGCACTATGATGCTGAGCTGCTTTAGCATTGAATCCCCCGCGCGCATACGGCCTTGCAATGGCAGGCTGTCATCACCAGACCTGGACGCTCATGCAAGCGGGGTTGATATATAACGAGGCTGGCAAGAGTCACAAAAGGTGCCAAGCGTCAAGGCCGTTCCTAGAACTTGAGCCACTCTTCGTGACCAATTTGTGTTGAGTCCTACTCTCGGCATCATGTCCAAGGCTCTCACGGTCTGCCTCGCAGCTGCAGCATGCGTCTACGCGTGTCTACCTGACAAGGCTGAGACTGCGCGTCTCCTTGCTAGGCGTCACAAACGACAACCGCGCAGCCGTCATCTGAAGCGTGACGTCGTGGAGTTCCCCCCGGTTTTGACCGACACCGAGACCATTCTTGTCAACTCGTTTGACAACAACTCAATCTCGGATTGGTCTCTCTACTATACCTCAGGCTACCGCCTTGCAGGTCATAACAGAACCCAGGCAGAATGGACGCAGCAGAAGTGGATTGATCTAGGCTGGGAGTCTTGGATTACAGAGTACTGGATCTGGTACACAGAGCCCAAGGAGAGCTCCTTGAAGTTGAACCGACCAGACGGAACGTCTCACTCGGCTCAGCTCCTCGAAGATCCACTAGATGTCGACCCTCAAACATCCAATCCCAACGAGAAGCCAGCCTATCATGCTCTTGCTGGTAGTGGCAGTATCAGTGCTGAATACGTATATGTTGGGTTAGTATAACACCCGTTATCCTTTGAGAGTACTAATTTTCCGCTTAGACGTGGTGCTCGTGAGGATTTCAAGAAGCTTAAAGATCTTGGTGTCGTTTTGGAAGGAAAGATTGCCCTCGCTCAATATGGCGGTTCCAACCGTGGAGTCAAGATCAAGAATGCCGAGGTGAGTGATAGAACATACTCGTACATGTATTGGGCTCCTCGCTAATCACTCATATAGGCCAATGGCATGATTGGTGCCATATTGTACACAGACCCGTTGGAAGATGGTGAGGTCACTGTAGAAAACGGTTACCTGCCATACCCAGGTGTGTAGCCTCCTCATGTGACATATGTCTGTCGAAATCACTAACATTATGGTTAAGATGGCCCTGCTAGACATCCATCCGCGATCCAAAGAGGCAGCATGCGATGGGCCTCACTCTCCTTCGGTGACCCCTCGACTGTAGGCTACGCGTCTACCAAGGACGCCCCACGAGGAGATATCAGCATGTACGGCCCCAAGATTCCCTCCATTCCCATCAGCCCAAGGGACGGACTCCAGCTTTTGCATGCCCTCGATGGGCACGGCGTATCAGCGGATCAAGCCAACCGTACCAACTGGAAAGGTGCCTTCTCCAACGTTAGCTATAGCAGCGGTCCTGCACCTGGAGCCACGTTGGACCTTGTCAACCTCATGGACCACAAGCTGGCCCCAGCATGGAATGTTTTGGCCTCCATCAACGGCACCAACCCTGACGAGTACGTCATTATCGGAAACCATCGTGATGGCTGGACAGCAGGAGGCGCTGCAGACGCTGTTTCGGGTGGCTCTGTTCTAATTGAGATGGCCAAGGCATTCGGTAAACTCGTGGACAAAGGGTGGAAGCCCAGAAGAACCATGTCAGTCTCAATTCCTATTATCTCAACACTCTCAAATTTCTAACCAAGTCGCAGTATCTTGGCTGCGTGGGATGCCGAAGAGTTCGGTTTGATGGGAAGCTCTGAGTGGGTTGAAGATCATCTGCCAGAGCTCAAGGACAAGGTGGTCGCGTACATCAACCTCGACACGGCTGTATCTGGGCCAAGAACTGAAATTGTTGGGTCCGGCGAGATCCAGACTATCGCTATTGAGACCATGAAGAAGATCATCTTCCCCGAAGGACATGGCGCCGGCCCCACGCTGTACGACATGTGGTACAATACCACCGAGGGCGTTATTGGACCAATGGGCAGTGGAAGTGACTTTGCTGCCTTCTACCACAATGGCATTGGCTCTGTATGTTTTCCATTCTCCCGCTCCCAAGCACCCTATCTAATCGAGCTGCAGATCGATATTGCCGGAGGACCCGGTCCAACAGATCCGGTCTATATGTATCACAGGTGAGTATGCGCCTCCAGTTATTAGAGCCATCTAAAACTCTAACCAACCTTTAGTCTTTATGATACTCATCGCTGGATGTCCGAATATGCCGACCCGGGCTTCCATCTCCACGTCGCCATGGGCCAGTTTGTGACACTTCTCGCGTACCACATCGCCGACGATCCACTAATCCCTTGGGACCTGCCCAACGCCGGCACTGTACTTCGTGATACTTTCGAGGACCTCGAGGAACAACTTGAAGAGAAGTTCCCGGACTACGACGTCGATCTTGGTCCCCTCGATGACGCGGTCGCGTCTTTCGAGGCCGCTGCCGAGCGCATTGGAGTCCTTGCCGAGCAGGCTTTGGCCCTGAACGACGCCGTTCTTCTCGGAGTCATCAACTCCAAGTACCGAGACTTCAGCCGCGGCTTTGCCAGTGCTGGTCTTCTTCCGGGAAGATACTCGTACTACAACGTGGTGAGCGCGCCGGGGCTGGAGAGTGGATACGGAGCCGATGTTTTTCCCGCAATCCAAGACAGCTTGGACCAGGGCAACTTGGCCCAAGCCGAGGAGTGGGTCGAGAAGAGCGCCAAGGCCGTGCTTCGGGCGGCGGAAATACTCAAGGTCAAGCAGTGAAGGCTCTGTTTACAAATGGGAAGAAACTAGGTATTAAGACATGAATTAATTACAGAAATCTATTCCTCTCAATTAATGCTTGAAACGTGGTTAAAAGTTGAGTTGAACTTTGAAAAGATCAACAATTGTGTTGTTGTCGTGTCATGGCGTAACCCAGTTATCCGCGGTATGTATTTCTGTACTTATTGTTCAGCGATGCTGTCTTCATTTCTTGATAGGTTGTCATTAAGTTAGAATATCTACCGTCACTTATGAAGGGCTCTCTAAAAAGCAGTCCCTACGATATCCAGGATATCGCCCAAGTCTATGTTTGCTATTTGGCCCAGCCTCAGAAAAAGCTACCCTAGAGAAATATGTGGGGCAGTTTGCGAGGGTTTACATGCGATTATGAAAGACTGGGGATGCACAAAGCCTACGTTTCATTAGGCACTGTGGATAAATTTATGCCTTTATGCTTCAGTCATGTATTATTTGTGCAAGGTGACAAAAGCCTTCTTCCAGCCTCTTCGGCTTAACTGCCTTCCAGCTAAATGGAATAGTGTATGCAATGTAACGATAGATTTTGGTAGAGCGTGTGTAATCTTCCTTGCGCACATGCTTTCCGACAACGCTCTGTCCCGTAGGCATCGGTGTCACGATATCTACCTGGAGCCCATCTGTAAGTCCAGTTACCTTACTTCCGCATCCCATTCTCTTGTAGGTGCTTAGTGAATTTCTCCTCCTCCTCGAGCAGGTGATTGTCCTGCCCAACAGGACCAACGGTGGGATACAAGGCCGTCAACGGAACTTCGCGAACATGGACAGATGGGTTCTCCTTCGTACCGACGAGCATAGTTTCGACAATGCTTCCGTCGCCATATTGGGGTTCCGTGAGGACGCTGAACATAACTGTGGCGCATTGATCGGGGGTGAGCGTCAAGTCATCGGGACGGACTCGGTCACGGCAGTATTCGGGATGAAATATGGGGGTCTGAATGAAGTTGGATTAGCATATCTATCCAGCAGAAGCGGGTCACCTGAAGTGTCAAACCCCAGGAAAGCATGACTGACATAAACAGCGCCAGGGCAAACGGCAGCGTTTCTGATATTGAATTTACTGCGGAGATTGGCCAGTGACTTGACGAAGCTGATGATGGCCGCCTTGCTGGCAAAGTAGAGAGGCGTCTGCAGCGAGTGGACATAGCCTCCTAGGCTAGCAACCCACAGTAGATTGCCCTCGACGTGTCGATTCTCCAGCCAGTAGTCAATTGCAATCTGGGCAAGGCGGATGGGACCCATGGTGTTTACGGCAAAGGTCTTGTACACGCCGGGGCTGGCATCGGCTTTATCCTCCGCTAGGGGCGAGATTCCGGGCGAGTTCCAAAAGGTGCTGGATGGGGGTTCGTAGATGCCCGCACCGTTGCAAAGAATATCAATCTGGCCCAACTTCTCGAGGGAGGTCTCCCACAAGGAGGAGAGCTGGGCCCAATCGCTGATATCAGTCTTGTGGTAGTAGGCGGCCGGCTTCTTCCCATCCCTCGCTGCCCACTTATCCAGGAGTTCCTGAGCTTCAGGCAGGAGCTTGACGTCAGCCATCACGACGGAGCATCCGCCGTCCAGGAGTTGTTTAACGAAGGAGAGGCAGATGCCTCATCTCCAGTTAGCGCTTTCTCGCAAAGTACTGTCTGGGTCTCGTACCAGATCCGGCGCCAGTAACAATGGCATTTTTGCCGTCAACCTTGTATGCAGACATTGCCTCAATAGGGACGATATGTTGAGAGGTGCGTGTTTCCCGGGATGTTGAAGATGAGACTGGGAGGAAGGTGTTGAGAAACGGGCTTCATGCGGGGAAGAAAGACAAGACGGCAACTCAGTAATTAAAACCACTGCCGTGGCTAAGCAGGTACCCGCTACGTTATCCACATCCGTGTCGGTTGCTGCAGCTGCAACCCCAAAGGGACAAGGCCTGCAGGGTCTCGAAACGGCACAGATTAGAGGCCGGAGAGGATGCGACGGCGTGGGGGAACGTCGTAATAGATTGCAAAAGAGCAAGGTCAACTCTCATGTTATCATCCGATATCCTGTTCTTCTCGGTTGTCATAGATTCTCACATCTTGTCCCAATTATTAGAATACGCTGAGAACACTCGCGAGGGGAAATAACTACTCTGAGACTACGCTCTAATATCAGACCACCTTTTAGACTAGACTAGTTACGCGTCACTTGCCGAAACAATCCTAGGCACAATCTGCTGGTCTTATTCCTTGTCCCTGATCGACATCCTGCGGCTCTCGGTTGTTGGTCTTTGGAAAAAGAAAGAAGAATGTGTGAAGCTGAGCCTTGCCCCTGGTTGGGAATAGAAACCCAGTCGTTATCCTGCCGAGTCAGTCAGCTCTAACTCAGGCTCAGCCACGAACAAGGTCAAGGCCCATGTTGACCACTGATGATGTACCCAACGCGAACCCTGTGCTTGGCGTAAGCCGTCACTGACCGCCAACAACCAATGTATCTATTGTCAAGGCTGCATTTTCGACAAAGCATTCATACAATCAGTCGCTCAGGCCTACCTTGGATCCCGCACCCGAACCTTCCGTCCGTCATCGGCGTGAGTTAATCCCTTCGCTGGCCTGCGGGGAATGAAGACCATGTCACCGGCCCTGCTAGCTGTTGGTCGTATGTAATCTGTCACCAACCGAATGTTACATTGACCCAATAGGACCCAATAGGAACTTGGTTACAAAAAAGGTACCACTTTTCAAGCCATTCCAACCCGTACGACCTGTAACGGGCGATGGAACGCGGAAGAACTTCCGTCGGGGAGTCAATTGCCGATCTTTCAGTCTTGGCTCAGAACATTTGTTGGGTCCAGGATTTGGAGCCAATGGAATGGTCCTGGGAGCACCGCTCACAAAGGTTAGATCTGCTTGAATGACCCATGCTGGCCGTTAAGTGCCCTGTTGGACATACTCGACAAGTACCGCGTTATGGGGAGGTAGTAGTAGGATCAAGAAAAGCAATTCGCACCGCAGCACTGAAGCGGTAGGAAAGGGGGGGATAGGCATGATCACTTCAACCTCTGCATTTCCCCTTGATTTTTCCCATAGTGTTTAAGCTCGGTTTGCTTCCTCCTCCCCTCAAAGACAAAGCTTTTCCCATCTCCCGGAAACAGCTGACCACCACAATGGCGGACGCTCTGGAACCGTGGCACGCCGTCGAACCAAGGGGCCTCGCCGCCTCCATCCTCGCCGTCACCATCGTCTTCACGGTATTATGCCTCGTGGTTGTTGGCCTCCGAGTATGGATCAGGATCAATACCCATTGCTTCGGCCGCGAGGATTGGCTCATGTGTGTCGGAACAGTAAGTGCCTTGTGGGGAGACTCATCAAGATAGTAGGACAAGACTGACGGCCTGCGCCAGGTAATCAACATGGTGCACAATGCCATTGTGATATGGGGTACTTTCACAGGCATCGGGACGCCAGACTCGAGGCTCAACACTGCTATAATGATTGAGGGCGCGAAAGTAGAACTCTCCTCCAGCAAAGGGTTCCGTAGGTTGACTAACTCATTTGTCCATCTAGGTCATCGTTTTCTGGCAGATCTTTTACGTTAGCGGCTCCGTCTTCATCAAAGCCTCCATCTGCGCCCAGCTGATGCGCATCGCGACAAAGAGGCGGTTTGTCATCTTCCTCTGGATCCTTATCGCCCTGTCTGTCATAATTACTTTCATCGCCATCCTCGCTGTTCTGATTCGGTGCAAGCCTGTTGCTGCATCATGGAACCCTACGTTGGGGACCTGCATCGACCAGAATATCATCATTGTGTTGACCTACGTGGTATCGGGGATGAATATTGCGACAGATTGGTCCGTTTCCATCATCCCTATCTTCATTTTATGGAATATTCAGATGCGGAAGACACTGAAGAGGATGGTTGCCTTGGTTATGGGTGTTGGTGTTCTGTGAGTATTCCTCTGGTCGCACGCAAAGCTTTTAACCAGCGATGCTGACCATCAGTGCCTCAATTGCCACCATTATCCGGATGCCATACTCGTCAGCATACTCTAGATCGGAAAATGTTCTCTGTAGGTGTTGCCGTGTCTTGTACCTCATCTCGCAGCTAATTATTTCCCTACAGATGGCGTCGGTCAAATCATCCTCTGGACCGTCGTCGAATGTGGCCTTGGTATCATTGCCGGGTCAATGCCCATGCTCCGGAAGTTATTCAGAAGCCTCGAAAAAGACGAAAGCTCCTACCCGGGTGATTCTAACGGCGTCGACCTCGTCACTATCGGACGTATGCGCGGCAAGCACCATCAGATCTACGATACGGAGGTTCGGGCGACGGTTGTGGCAGGTGACGATCGAGATAGTGCCAGAGATGACGAGAGCACCAAGCAGATGATCAAGGTGACAAGAAGAGTGGACCAGGTATCAACTGATGTGGAACAGTAATTCTTTGTTGCATAAGGACTGGGCTGTGTTGGATCTTTTTTTACCTTATTATATTTCTTCAGTGACCTTCACTGCCCGTAGAGTAATCGCGGCGTACAACGGCGGTGACATGATGAGTCCTCTGCCAAAGCCCAGCCCTCGGGCAACAGAGGCGATGCGGCGAGACATCGTCAGTTTTTAGCGCTTCTCGTCATGATCATCCGTAGCGTCCCTTCTGGCATCCACCGGGCGGTTCTGAGCATCCCGATCGCCAGGGATTGTCTCTGCCAGTTTCCGAAATCTCAAGGACGTAACTTGCACGAAGAGGGGGAAATGTCGAAAGAGGGAGCACTCGAATCTAGAGCCGTGGAACAACATGCATAAGCGCTTTGGCCGATTGGATAGGCTGGTTCACATCAGAAACCGCCAAGCTCAGCTGAAAAGCCACGACCGCTAAGTTGTCTCAGTAGTTTGCCAGGGTCTCCATTTTGGAAGCTAAGGAGCGCCAATTATTCCACTTCTGTGTATGCATGTCGTCTGCGCCCAGCTGCCTTAACCCTTGTCGGCCGTCCCTGTCACTGGGTAACGACTCATCCAACGTTGAACCATGGCGACCGTGAGTATGGATATCTTGAATAAGCAACTCACGCCAAGCATAGGGCCCTTCACAGCGACGCAGCTCTACGACTCGATCCGACTGAAGGAGCGTGGGTGCATATTTGGAGGGAACTCAACTGGTGCGAGATCGAACTGGATATACCTAGAATGACAAATAACGGTAACACGTCAGCCAATGTAATTTTTCGTTGAGTAACGGGGATGATAAATCTGGGCTGTCATGTATCGGCCGATGCATATTATGGGTTCCTCAAGTCAGCTGCTTTGTTTGAACTATTGGCCAGGGACTCCTGACTGACAAACATCTTGCTAATAAACAGCATGGCAATGCCTAAAGAGGAATGGTTAGCGACTTGTGCTTGATTGCCGTCTCGGCATGGCGACAAACGGGATGGATGTGTAAAGACAGGGGACCGGCCGATGCAGACGGGCCTATTGCATCAGTTCCATCAGCTGCAAGATATTGTAATCCGAAGATAGTGACTTGTGGCACTTCATTGTAAATATTATACATACTTCGGCGCGTCCTGTTACATGATATGGGTATCTTATGAGACCCCAATTAGAGCATTCACTCACGGAGTTCAAGATGGCTCTCATTCAGAACGTCGCCGTCCTCGGCGTAAGTCAACGAGATCCCTGCACCGTTTCCTCCTAGCTGTGAGCATTTAAGGCGCTGACCCGAAGTGATGAACAGGCTACTGGCCCTCTCGGAAAGACCTTGGTCTCGGCGCTCCTTGGAGCAGGTTTTCAAGTCACCTGCATCACTCGTCCCGACAGTGACCACGTCTTTCCTAGCGGAGTGGTAGTTAAATCCGCTGGGTACATGGACATCAAGGCACTCACAACTGCTTTCGAGAAGCAGGACGCAATTGTTGAAGCTTTCAACCCCGCTGCTGCAGTCTACCAGGACTCGATTGTGGAAGCTGCTCTCGCTGCGGGGGTTCAACATATTGTCACGCCTGATTTCAGCGGTAATACCTTCAACAGAAATGCCTCCGAGCTGCTCATTTTCGACACCAAGCGGCGTGCGCAGCGTCACTTAGAGAGCGTTGTCGCCGCCTCTGGAAATCGCCTCTCTTGGTATGCTATTGTTGTCGGCCCTTGGTACGACTGGACTATCGAGAAAGGGCTATTCTGGATCGATCGCCAGAGACGTGTGATCAAACGATATGGCTCGGGGAATCAGAGGTATAGCGTTAGTAGACTTGCACTCTCTGGAGAGGCCCTCGTCGCTGTTTTGAGAGATCCTGAGAGATACCGGAATAGGGCTGCCTACTTTGCCAGCCACACGGTGTCAACCAACCAACTCATTGCAATTATTGACGATATGGGGCTGCAAGGGTGGTCTGTCATTGATGCTGCTCTCGACGGATACTTCGAGGAGGCCAAAAGACTCTGGGAACAGGATACAAAGGACGGGGTTGAAAACCGGCTTGCGAGCAAGGCCTACGAAATGTTTGCGACTATCGCGCTGCTGGATGAAGATAATCGCTACGGGTCTGACTTTAGCGACGAGGTGGAAATCGGGTGGGATGAGGGCGAGGATGCTTTGAGGGAGAACCTGAAAAGGCTCTTGACTGAGTGAGGGATTTGGGCTGCATTTGGGGGGACACATGATGGTCAAATTCTCTGGATAGACTCGTAAAGTGCGGGTTCTAGCACACCTATATAGGTAGGATTCGGAGACTGTGCGTCCTTCCTAATACTTGAAAATGACTTCACCGGGTCCAGCTCGCTTGTTCCTCCAGACATAGTAACCGTGCATCGCTAGACAACCCGCACACACAAATAGGAGCAGAGCGGCATTAGTCCAATGACCAGTGGGATAACCCTTGGCTGCCTCATTTGCCTTGTAGATCCACACACCGACAATCTGACCAGGCGCTCCCATGGAGACGTTGAGGGCGATAGCCAGGCCGATGGCGGCTGTGGAGTGCAGGTTAGACGAAAGCCAGCCCAGAAGGGGAGGGATACAGGCAAAGGCCCCAGAAGCTGCTACAATGAGACAACCGTAACGTGGCTGGACTGATTTAGCATACACTCATTTAAGCGAATAGGTAATCTGCTGTGGTTACTTACGCTATAAGAATCGGCGGGAAGAACTGCGGATGCGATGAAGCCGATGGCTCCAATAAGGGAGAATACGGCGGAATGGAGCGCACGGCTGTTGTAATGTATTAGCACTGTCTCGGATGTCATTGGGCAAACTCCTCAACTCACGCATTATATCTGTCGGCCGACCAAGATACGAGTAGGGTTACAACATAGGCCACTGCATAGGGAGGAACAGTCATCAACTGGGCTCGTAGGTCCGCAAACTGGAGATGTTCTGTTAGCTAGGCTCCTTACGTCTCTTAGGGAAGGGAAAAATACCCCGAGACCGGCCGTGATCGAGGGTGTGAACAAGGACAAGCTTGAGAAAGGTGCCGAGATACCGAAGTAGATCTGCAGTCGAGTTAACAGGGCTGTGTGTCCCAGCGAGATAGAAGAAACCCACAAAGTAATGACACCACAGCCTCCATTCTAGCAGTGTCGCCTTGGCATCCTCCCAAGTCATAGATTTGCTGCTCCCGTGAGAACCCTGCTCAGCGAGTCGGTGGGCCGCAAGATCCTTCTCATCCAGCGACAGCCACTTTGCCGTCTCGGGATAATCAGGGAGACAGAACCAAACCAGGGCAGACGACAGAACCGATGGAGCACCTTCTAGGATGAAGAGCCATCGCCAACCAGCCAGGCCGCTGACTTGGTTCATGTGTCCGACACCGTACGCAATAGCACCACCAAAGGCTCCAGCGAGAGTCGCTGAAGCGAGGATTGTTGCCACGCGCAGGGATCTCTCTTCAGGCTTATACCAGAAGGTCAAATAGTATACAAGTCCAGGGAAAAGGCCTAATCCGTCAGAATGGCGAGTAAATAAACTGATGCAATACTAACCTGCTTCGAAAACGCCCAGCAGGAAACGCAGAACGGTGACAGAAGCGTAGCTGTTTGCCGCGCCGAGGCACATGGTGATGGTACCCCAAGAAAACATGAGAAAGGCGATCCATCGGCTTGGCTTCATACGCTTGAGAAAATAGTTGGAGGGCACTTCGAAGAGCGCATAGGCGATGAGAAACACCATGAGGGCAATGATGTACTCGAAATTGGACATGCCGGTCTCGGAGAGAAGATCGTGCCCAGTTGAGCTGTTGAGAACCTTGGCATTTCCGATATTGGAGCGATCCAGGTAGCAGAGCAAGTAGATGCCAGCGGCCAACGGAATAATGCGCGAGTCTTGCTTCTTTATCAGAGACTTTTGCAGGACTGGGTCATAGACGACTTCTTCCTGTTGGAAGCCGCCATCGGAGCCGCGCTGAGGCAGAGTGTCAGCACTGGTGATAGCTAGATCGGTGAGGGGTTGGTGATGGGGGACGAGGTACCTTTTCACTGGGCGGCATGTCGTCAGCCATCTCGACAGGCGCGTCAACGTTTGTTCCAACAGGCATCTTGGCAGATTCAGATGATCGCCCCTGAAAAAAACAATGAAGAAAAAAGATGGCAGAGAACAAGACCCAAAAGGAAAAGAAAATTAACCGAGACAAATCCTTTGGCCCCTCAGTGTAACCTCAGCAATCAATCATTCCCCGCATCCTTTCTCCGTACATACCCCGGCCGAGCAAAGGATCCTCGCTCCCCACATGGAAAATCTCCACGGGGGTGGCCAATCTCGGCACCGGCGACCGAGGCCGACTTGACTAGATGATGGCAATCTTTTGAGGAGTTACGCCTTCAAACGTACTTAGTGACGAGGATCGACCTGTTCCTGTGACGAGACCGACGCGGTAATATCTCAACGGCTCTGCTGCTTCCTCATCCACCCAACCGCTGTGCACAGGCCGAAGATTGTCGGTGAACTTGAATGGAATGTCTGCGGGATTGACACCGCTTCCTTCAAGCGCTTGCGGTAGAAGCCCCCCAGCCGCTTGCCTTTCATGAGTCACAGGGCTTAGGACCTCGGTACTCTTTCCGCCACCAAAGAGGTATCTGTATATCGTTTGCGCATAGCTCTCTGGTTCTTCGGCTGGTGGCTCGAGGCGACGTAGACCGAGGGCCACCCAGACAAGCTCGCCAGCTTTCTTGTATTCCAAGATTCGAGCACAGTAGATGGTATCCCCTGCCGACAGACCAAGCTCTGTCGCAGTCCCATCTGGGATAAAGATCATCTGGGGGCCATTGCTCCTCTCTAACTGTCTTCCCCTGGTGAGCTTCCAGTTGTCACCGTGATATGTTGAAAGTTCGGTCGAGATCACCGACGCCTTGAGCACTAGCTCTCCATGACTCACGGCTCCCAAAGGGTTGATGGGGTCACAAGTACAGTCTGCGCTCATGAACTCTGCCGTTTTCATCCCACTCCGAAGTGTCTGGGTACCTGCAGCGGACCACTTCACGGGCCACTGGGTCGATATCCAGGACCAACTTGGTTTTCGGGGCTTCCTGGCGTCCGGTGAGGTATCACAAAACGAGCCAGTCAAAGACTGCTGTTGGTTTTGCGATGGATAACTCAAAGAGGTGGATTGTGGCGTCAAAGTCTCAAGTTGCTCGTGGTCAACCTGCCAAACAAGATGCCACATGAGGTCCTTCGCCCACAACCCTGCCAGGTAGTCACCTATCGCTGGACTAGCTTTCTGAAGTCGTCTTGCGATACCAGAGAGAGCGGGGAGTCTATCATCTTGCACGGTTAGATTTCGTTTCGAGTACTGTTGGACGAGCGACTGCCACAGAAGTGTGAAGTCGGTATTCCCAGGGTCACTCATGGCCAGGTTAAACGAGGATCCTCTCATCTCTCCCGTTTTCCACAGCTGGTCTGCTTCGGCACTTCTGCACTCACACCAAAAGTCGCAGCGGCATTCCCACAAGATCTCCTGGGGAAGGAAATGAACTGTCCGAGTGGAGAGTAGCCGCTCCTGAAACGTCCAGCCTCTGCTCAGAAGTGGATATCGCGACCAGTCAGCATCTTCAGGGATGATTGCATCGTGTGGAATGCGATTTCTGACAAGTATCTCGACTAATTTGCCATCAGGCCCTTTGCAGGGAATAGCATGACAAAGGTTTTGTGATTCAACTGCCGATTTCTCTGTCACATCTGGGATGTGACCCAAGTTTTCACGTTGCCCCAGAAAACCTAACAGAACAGAAGGTGACCGCGTTGCAGAAAGGGTTAATAGTGATCCTTCATATATGGAGTCCATTTTGGCTGATTCGATTCGCCAGTCCAGTCCGTCAACGTCATTCTGAATGATGCAGATAGAGTCGATCCAGATGTATTCAACACCCACGTGTCTTGTGACGTCGATGGCATCGCGCATTGACTTGGGCAAATCATTCTGATTAATGGCTTCCATATTCTGGCCGAGCGTCTCCAGCGTGGTGGTATAGTTGCCCCCTCTGCCCCAGCAATAGCTGAGTGCAATGTACGGGTCCTTAACGCCGACAGCTTCGACGAGCCGGAGACGGTTTCCTGGAAGAAGGTGGATAAGTCGCCGAGGACCAATACCAGATGTTCTTTGGGATGACTCTTGGCAGACATGGTGATGAGCCTGACAGCAGCGAAGCCACGTGCGAATCAGGATGGCTACACCCTCGGAGTCCAGGACATCCTGCACCACAGCAGCTTGTCCTATGCAAGGCCAAGGTGATGGTGTGTCCGTAGGAACGAAGAACTCAAGGTCAATGCCAGGAGCCTCGACGCGCAGAGGTAGGCCAGCATGGAGGATGATGTGAACAGGGGTTTCCGGCTCCAACTCCCCCACCCGTGTTGCCACCAGGCCGCGTGCTATTACTGCACACCCAAAGCAGCCATCTGCCGCCGATTGCTGCATCTCACTGATCTTGCATAGCTTCAGTGCCCGGGAGAACCGTCCGTTTGGGTCATAGTTGGCCTCGACATCCAGTCCGAAGCAGATCCCGCATGGAGCTTCTGTGGCGTCATGGGAACGTGACGGAAGGCTGGGCTTTGGCCTGATCGGGATTTGATCGCTCATCTAAAGGTCACAGTAGTTCCCAATGAAGATTGCTACGAGATAATGCTTTTCACAAATCTGCCTCAACAAATGCTCTCCCCGCATTTCTTTCATCGCGAGGCGTTCTGCGGCTGAGAGCTAGCGTCGTCACACACGTGCATCTCTACAAGATTCGGGCGCGGAGTGTGGAATTCGGCCGATTATCATCAGTGGCGTTTTATACAGGGTTGTTGATTAAAAATCAAATGTTTAGTATTATCTGCCTAGATCAGCTGGGGAATCCTTCGTTTGTAATGATGTGATCTTGCGAGGCCCGGAGGCTTTGTCGTCGTAAACCTCCGTCGTATCTCCTGACCCACAATATCAGAGATACGCAAAAGGTACCTTGGCGGTAGTCTAAATTGTGGGTGTTCATAGGTCATGATATGTAGCTTAGATAAAATATCCGGATTCCTCGATGGGGCATTCAGGTTGCGAGCCAATCGCCTGACTCACTTTAGTCGGGGACTCCAAAGTCGAGTGAGGCCACTTCGGAGGTTTGTAGCCTCATAAGCGACAGCCTGGAAAGCTTTAGAATTCTAGTATAAAAAGAGGTTCAATGATAGATAGACTTGTTATCCTGTATCCATTCAATAATACAAACATTTCAACTATCGGTATGAAGGTCTTCATTGTCTTTGCTCATCCTGAGCCTCAATCTCTCAATGGCTCTCTTCTTCGAACCACCGTCGAGGAATTGGAAGCCCAGGGCCACGAAGTCAAGGTCTCTGACTTATACGCCATGCAATGGAAGGCCCAAGTCGACCGTGCAGACTTTCCTCATTTTCCAGCCAAATCTCGTATGAGAGTAGCGTACGCATCAAAAGATGGTTACGAGACCAAAACACTTACCGACGACGTCAAGGCCGAGCAAGAGAAGATTGTATGGGCAGATATCATTATCTTCCAATTCCCCATCTGGTGGAACACCATGCCCGCAATCCTGAAGGGCTGGTTCGAGCGAGTCTATGCTTTGGGCTTTGCATACGGCATCGGTGAGCACAGCGACAAACACTGGGGTGATCGATACGGGGAGGGAATTGGGCTGGGGAAGCGTTCCATGTTGAGCTTGACCATTGGAGGATGGCCGCAGCACTACTCTGCCCGAGGAATTGGCGGGCCTATTGACGATGTTCTTTACCCTATTACTCACGGGCTTCTCTATTACATCGGCATGGAGGTTCTCCCCCCATTTATCGTGTGGAAGTCTGATTGGCTAGACGACCAGGGCTTCCAAAAGGCAGCCGATGAACTTCGCGAGAGACTACGGACCCTGTCCACCACAAAACACATTGACTTCCGAAAGCAGAACGGTGGAGATTATGAGATACCGACCTTGACTCTAAGACCAGGCTTGGAGGATCCATCTACAACGGGCTTCTCGATCCATAGTCGCAAGGCAGAGGTGAACGGTACAGCCAGCTCTCATAAATGACTCCATACAATGACATGGGGATTGCAAGAGATTATTTAGTCTTTGCTATCATATCGACACTATAGTAGATTAGATCAAACTCAATCTTACAAACATTTATTTCTGGTATATCGGCGCTGGGCCGCGTTGTCGATCACTCATATTCCACCTTTTCTGTTTCCTGAATAATTCAAGTAGAAAAAACGACATCAAGTAGACTATTCCATCTCTGTCTCAAATAGCAATCTTGTTTGAAACTGAGTTGCCGGAAAGAAGTCGTCTTCATAAATGCCTCAGAGCTTGTCTGAGAGGGTTACCGAGGTAGCAGGCTTCCGGGCTTCCGCTCTTGGACCAAATTAGCTGACGATATAGAGGAGCTCTTCCAAGGGCCTTTTGGATTTGAGGTGAACTGCGCTGGAATACTTCGGCGTCGGGCAGTGGGACGTGTGGCCGATCTTTTCCTCTAATCGGTTCGGTGAGCAGATCTACCAATGGCATGGCGTTGAATAAGCACGAGGAGATGTAACTTCACATGCCAACATGATACGACCCCTGCAAAATCTAGGAGCTCTCCATAAAGAGAAGCTGGGCCGGGAGACTAGGCCAATATGTCGGCTGTACGGCACATAGGTTGCGGCTGGGTCGTGATGCACGCATACCTATTTAAATCACATCCATCGGCTCCCGCTTGTCGGAACTGTTTGTTTGGTGGTTCGTGCGGTCTCGGTGTCTTCTGCTACAAATTGAAGTCGCAAAAATGCTTTTGCCATCAAATCTCGTCCCGATTGTTAGTTTGTTGATAACGGGTGTTGCGGCTAATGTCAGTCTTCCGCCCAAACCCGCGGACTTGTCAACCCCAGTGCAGCAGCGGCTATCTCTGAACGGACCGAACAGTTAGTCGCCTTTTCCACGTGGAGATGACCTGGTTTTGACTGATTCCAGGCGTTACTATTGGCTGGAATACCTACGCACAACAAGACAAGCCATGTGTTAAATATGGCACATCGAGGGGAACCCTTGACAAGGAAGCTTGCTCAGATCAATCATTGACTTATCCCACATCGCGCACATGGGCCAATGCAGTGACCCTCGCGGACCTTACTCCAGCAACGAATTACTATTACAAGATCACATCGGGGAATTCGTCTGTCGAACAGTTCTTCAGCCCTCGGACCGCTGGAGACACGACCCCCTTTGCTGTCAATGCCATCATCGACCTCGGCGTTTACGGTCAAGATGGTTTCACTATCAACATGGACGAGTCCAAGAGAGATCTGATTCCTACCGTGCAGCCGTCTCTGAATCACACCACAATTGGACGGCTTGCATCAACTTTCAATGACTACGAATTTATTATTCACCCGGGAGATTTGGCATATGCTGATGACTGGTTCTTGAAGCCAAAGAACTTGCTCCATGGCGAAGAAGCTTTCCAAGCAATCCTGGAGCAATTTTACGACCAGCTTGCCCCCATCGCCGGTCGAAAGCCTTACATGGTCAGCCCTGGAAACCACGAGGCTACGTGCAAAGAGATACCGATCCTGAATTATCTTTGTCCCCAGGGCCAGAAGAACTTTACCGATTTTATGCACCGGTTTGGTGATACAATGCCGCTGGCTTTTGCGTCGACCTCGTCAGACGATGATGCGAGGGTTAACGTGAACAAAGCCAAGCAGCTTGCCAATCCGCCCTTCTGGTTCTCCTTCGAATATGGCATGGCGCATGTGGTAATGATTGACACCGAAACCGACTTTCCAGATGCACCCGACGAGCCAGGTGGTTCCGCAAGTCTCAACAGCGGTCCGTTTGGGAGGCCAAATCAGCAGCTTCAGTTTCTTGAGGCCGATCTCGCGTCTGTCGATCGAGAGGTTACACCTTGGGTCATCGTCGCAGGTCACCGCCCGTGGTATACCACAGGCGATGACGGCTGCAAGCCCTGTCAAGAGGCTTTCGAGCACATTCTCTACAAGTATGGCGTCGATCTGGGCGTATTTGGCCATGTTCACAACTCGCAACGATTCTTTCCCGTCTACAACGGGACAGCCGACTCTGCGGGCATGAAAGACCCCAAAGCGCCTATGTATATCGTTTCCGGAGGTGCAGGGAACATCGAGGGCCTCAGCTCTGTTGGCAAAAAGTCGTCACTAAACGCCTTTGCCTACGCAGACGACTTCAGTTACGCAACCATCAAGTTCCAAGACGCGAACAAGCTCCAGATTGACTTTATCCGATCTTCGACTGGGGAACTGCTGGACCGATCGCAACTTTTCAAGTCCCATAAGGAACGTTTCGTTAGACAGACCTGAGGTAGTCTGATTTCAATTAATACTGTTCTGTGGTCCAGGTACAGGTACCATTAATGTCTATGCAGTTGAAGCATCCACTATCTATCCCTTATGGTCTCTGTGCCCGTGCCCTAGTCCCTTCATGAGGTTCTCCCGTTCCCTTGATTCGCATGCCTTTATGAACTTCTTTGGAAGACTATGCAATCTCTCATCCTTCTCGGCCAGGATTTCTTTGGACTTTCTCAAATATTCATCTTTGAAAGCCAGCCATAGTTGCTCATCAAACTCATCCTCCGGAAAAGGGAGTGGGTAGTACGGGTCGTTCTCGAAAAAGGCCAGGACCAGCTGTTCGACCAGGGCCTGTGGTTGTTTCCAGCCAACCTTCTCCTCCCATCTCGTGCACAAATTAAAGTCTAGAACCCATATCCTCGTCGCACGCCTTTTGCGTGAAGTCTCTTCAGATATGGGCTCGGCCTCACTGCCCAGCACGTATTCGATGTCGTAGCCATCGACGTTGGCCTTCCAGTGAATGATGGCTAATGCTTCTCCAATGGCGATGGCGTAGAACAAGACAGGCAGATCTAATTGTACCATCTGATCGAGACACAGGTTGTAATTCCTTAGCGCAAAGTTCATTGGTGCCGGTTGATTCGGTAATCGCCGTCGTCCAAGATACACACGAGCCAGACAATCGCGGTTTAAAGGACTGCTAAACGCGTCCTGTCGCCGATGTTCAGGACAAAATTGGTTAATGAAAAGGTCCCGTATGACTTTAGGCAGTGGTAAAATCCGTTCTGAGGTCAACGCTGAAGAGGGCAGCGGAAAGCTTGAGTGCTGCTTGGGAAATAGACTTTTATTGTCTTGCCACCATTCCTGCTCGTTCTTCGATATGTGCCGAAAGACCTGAGGAACTCTGCACTCGGGACTGTCCTTTTGTGCGGTGAAGGCGGCGACAACGGCTTGGTGAGCTTGATAATCGATTAACAAGGCCTCGTGAAAGCCCGGCCTAGCTACCTTGACGACCTGTTTCCGCCCAGGCCTCTCAAAGATAAGGCCGCACTGCCCGAAGCCGATACTGCGGAAGCCGATGATCCCCGAGGCTGTATGACTGGGTGTTTGACTTTGGGTGGGTGACGGGACCGCTTTGACCATCATATCCAGAGAGAGAAGTCGCGAGACCAGCTTGGAAGGGGCTATTTGCTTCATCGCAGCGCCAAGATTTTGCTGTAAGCGGTCGTCCCTCTCCTCATCTAGCTGCTGCGACAGCTGGTCTGTGGCCTCCATGTCCAGGGGGTCGCCTTGACCGGGCGCGTCAGGGGAGCCCCCGGCGGCTTTGGTGCGCATCATAACGACGGGGAAAAGCAATACGAACAAAATTAGGGGGAACTCCACTTGGTACGGGCATAAAGACGGGCGTTGAAGGGGAGCGCGTCCATTCGCGATATTTAGGCGGCAAGGATCACTCGTCGGCTTTGCTGACGAATTCAATTTGACGCGGCGCAAATTCTGGACTAGAGCGTTAACCGAGGTAGATTTATGTATGTAACCAAGACAAAATATTTAGCGGGGCGGCTGTGGGTTAGGGTAGGTTGTTCGGAGGCCATCGCCAACAGCCCATAGGTGATTAGTTTATCCTACATAAACCTCAAAGAGGTCACCAAGAAGATAGGGCAATTATACTTATCGGAAGCAGAAATTCTCCGCAAGATTCTTGAATGTAACCCTACGAGGGCATCGTGATATGAAAGACATAACGTTATTGACTCTATCCTATCGGCATCTTAAAACATCCCGATGCCGTATGCACTGTAACCCTATTTGGCTATCACTACCTTATAGCTGCACGGCAAAGAGAGTCTTGAGATCAAGAATATTTTAGAAACCACCAACGTCCATCCAAGTAATGGATTTTCCTAGTATTATAACAAGAAACTCAAGCGCCACATGCCTTGCCACAGATCGCCGCTTTTGAGGCCTTTTTGCTTGCTGGCTCAGCTTCGGCAGAGCCCACCGGTCGCTCTCGATCCAATTTCCAGACCCTCAACCTCTGGGTCTCATCACCCCCTTCAACTTTATGAAGGAGCACTATTGGAAGGGGTTGTATCCGTTCTCTGCTTTCACGACACAGGTCTTGACAATCTGATCAAAATCCTCCTCGGGCAATCCAAGCAGCTCATTGTGAAGCTTGTCTTGGAAATTCAGTTTCTGCCCCTCTTCTGAGAGCAAAAAGGAGTAGTATGTCCTGATCAGGCCGGTGAAATCACCTGCCGCAGCAGCAGCCTTCCCTTCGGCCATGCGTTGTTGGGCCGTCTCATACTTGACGTTCCAATCCGCGTCCTTGGTACCAGTGACGCGTTTCACGGCACTGAAGATGTCTTGCTGGCTGACAAAGAAACTAGACACGTAAAGTGGCTGGTTCTTGAACTGTGAAATAGTAGGTGATGTGTCGTCCTCATCCTGCGGGAGTTTCTTGAGGCTTGCAAGCGCGGCTACTGCGCGGCCGTACTGAGCCCACGTTGTTGTGTTGATCTTGGCTGCTCCCTGATCAATCAGTGTGACGTGGCGATTCGCAATGTCAAATCCCAGGAAGTTTGGTCCTCCCGGAAAGCTATAGTCGAACCAGACGCTACCAACGAGAACTGTCCAGGAACTCACGCCGACACGTGCTATCTCAGTGACAAGCTCTCTCAGAGAAGCGGCAGGGAAGAAGTCATCGACTGATCCTTGGTTATTGACGACCATGTTTGCCGCAAAGATGTTCGGCACGATGTGCGGGACACCTGCTTTACCTGCAGCCCTCACAATGCGGTGGTGAATTTCGGTATCCACGCTATTGGCCAGCGTAATGATCAGAAACTGCTGCCCTTGGAGAGCAGACGAGATGGACTCCTCACTTTCGTAGTCCACTCGTACGACTTGCACATTGGACGGGAATTTGGCTGTGCTATCGGCGCGAGTCAAAGCAGTGACAGTGTGTTTGCCAGTTGCCAAAAGCTGCTCCGTCATGTGCGCGCCTTGGCGGCCACCGGCCTAGTACGAGTTGTTAGGCTCCTCATGCACTGCGGTGGAAGATATGCTTACCCCAACGATGGCAACTCTCTCTACCCGATTGGAAAAGTCGGCAGGCTGGTCCTTGGCATATCCGGTGGCTGTCATCTTTGCTGAAGTGTCGCTTGGCGAGAAGACGGTGTATATTGGTAAGAAAAGATGAGTTGATTGCGTGCTGCGAAAACACAAAATGTGGTCGATAAGTAACAGCCAACGAACGATGGTTGTTGAGGGTATATATACATACCCAAGGTAGGTCAGAACGTTGCCATGACGCGTCTATGGTTGATTGATAACACGGACTCCGTGACGGAGTTTGGCTTACGTCCAATTGCCCTCGCTTACAATTTCCAAAGCCTGCGGACTTGGACGGCTCCACTCGGACTCGCTAAACGGCGGACTGTGTACAAAAATAAGACAACAGTCAACGCCATAACCCAACCAAGCCTCCCCTCCTTATTACCTCCGGAGTATATTTCTCTTAAGCTCTTCGTAAGCTTCCCATCGATAGATATACCGCTCTACTACTCGAAGTTTCGCCATTACTATGTGAGAAAGCTAACAATCGTTCAATTCGGCGTAAACTAGCATCACTAATTGTTCATCATGTCGCATGGGATGGACTTGATTACGAGAATTGTAGCTGACAACGAAGTCAGGGTCCTGTGACGTCAAAGCAATGGCGGCTGCAAATGTATTCATCACAGAGTAGAGGTACCTATCGCAGCCCAACATGAAAAAAAAAGAAACTCGGTCGATTTTGAGCATACCCAGAAAGTCGGTATCAGTTGTGATGCCGTTCTTCCTATTCCACCGCCGTCTGTATAAACCGAGCCAGTTTCATCATAGGGTAGCAGCACTTTACTTGACGGGGCCACTTCTGGATGCCGACGAGTATATCGGATAACCGGCATCTCCAATGTCGATGAACCCCACAGTTTCGGTTCCGGACTACGACGCAAAAGGCTTCGGCGCACCCCAATCCCCGCAAACCTAGAGTCTGGGGAAACCTTTAAATTCTGCCAAGCCCATTGCTGCCAATATCCAAAGTGCCAAGTCTGACAAGCCTACGCAGCCGTTTTCTCGTCCAGTTTATGTGTAGCCCTGATTTCGATCTAATAATTCAAGATGGATTCCAAGGCCGAGCATGAGGAAATCGACCACCCCGACGTAAACGATCACAGTGCACACCTCACGAGGAGGGTTTTGTTCAAGACAGACACACGGTAGATTTATTGATTCGTCATCCGTCACCTCGTATGTCGCTAACAATATCTTAACTAGAGTCCTCCCATCTCTGGCACTTTTATTCCTGTGCTCCTTTCTCGACAGGACCAATGTCGGCAACGCCAAAATCATCGGCATGGAAGAGGACCTGGGCCTCACCAACTTGCAGTACTCTCAGGGCCTGGCTGTCTTCTACGCCACCTACGTTTTCAGCGAGCTGCCCAGCAATCTGGTTCTCAAGAGGGTATCGCCCAGGATCTGGTTGCCCACTCTCACAGTGGTGTGGGGAATCATCACCATGTGTCTTGGCTTTGTGCGCAATTTCGCCAGCTTCGCAGCTGTACGAGCCATTCTCGGTATCGCAGAAGGCGGGTTACTCCCCGGCATGGTTCTTTATCTTTCAAGCCTATATAACCGCGGTGAGCTGGCCTTGCGAATCGGAATCTTCTACACGGCAGCATCGCTTTCCGGAGCTTTTGGAGGTGAGTTTCTTAGAGTAAGCGAACCATCTCTCTTTATCTGACTGTATAGAAAGGCCTGCTTGCTCGTGGACTCGCTGCCATTGGTCCCCGGGGAGGCCTAGAAGGTTGGAGATGGATCCTGATCATTGAGGGGCTAATGGTAGGTTTTGGCTGTCACCGCGACCAGGGGGTTGGCTGAACATTCCCGTAGACAGTCGCTGCTGGATCAATCGTGTTTTTCACTCTGCCCAACAATTTAACGACGGCGCGATATCTCACCCCGGAGGAGAGAGACTGGGCTATGAAGCGGTTAGAACGTGACCACGGTATAAAGTAAGTTCCCGCGTGCCATCTTGAATACCACTCATGTTGACAATTCTCGGTAGCCCGGTATTAGAGCGTGACGAGAGCTTTAGCTGGGGCGAAGTCCGTCGCGGAGTCTTGAATGTGCAAGTCTGGCTCACATCTACAGCGTACTTTGCAATTTTATCTGGTCTTTACTCTTTCGGCCTCTTCGTATGCATGATTACTTCCAGCTAATCGTCCATCACTGACTTGTACAGCTTCCGACCATTGTCAACGATCTTCATATTGCGTCAAGTCCTAACCAGGCTCAGCTGTGGACTGTGATTCCATACGCTGTTGCTACTACAATCACCGGTGGGCGAAGCACCTCCATTCTCCCATAGTTCCCCACTAACATGCATCCGCCTTTAGTTCTCGTCGCGTTCATGTCCGATCGGTTTAAAGTCCGTGGTGTCATCATACTTATCGTTTTGCCCATTGCCATAATCGGCTATGCAGTCATCGCAAACGTCAAGTCACCCGACACTCGGTTCGCGATGACGTGTTTAATGGCCTTGGGCATGTACGCTTCTGTCCCATGTATCTTGGTTTGGAATTCCAACAATTCGGCCGGTCATTACAAAAGGGCCACCACTTCTGCCTTGCAGCTGGCTGTGGCAAACTGTGGTGGTTTTGTTGCCAGTAAGCCTATCCGCTCACGAGAGTCCCGAAAGCACACCGTACCTATACTATGGACTCTAATTTCTATCCATTATAGGCTTCGTATATCCCCAGAAAGATGGTCCATTATACCACCGAGGACACAGTATCATCTTAGGGTTGCTATGTTATGGGTGGGTGGCGTAAGTGTACCCCAGACCTGACTGCTGCATGTGAATATGTCTGACTCGACGGCTGATTAGTGTTTTGCTTAATGTACTCTGGTGCGCAAAGATCAATCGGGATAAGAAGAACGGGAAATACAACCAGTATGCTGGCTGTGGAGATGATCGAGACCCAGAGTTCAAAATGGTTATCTAGCCCGCCTCAGCCTGAACTCTAGATCCCTCAACCCGACCTCAGATTAGAGCGGCAGGAGCTAAGCTCTAGAAACGGAACTTGATTTTGGTGCACTTGAGTTTCGTCTCCGAGTTAAGTAGTATTAGGTCGTGGCAGTTAATCTCACTATTATGGCAAGATTGCCACTTTCTGTTAAGACTTGTACTATTGGTCGACGCGAGGTATCGCACGGAGGCTTGGATATCCCGCCTCAAAAGGTTGGCCCTTGCTTACGTGTAATCTCTTAAGTAATCTCGGGATGCAAGGAAACATGGCATACGTCATTGCCAAATCCGAATCCTCGTTGAGTTGGATCATTATTTTGCTATGTTTCTAGGTAGTGCGTTGCCGATGTAGCATTGCCACTTTCATTACACTGCCAGCCAAGCAAAGATCAGTTGACGTCCTCGCAAAAATATAGCCGTTTAAGGAAGAAGTCACCTGTGAATTATGACTGCGTCCTGAGCCGTGCAACAAGTGCAAGAGAGCTAGTGGACCTAGCCATATCTTTACCAGGCTCGGCATTTGCCGACGGCTGGCCACAAACATCTCACAAGGATTCAGCTCCTTCGGTAGCACGGCCCATAAAACTATGTCTTGACTAGGCAAAAAAGAAGCCAGTGCATGGCCTGATACATTGAAGTCTTGAATAAGCTAAAAAGATAGCCGTTACATAGGTAGCCTGATGCCTTGAAAAGTCCCCACGTCACGTTGTTGGTTAATACGTGTAAAATAAGGGTGTATCCTCTTTTCTCTTGGCTACCTGTCCGCTGAGTGAGATGAGCCATGTCACTCTTGTGGAGAGACAGATCTTCCGTACTTACTTCTTTTTGAATGGAGAATGAGGCATCTCCAGTCGACTCTTCACTGCTGCAAAACACACAAAATGGACATTGCCAAGATGGAGTTAAAACATAACCACTCAAACACAACCCTATATGCAGAGCCAGGCGCTTGGATCCAGAATTGGTCTGACTCAGCGTAGCTGTTGACAGCGGGATCATCGTACTGTCCTACTTCCGATTGGGCCTCTATGCTTCTTCATGCATGGTCGCAGCGGATGGTCAGTTTTGGGACTGGTCCCCACCGGCAGTGGCCGACTGTCCGAGACACCTCAGCCAACATAGGTTCTACTTCTTCTTTTGATCGTGACTTTCTGAAGCGAAACGAATGCTGTTGACTTGCGTCGGTTGTCTCGGCGTCGATCGTGTCGGACAAACATAGCCATGCTTACTGCATTAGAAATTCTTTTAGACTCAGCACCAATCAATGTTCCGCGACTGTCTCGGATCGCAGCATATACCCTCAGTTGGGTATGGTCAGTTCATAGACATGTCTTGTTTGGGTGTAACTACGACTGCCGATGTCCCGAGCAATATGGTTCAGAATGGTATAAAGAGGCCGATGTTCCGCTCCAAAGTCAAGAAAATCGCTCCTCAGCATCACACAGCAACAAGAACACAATCAAATACAACTTCAACTCTTCAATTACAATCTATTTCACAATGGTTTCACTCAAGGCAGCTCTTACTCTCGTCGCCACCTTTGCCGTCCTCGGCTCGGCCACTCCTCTCGACGACTCCTCTGTTGAGAGCCTTGAAGTCCGCGCTGCGTGCGAGGGTCTTGGCCCATGCTGGAAGAACAGTGAGTATTCTCGTCATTGGTTCCATGCTTCGAACTTCCTCAACTGATTACGTGACGCTTCAGACTGCGCCCCGACTTTCCCCAACGCCGATGCCACTCTTGGCACCTGCCAGGCCGGCAAGTACGCCGGATGCCCTTGCGACAAATGCGATGGGCAGCTTGGTCCATGCAGCGGAAACGGCTGTAAGCCAAAGAACAAGAAGTGTACTGCTGGCCTTTACCGCGGATGCCCCTGCAAATAAGCAGTTTGAAAGCAACACCTTCTGTCGCCTCGGACAACATAACGGACAAGACTTCATGTCTCGGGCAGCAGAAGGGATATGACAGTAGCTTATGTTGACCTGGTCAGCGTGCTAGATGTTCTGAAGGAAGGATATATTTGGACACTCGTTATGCCTATATCGTAGAAAAGTAGGACTAATGTTTTACACATGTTTCCTACCACTGAAGTGCCAAAGCCTTTGAATTCTGTCTGCCATTCTTTCAATTTCCCCCCAAAAGATTGTGTGCTTTGGTCTTGTGATTGATCTCGCTACCTTCGGCAACAGAAGTTACTAACTAATTGAATCGCTCCGAAATAATCAACAGTATAAGCCGTGTCAACTCAGTCATCACCAGCTACTTCGAAATCATGGATAAATTAAGACATTTGCGTGTCAAATATGTCATACATAAATATCGAGGGCTATATACAGCGCGAGTACGTAACTCATAGACAAATTTCCAATATGTACTTTCTTGAAAGTTAACGATCAGGCCTACTCCAACACCACCCTCATTCCTCAACCTTGCAAGCCATCAGCAATCATGGCATCAATGAGCTGAACATGGCGGTTTGCGTTGGTCTCGCTCCACTCATTGTCGTAGTTGAGACCGTACGGCCAAATGTGTCCACCACCACAATTGATGCGGACACCAGCACCGTCCCAAGACTGGAGCAGAGGCGTAGCAGTGCGCCAGTCGTTAGCGGCGCACTTGCGGTCGAAAGCGGCAGTCTGGCCAATGCCAAGTGTGTGGGAAATCTCGTGCATTGCCGTGCGCTCATTCATGTAAGCACGGTTGGAGCCGAAGCGGAGGTCTCCGTTGAAGTTGGCTTCCGCGGTGGGAACGCCGGGGGCGTACTGGACCCGGATAGTCTTGCTGGCATCTGAGAAGCGCCCATATCGGGCGACGGCGGCGCGCATGGCCGCTTCAATTCGGCCATATGCATCGGTCTGGTCTGCAGTTGGGTTTGAGGCCTTCTGGAGCGACCAGTTGATGGCTGCTGAGGCAGTGGAGGCACATGCCAGAGCAGCAGTGAGGATGGAGAAACGCATAGTGATTATAGGTAGATAGGACTAGATGTGATGTTGGCCCTCGGTAGTAGAGGTTGATATATAGAAAGTCGATGTGTGATCTAACTTCCCGCAAGTTCCGGGAGACTGGAGTTGAAATATGGTTTGGTTGGGCCTTATTCTATTTATGTTTTGCCGATAGAGGCATTGCTCGCAGCAATTGTTTCCGCCCCTTTAATCTTGACGTTTCATCCGGCCCAAGTGTATGCCCACCCATCCAAGTCCGGTTGGTAACCCGCTCACTACCTGTATCAGGTTGCTACGATCCCTGTCGCCTTACTCTTACCGCTGAAATGTGACCCATTGATGTTTCTCCGAGATGCTACCCTACCGCCTTTCGTCCACTGGAAAGCTGAAAAGCAAGCAAAGAACCATCATTTTTGAACCAATAGTACGGCTTGGTACTGAGCGCTACGAGAATGTGAAAGAAGACAGAGGAAAAATCCAATAAGAATTCAATTAAAGTAAAATCCCCTAGAGCGTCGACACTTTACTCGGTTTATTCGTCGATACACGGAAATAAGACGAGAAACAGCTGTTCAGAAGACTCGGCGAAACCACGCTTGAGTAGAGGTCCTCTTAGGGCCCGGAGTAATTGACCAGTGTCAAGGATATAGTATCTTGGCGTGGAGCCATTGGCGGAATAACAAGGGTATTGAGGTTAGTGTTTCACCCAACATCGGGGCACCGTCCCGAATCGGATGTCACAAAACCCCGATGCACAATAAAGTTGCACTACACGTGCATGGCAATGTTGATCACATCTACTACCTTCCAATTTCTCTATCGGCGTTGTGGCCGTGCCGAATTGGTGCTGAAGGCATATGGAACTAAGTCGAGTCACGTTGTCAAATGAGAAAACCGCGATAGGTGCGCAAAAGGCGATACGGAGCTCGTAGCCCGGATGGGAGTATTTCATGAAGATCTCTAACCTAACACAGTTTCATTTGTCGGTGAAGCAGTTTAGATAGATAATAAAGAAACTAGATGAGTAGGCAGATAGCAACCCACCCACAAGAAAGTACACAATCCCCATCTCTCACTTCATCCATGCGGCCGAGCCATTCCTTGCAAGAGTCAGTCACCTATTGGTCTAGGGCCATTGACTAGCCGGCGCTCCAAGGCCTTAAACGGGAAAGCCATTCTTGACACATTCTTCAACTAGTCCCTTGGCACTCAACACCTGCTCAACCTTGTGATCCGCAGCCCACTCAACAAGCTTAGACTTATTAAGCTGCGCAGCTGCTTGCGGCACTCCAGCCCTCTTTAAACCCTCCTTTGGATCCAAGGCAAACTTCAGATACAAATCCTGCATTCGCTCGCTGACGCGTCGCTCAAAGTTGGTCGACGGTCCCTCGCTTCCATATGTGCCAAAGACCAAGGGTAGCTCAGCGGTATGGTACGCGCCCAGCCAGGGCAGGGGCGAAATGTTGGTAAAGTTACCGGCATACAGGTACTGGTAGGTTGTTGCTCCGGCCTCCGAACGAAGACGGACTTCTCGTAAAGTTGCGCATTGCAAGTTTAGTCCAAAGCCCTGTGCAATCTCGGCGAGATCGCTTGGCAGCTCAGTTGCTGTCTCATAACCTTCGAAATTGTACGGAACGACGGCATTTCCTTCGTCAGTGTTGGTGCCGATCAAAAGAGGAATATCAACCGGAAACTTGGAACGATCATTTCCAATCCTCTCGGGGTAGTCGGCAAAAAGGGTGACATTGTCGGGAATCGATGCAAACACGACGCCATCATCAGCTGCACCACCTTCGCCGATCTCTGCCTGCAGGTACGTTTTGATCTTGGACTCTGGGACACGACGCATGCACTCGAGTTCCTCGCCAGGGGACAGATTACCGCAACCAAGACTGCTCGCGGCGGTGGAGAAGGTGCTGTGGTTCTTGGGGTCAGACATGACGCCTGCGATACCTAGAGCATTACCAGAGTCGGCAATAACCCCCTTAATAATGGGATCCTTTGCCCAGGCGAAAAGATAACCGTCCACTGAGGAGCCTCCAGCGCTTTCGCCCCAAAGGGTGATACGGTTAGGATCACCGCCAAAGCGAGCAATATTGTCGCGCACCCACTCGACAGCGAGACGCTGGTCAAGAATTGGCAGGTTCAAGTTCTTGCCCTGTTCAGCCAAGCCGGCTGCGTTGGGAAGACCGAGAAGGTTGAGTCGGTACTGGATCTGCACCACGATGTGCTTTTGGCTTCGTTGAACCCAGTTCGGCGAAAGTTGATAAGGGACATTCGTGCCGCCAAAACTCCAGCCACCACCGTGAATCCAGACGATGACCGGCAAAGGGTCCTCGTAGGCTCGTGGCTCGGACGATGCCGCTGTAACTGCTCCTTGAGGTGCAAACACCGACAGTCGTAAACAGTCCTCGGTCGTGTTCGAGTAGTCGCCACGCTGAAAATCCGCGGCGGTGACGGGACCGGCGACGATGCTGTCTCTGAGGTTGGGAAGAACGTATTGAAAGCAGCCAGCCGGGAGGTTAGTAGCCTTGGTGACTTTGTCTCCCGGATACTTCTTCGGAACTGGTGGTGCGAATCGCAGTTGTCCCACTGGTTTTTCGGCATAGGGAATGTCCAAGAAGGAGGCGACCTTGGGTTGGGCCTCGGCGAAGTAAGGCGCGAATACACCAGAGCTGGTATTGACAGTTACTGATGAGCCGCCATATTTTCCCGTCGGCGATGCTGCTGCTGTGAGAGCAGTCAGCAGCAGTGGTAGGTAATGAAGTGGCTGCATCTTGATTTTGAAGATCTTTCAACAGGAGGGATGCAAGCGATGACGAGGGTTCTGATTGAACTGGTGATGCATCGCAAGAGACATGATATATATCTATACAAATAAAGATCCTTGTATAGATCCTCCTCAGCCTTAGGGGTCTTGTGTTAACTCCGATGCAACCATGGCGATCCTGCAGAGGGAACATTGACACCTCAGTGGTGCATCATGATGCTAATTACGGGGGAAACGGTTCTACCGGTCTTTGACAAATGCAAAAGTGATATTGCGCTTTTCGCAAGGTTATTCCTGTGTAATGCTGAATAATAATGGTCGTAATTACGTCGTCGCGTGAAATGCTCGCTCCCGGACAATTTTTGTTGTCCAAAGTCCGGCTTACTCGCGGTGACTTATGCCCCCTGTTCCTAGATTGGCTAAGTCATCATCTCACTGCAGCATTCTGTGAGATTAAAGGAAAAATAGATAATCCGGGCGCTTTCAGTCAGTGCTAAAATGACGAGAGACTGGAAGCCGACGGATACGGACTTCATTTTGTGCTCCGCATTGGCCGTGTTTCGGCCGAATCCATAAACAGCATCAGGCAAAGAATTCTTACAGGCCACAAGAAAGTAAAAATATTCAGCTCCTGCCTGCGCGGTTTCTCGGGACAAAGGAGGTAAACTGTCAAACTCATCTTGTCGGGGGTGTAATTCTAGGTCAGGTAGGCAGAAAGAAGGAACCGGAACCGGACGACCTCTGGAGACAGCATATGCTACAATGTCATAATTGGAGGCAGATACGAGAACTAGGTTCAAAATATGTGATCATGAGAATTCCTTAGTCAATTTGAGGGGGTTGGTGTTGTAACAATAGTCAAAACTCATGACATTGACCCTTTCAAGATGCGCCCCAGGCTCCAAAGCCAGTAAAACATAAAAAAAAAAACCCATTATATGACACTGAAAACACAAGATCGCACCCATCTCCCCAAGGACTTTAAAACCCAGCCCCTTTCACCTTACTTCTGGTCTTTTGTTCTTGTAATGAGTAGCTCACGTAGCTGCGCCAAAGCTTCCGTAACGGTCGCCTGTCGGATGCGATCGCGATCTCCTGGAAAGTGGAAGGGACCCAACGACTGGGTTAGGTCGGCTGAAGAGATGCCAATGAAGACTGTTCCAACTGGCTTCCCGTCTTGCTTGTCTGGCCCCGCAACGCCGGTTGTGCTAATGCCCCAGGTCGTTGCCGTGTCAAGGGCAGTGACATTGCGGGCACCTTCGGCCATCTGCTGAGCGACATCGCCGTGGATGACTCCATGCTCAGTAATGAGATCTCCATTCACCTTGAGCACATTTTGCTTAACGCCAGTAGCATATGAGACGACACCACCGCGAAAGACGGCGCTGGCTCCAGGGACTGACGTGAGGGCAGCCATGATGCCACCGCCGGTCAGCGACTCGGCTACGCTAACGGTTTCATGGGCCTGCTTGAGTAGCTGGATTACATCGCCAGCGATGTCAAAAAGAGTCTCTGAGCTTCGTTTGATGTACTGTGGTGTAGAAGCCATGTTGAAGATGCTCAAGAGAGTGGCAGATGAAGAAGAGTTGTAATTGTGATGAGTTTTCAGACCTACAAGTCGACAGCCTTGCGGATATTAATACCTGAATTTATCTCCCCTTATGCAGGCAACGACAAAAAATGCTTATGCCTAGCATGGCCCGATGTCCTACGGTTCAACACTGCCGCCATCCACTGCAGAGGTAAACACTCCAAAACTCGACAGATGGAGTCACCGGCAAGGGTGCTATGGCCTTGCAATAGGCTGACTCCTTCAGCCATAAACAGAACGTGGCAGAATCTGGCCAATCTGACACTCCCAGGCGCGCGCTGCCCACATTTGGGTAGTCTAATTTTGAGCCGCTTGATTCTGCCTGGTGAGGCTTAAAACTGGTGACTTGTGGTGACTCAGCCGGGGTTGGCGCCAACCACCAAGAGGCTTTCAACCACCTGGTTTGCATCCAGTCATCCTCGCTTGGCCACGTCGCGTGATAGTGAGAGCTCCCGACAGCCGAGCCTCTCTATTAATCGGCCTTGTTCCTGCACTTTCCAAGTCATATCACCCTTTGCTTACATGTGACGTCATCAGCAACGAACAGGCACTGTTGATGGTCACCTCTTCATTCAGACTTGCTCAATGTTGAATTGATCGAATAATACGGGATTGGATTTAAACATAAACTGTTTGCTTACCCATATCTATATGTTACGGGGCTCTTAAATTGGTTGTGGGCTTTGTCGCTCGACAGTCCGAGTGGTGAAGGGGGAAACCACTTGTGCGTCAGATTTAGAATAGGCACCTCAGCAAGGCGAGAGAAATCTTCACTCTCCTTTGGGCAGTGAGCGAAAACATTGTACGGTATTCGGCTAGAATTTATTCCTGCGCCCAGTGGCTTAACATAGATTCTCCAGGGCATCCACAGCCCTGGAAGGCGACGGATTCGGCCACTTCAGGGGTCAATACATTCCTCGGTGACATCGACTCGGAGATCTCCGCTTGGTCTAGGAGCACGATATAGGAAGGTGGCGATGGCCTTTCTGATGCTCTAGGCACATTGATGCCCTTATATTTTGGCGGCTGGATCGCTCTAAAGCGCCAATCAATGATTTCACCTTGATCGGCCGTTGCCTCTTGACTACCCGATTATTGATCGCCCATGATTAAACTTTTTGCCCCTTTCAACTGTTCCAGATCATTTCAGGACGAGGTCCAAGAGCATACCAGCGTGATTTACAAGGCTGAGAAAACCACCAAAATGTGTCTTGTCTACAAAACAACGACAGCTCCACCCAAAACTGTCAATACGCTCTCCTTCACCTTGTATTTGCCTATTTTCTCTATTCTACGCCTTCTTTTCTTTTCATCTGGCATTCCTGATGAAGCATCCATGGGCCTTCCGTGCTTTGTGGTTCATCACCCTCCTCTCCGGACAGGCCTGTGCTGGAGCGCTTCCTGATCGGACAAAGCCAGGGGCTGGGGCCTACCAGGCACATACAGAGCGACTGAGTAAGAGGGTCGATGGTCCCAATGGCAGTCTTATTGACCAAAGTGGCTGGGATGCCACATGCGATAACTATGGACCCAACAACGACTGTTCATATGCAATCGACAATAATCCTCTATCTATATGGCACAGTGCCTATACTGGTGGTGTATCTCCGCTTCCTCATACACTTTTGATCGACATGAAAGCGGTCCAAAATGTCAGCGGGATCTCAATTCTTAATCGACAAGACGGCGGCAGCAACGGCATGATCAAGGAATATCGCGTCTACGTCTACAACGACTGGGTGCATTGGGGCAAACCAGTCGCCACTGGAACCTTGCCGGCTGATACCCCCATGGACACGCATTATATCAATTTTCAGACTAAACCCGGTCGTTATGTGCGCCTGGTCGCCATCAGCGAGATCAACAACCAACAGTACACTAGCGTCGCCGAGTTTCACATCTACAAGGCTCCGTACAATCCCTGGAAGCCAAGATCTGGCAAATGGGGAGCCGCCATTAACCTTCCCATTGTTCCTACGGCGGGCTTCGTGGAACCAACAACGGGAAAGGTCTGGTTCTGGGGCATCGATGGGACATACGTTGCCTCGTGGGATCCAGCCACCGGCGCCATCGAAGGACAAGGTCTTGCGACATCGCACGACATGTTTGGCGCCAGCACGTCGATGGATGGGACTGGCCAAATAATAGTCATGGGGGGCACCTCTGGTGGGCGCACAAGTCGTTTTTACGGCCGCGGCGCATGGGTTCCAGCGGGCCCTGTCCAGACTCCCCGTGGTTGGCAGTCGTCTGCCACGACATCAGACGGTCGTGTTTTCGCAATTGGTGGCGGACAGAGCGGTGGCACCGCTGAGAAGAACGGAGAAATCTATGATCCAGCTTCCGATACCTGGACTTCTCTGCCAAACGCCTTGGTTCACCCTATGCTGACGGATGACGTCGAAGGTCTCTTGCGTTCGCAAAACCACGCTTGGCTCTTTGGTTGGAAGAGCGGGACTGTCTTCCAGGCTGGGCCCAGCACTGCCATGAACTGGTATTCCACAAAGAATGGCGGAAACGTCAAGTCAGCTGGGAAGCGACAAATAGATTATGGTGACGTGCTCACTGCCACGGATCCGGATGCCATGCTAGGAAATGCCGTCATGTACGACGCTGTCCAGGGAAAGATTCTTACTTTTGGTGGCTCCCAAACGTATCAATTTGAGGGCGGATCTGCAAATGCTCACATCATCACCCTTGGCAAACCTGGAGTCAAGCCCAAGGTGGAACTTGCGGGCACCGATGGAGTCATGAACTTTGGTCGCACATACCACACCTCTGTGGTCCTTCCAGACGGCACTGTCTTCATCACTGGAGGACTATCCAGTGGTGACCTGGGGGGACAATGGGGTCCTCAACTGACGCCCGAGATTTATTACCCGACTACCGATACTTTCTACCCGCAACAAGCCAACACCATAACACGAGCTTACAACAGTATCTCCCTTCTGCTGCCCGATGGGACAGTCTTTAATGGCGGCGGCTGCGGTATGTGCGGGTCGGGTTGCCCAGACCCGGAACACAAGGACGCCCAAATCTTCACGCCCGGCTACCTCATAGCAAAGAATGGAGCGCCGGCCAGACGTCCCAAAATCATATCAGTCGCATCTACTGTGAAAGTAGGTGGCAAGCTGGCTGTCACAACGGGTTCTGCGGTCACGACAGCCTCGTTGGTGCGATACGGAACAACTTCTCATACAGTCAATACCGACCAACGCCGTATTCCCCTGACCTTGAAGAGAACTGGCAACAATAAGTATTGGTTTAGGATTCCCAGGGACCCGGGGACTGCGATACCGGGATACTACATGCTGTTTGTGATGAACGCCGCTGGAACGCCGAGTGTTTCCAAAACCATCAAGGTGCATCTTTAGTTCTGATTTGGTATGGGACTTTGCTGTTTACTCGCGTTGGCGTTCAAGGAGTCTGGGAGCATGTTGATTGCAAATTTGCATTTGTGGGTGAGCAGTCATGGAACTTGGTATAATTATTGAAACATAGCTACAACTGTTATGAAAGGTCAAGGTCCTAAACAATTCCTTGTCATTATACGAAATGCTATCTCGACCAAAAGGCGGAGAGGCCAAGCACAACCAAAACAACACGATTTTACCCCAAGATTCACATCCTAACAAATTTATTTCTGCATAATACAAACCTTAAACCCAATCTTCGATTACCCGTGCAAAAGAACACCTTTGCTTGAAAGGATGACGCGTCAAGTCCCGCTCCTCTTGTGCCCATCTGATCAGCATCAAAAATAGACGCGGTGGGTTGGTGACCAACAAATCTGTACTAGAACCGAGTAAGTGCTTGGAATCACCAATGTATAAGCCTATGAATTAGCAATAGCCCAAAGTCTCGTTTTCTATTCTTATTAGTTGTCAAACGCCTCAGACTCACCTGGTTATCCTCTTTACCAAGTAGTCTCGTTCATATCTGTCCCACTGCTCTAACAGTCGCGATGTGCCACTACGCTTTTGAGCTCGACCTTTTCTCTCTAGATAGTCGAGGCAGCTCAACCTTCCAGAACGGCTTCCTCAGATTCTTGAGAGCTCTCGACGCCCAGATCCCGCTCCCGTGACCGATCAACTCGTTTTTGATACTGTATTCATCTATCAGCCATCCACCAGGGCACCTACTATCACCTCCATGTTCCATTACTTGAGCGTATGCAATCGAAGTCGGCAGTTGGGGACCAGGCCGGCGCTCATCAAAGAGAGGACCAGCGCGTTGCCGGTAGATACGGACGAATCTAGGGGGATGCCAGTCGCAAGCTCTCCATACACCCCCATTCACAAGAAGTTCCTCGCTGGCTCCACAAGTGAGACGCGACGGGAACTTACTCATGTCAGTCTGCCGATCGAAGAGGTCTTGTCTCTGGAGGCCAATGGTGAGAGCACCTGTGAGCATATCAAGGCCGCCTGCCGCCAGAAGCGATGCTATCTCATCTTTGCTGATAAATAGCTTGTCCTAGGCAGGGCCTGAACAATAAAATGGCATGAAGGGCTCTTGGCCGAAGCACAGCATCTCGGCAAGTCGTCTCGGAGATGGGCCGCATGGGCGAGGTGCATCGAAATGGCTGAGGATGAGTACTTGGTGAAGAATAAGAACATACTCCCGAACACAGAGAAGCAACTCGGTGTTCTTGGGCACTGTATCTTCACTTTCTTACTGATCTAGGAGATCCCAGTTCCAATGTCGCAATGGGTCATCGTCAGGTGCTTCGTCAGGGTGGAAACGTCCAGGGTCTTCTTCAGGTAGAATTGCGTTCCAGTAGTCTCTGTGACTTTCCATCAAATTCAGATCGGAACCTACGGGACCGTATACTCGACAGAGGAGGTCGTAGCGCAAGAAAGCTTGTAGGATGCGGTTTCGTTGTGTCGCTGTCAAAGTGTTTCGATCGATATGGGGAGTATCTTGTGGCGCTTTTGACGTCAGCCTAGCGTGAGTAGCAGGAGACCATTTCGGAAGCCGGGAGTAAGCCATGGGTAGGTACTCGCTTGTGGGTTTGGCCAGGTAGTCATCAATGTAGATCCATATCCATTCGAAAAGGGAGTCCAGCTCAAGAATCTGGCTCTTGTTGAAGGTTGCGGCGCTTGTCGGGTCTGGTAAGATCTTGCGACCCCATTTCTCGAGATGGGCGAAGATTTTGGCTTCATGTTCTTGCTTGTTGAGGGGGTTTGAGGGTCGGGGGAAGGTAATGATGGCAACGGCATCTTGGATGAGGTCGCCGCTATACCGTCGTACGAGGTAATGCAGACATAGACTGGTTTTAAACTCTTGGAAATATCGGAACAGAGTAGGAGAGGCCAAACTCAGTGTGGTAGCCTGTTGCAAATTGAAGAACGACTTCAGGATGCAGAGACAAACGTCAAGAGGGAGCTCGTCGAAGATATCCATGATTGGGGTTCCGTAGATAGTTGAAGGAAGAGAGGGTTTTGGAGATGACACACGGCGTTTTATATTTCTTCCAGGCCGTGTCCTAAACTTTCCTGGGCTTAGTCACACCTCAAACAGCCTTTCTTTATGTGTACATCACGCACCATTCTGTTAAAGTTAACATGTGGTTATTCAAGCTTACCTTTAGGCAGCTATCTCATCAATGACAACAAATAAAGCTAGTCTGTTTATCTTTGATTCAAAGCTTATTCTAGTTGATGGGATTACGTCCAATCGTCCATCTAATTTCAAATCCCATTGTGCAAGTGTCGCTGTCCGATTCAGACTGGAGTTGATCAATATGTTGGTCGACTTCCTTGTGAGACTGAGCCCACTCAAATCCACCATCACCAACAATACCGTGCAGCGACTGCCGCGCAATATTAGCGATAGCATTACTAGCCATTTTACGCACATCGAAGGGCTCGCTATAGCTGTTAAAGTCCTCGTGCCTGCATTCGACGTATCCGGCTTCTTCCAGCTGGCCCTGCAGCCGCATTGGGCTCCTAATTCTCGGTCAGTGGAACTGCATTGGTTACATCATCGCGACGCCTTAATAAACTTACAGCACGTCTCGCCCGACTGATTCACCGTACCGCTCATCAGTACTGATCCACTTCTGAAAAGTTTCTGTCATGGGAATACAGTTGAACGACGTAAATCCAGTCTCGTCCCACACGAGATAACCACCCGGCCTCAACAGAGTTCTGAGGTTTGCAGCCGCAGACACCCACTGGTCGGCCTTCAGAGCAAACATCAACAGTCGAACATGTACCAAGTCATATTGTCCGATCAATCCCTGTGGAAAAGGTTCGAACACGTCGCCGAAAGAAAGTTTCACGTTAGATGGCAAGTCTTGGGATGGAAGAAACTTTGACTGATCCACATCATAGCCGTCTAGGCGTGAATCGTTTGGGAGCTCTGCTGCCAGGTCGCGAAGCCAGATTCCTGTACCGGCTCCAATATCGGCAACTGCGGGCACTCGTCCGAGAGAGGTAAGATGAGATTTGATTTTGGAAGGGATCAGGGTCTTGGTCATCTTGAGGAAGAGGCCATGTTGATAAGTAAGGCGATTCTCCTCAACGCCCTTTTCACCGTTGTTAAGGATGTAAATGCGAGACTGCGTCATATTAGGCGATGGAATAAGATAAACTGCTTAAAGTTTAAATCCGATAAGGACTTGCCAAGGAGAGCTCTTCCCATCTTTATATCCGTCTGGGAAGTAGCAATGTTGCATCGAACGTCGCTATAATGGAGGGCTATCTAACAATCTGACTGGTGGATCAATGATACTAAACTTCGGACTTAAATGTTAGTGCAAGAAACATGGACTGTAGTCGGCTCTACCGGCAAAGTAGGGCTGACTCAGATACTTTGATGACGACAAAACCCCAACTACCGTTACATGAACCCAATTGATAGGATCTTGTTGGATTTGACAGCTTAGGTTCGGACATAAGAAAGAAGGCCGATAGGACACCTTCGCCGACACCTGTCAGCAGTAGCCGAAGTTGATCATGTAATTCGTGTCTATCAGATATTAAGGCTGATAGAGATGATCCCTACTTCATGTCAGTCGTTAAGTGTGCAGTTGGCGGGTAAGACTGACTTTTGCTAGGGGAATCCCGAATGCGCTGCCTTTGATAAACTTGTCGTAGAGGGCGGAAAGCCATTCATCGAGGGGAGGTTGGCGTTTACTTTCTTCTATGCTTCTTGATATCGCATTTCGTTCACTCACATAATGATTACCATTGGCATAAAGCCCACATTATAAAGAGTCTCTTGGACTGGGGTGTCCAGAGTGGCTAATACCAACAATCCGGCGACGCAAGGTGTGTTGCGGTTTGACTTTCAAGGGTATAAAGGTAGACAACGATTGGTTGACAAACAAGAGCCTTATCCATATATTCATAAAAAGTGGTTACTTCGCCCATAAATGTTTCGAAGCTTATTCTATTTGCATATTATGATGACGTCCAGGGTGGCAGGTACCAGCACGGTTGATGCCGGTACTCTGGGTTCCCCGAGCCCAATGCCCTGGGCCTGATTAGGACACTAGCGGTATCACAGGGACCTGCATCTTCCATCGACACCAGCGCAGCCGTATTGCGGGATCTTAAGGCGCCCCTCCTCCAGTTTCCGGGTAAGGCGGCCCACGCGTCAAGATCTTACCGATTTCAAGAGCTAAAGAGAGACACAAGGCGTTTGCCAACCAAAGGCGCTTTTTAACCACTGTTTCATATTTTTGGTTCTTCAACGGTCGAACTTTGGACGCATCGTTATTTCCTGACCTCAGTAGCTTGTGGGACTATTGGTCTTAGTCGGCGCTAACAAGCAATACTCTAGCCCAGCTCAGCTGTGGCTTGGCCACTGACAGCTAGCCATGCCGCTGTTAGGGGAGAGATTGGTATTTCGCTAAATAGATAAAGATGTTAAACCCACCAACGTCCCCGTTTTTAGAGCCGTCGCTCCTTTCTGTTTCTTGCTCAACTGTCTTGTGCCATTTCGGCGTTCCTCTCGTTTATCGAACTATTCTGTCTAGTAATGGCTCGCCACGGATTAATCACCGTTCTGGCGGCAACCGCTTTCGGCGTCCTCGGGGTTGAAGCTGGTCCCTGCCGAGTCTCTTCTAGAACCTCAGACCTGTCCACGGCCACGACTGCGCGTGTGGATCTTTCTTCTACGACCACCGAGACGCCGTCTTCGACTATTACTGAGTCGTCCGTGACCGTTACATCCTCTACAGAAACTGCTTCTACGACTGAGACTCTTTCAACCGATGTTTCCCCTACCGAGACTGCCGCTACAACCGAGACTCTCTCAACCGATGTTTCTTCAACTGAAACTACTTCGACAACCGAGACTGCCTCGACCACTGATGTGTCTTCCACCACCGAAACTTCTATGACCATCACTACCGAAACTTCCATGTCAAGCACTGAAACGTCCTCCACGGCCGAAACCACTACCACCACCACCACCACAGCAGAGGAGCAGCCGGCGCCCTGCGCCGAGACTCAGGTTCTCGAAAACCCCAGGTTTGACACGGGTTCCGATGCTGCACCCTGGGTACTCTTTTCCGATGTCACCGTGTCACAGCAGGGTCCCCGATCAGACCCCAATGATTTGTATGTATTTTCGTCTTCTAGTCTCATGTCCATGAGCCAAACACTAACAATCTTCCCTGATTAGGCATCTCCAGTTTAACGGTGGCGGCACCATCACGAAGACATTCTCACAAACGCTGACTGATCTTGATGCCGGAGTTTACCTGCTGGAGTACTACATTGCCATGCATACCGCCGTCAACGGGGGAGGCTTCAGCTGCCAAGCTATTCCCACCATTGGTGATGAGCAGCTCAGGGGTGGGCCAATAGTCGGTGACAACGGTCCCCCCGGTTGGCAATATGGCACAGCATACTGGACTCCGACCCAGCATGTTGACCAAGCCGATGTCGTCATCGAAGTGACGTGCAGCGGCTCATACAACTTCGTTATCATCGCCATGGACGATTTTTCGTTGACGCGACGATGCACCATCATCGAGGAATAGAAGGATAGCTGGTATTTTCACCACCAAGGGCAGAAAGGAGCTCAACGAGGTGGGAATCGAACAGCAGAGCCGAATAGTCAAACCAAGATACCTACATGCATAGTATGTACAAAGTAAGCCGGCAAATCAACTTAATTTCCTGCCCGTCTCTTCTTATCAGCTCTGTTTTGGACTTGGAGGGCCTTGTCATATCAGTGGTTAAAGTAAGGCTTGCCCCTGCCTGGATTTTGTTAAGACTTGTCCTGTCTAAACTGCCTAACAGTCAAGACAAACGGGGAAGCAACCAACAACTAAGCTGTGTTGATAAGACCTCTGTACTGTCCTGAGTCCAGCCGAGGCATAAACGTAACTTATGATTCACCATTGAATATCTATCTAAAAGGCTGCAATTGACGTAGAGATGTCTCATCACCGTTTGATTCTCTCCAAGATCCCGATAGTATCACCGTGTGTACCCCTTGCATCAGTGTAGTCCCTACATCTCACATTTCTGTGCCCGAGACACCTTCTTTGTCCGTAAGGAAACCAGCCACCTACTCCTCAGACACCTGATCCTCCACCTATAGCCGATTTCAGAACCGTCGTCGTCCAACTACCACCTGCAAAGGACCCCCTCCCACTTCGACTTACTGCAGTGGGCATGGGCGACGCATTCGTATTTCTCGTAAGCCCGCATCTGCAGGCAGCGCTTGCCTTGATCCTCATACCGTAAATGGCCCCTCCTGTAGCCCCAGTCCATGCAAAACTCGGTCATGCCGGGAATCATGGTGTTGCGTCTACAGCCCTCGGTGGCGTTGACGTAGAAGCCACCACGGAGAGTGAACATGAAGCCATCTTGCCTTTCACAACATGTGGCGCTACACTTCGAATAAACTTCCATATGGTCAGCTACGCAGGTTGATGCGAGTGTAGCAAGCAAAGCGGTAAAATTGAGGCGCATGCTGTGATATTGTCAAGATATGTCTGTCACTAATTTTTAGTAGATCATCATCCAAGACCCGGGTGCCTGTCTCTTGATCGGGACGAAGGTTGAATGTTACCAGGGTGTGTGGGAAGATTATTGTTTTTGCAGGGTATTACATGACAACAACAGTGATGTGTTCACCTAAGGAGGGAAATTCAAAGGTATGTATGTCAAATATATATGAACGACCTGCTTCTGTTTCAGTGCCTTGTTCAACGAATGCCCACTCTGGCTATTGGCAATCGAGTAATGAATTTCATGCCCTAGTCACCACCTAGGCAAGCGGGTGGAACACAAACCTTTCTTTCACTCAAGTCCAGCGCCTGTCCTACAGGTTTCCAGAATAATACGAGAAATTATTGCCGACATGTTCAGAGAGCGACTTTTAACCCCTCACACTGCGGAGAGACTCTTCTGAGATCTGTCATTATGATGATGATTACGTCTTCGCTGAAGAATCAGAGAAATCAGCCACAACACCAAAGCAGACAGTTATCACACATCATGGGCATCTTGACAAACCCAATGCTGCATAACACCGTAACCTTGTTGAATTGTCCAAATCACGAGACAGCCGTTGCCAGCAAATATGACCCTTACATCTTGAGAAGCCAATTCCCCTCTTGTCAACACCAGGCAAAGTCTCCGGGGACCTGCTTCATCGAGTTGAACAGCAGCCCCACTGGGCAAAAATTCCCCGGTAGCGTGTTTGATAGCAACTATTAACATGCGTAAGGTTTCTGCAGCCGGTCTTCCAGTGTCTTGTTGCTATCACGCGTATTGGCGACACACTCATAAGACATTACTGGGGACTTCAGGGACGAAAATTATGTTGGATTGCCGTCGGTTACGATAAGTAGGGTCAACTTAAACTTGCTCGACATTGCGATCTTGTTCGCCAAATTGGCATTGCTCTTGTGGATCCAAGCCTATGCTTTGTATCAGTGCAACGGCCCATTTGAATCGGCAACGTATTTGAAGTATCTCAAGACTACATTGTCATCGTCAAGCAGTCTCATTCCACAACAGCTTATCCGACGACATCATGGAAGTCACCGACTCATCGCTACATAGGTCACAGGCCAAAAGTGGTGCACGAAAATATCATGTCAATTCGGAACGTCGGCAGAAGGCTTCAAACAGAATACCTTGCCCACATCTTTTTGAATATATAAGACTGAAACGACTAATTATGGGTATTTATACAGACTTGGGAATATACCGACATGCCAAAATCGTCAAGTCCCACACTAGATCACGGATCCTCAGGGTGAGATCTCGCTCTCCAGCGATTCCAGCCTTTCGCCACCTCCATCTTCCTCCTCACTCGTTGCCGGTCCTCGACAGTCGCTGTGTTCATCGTCATCCCTACCCAGACTTGAACTTCTTTTTAATCTCCTCCTCTGAGAATGGTCGAGTACATCTCTTCAGAAGCTCCATACGCTCCTCCATCGTCATCGATACTTGGTCGCCAATAGGCACCATGCACTCCGCTAGTCGCTTGTAATCCTTCATGAGCAGCCTGATGGTCACCATGAGATAGTCGATGTCATGGAAGACCAGAGCATGGTTTGAGGCGTAAACGTGCTTTGTCTTCATGAAGGAGACGGGGTGCTCGCGCCAGTGACGCAGAGGGTTGAGGTGGTGAGAGGTGTGATATCCGTCGTTGAAACAATGTCGGTTACTCTGTCAACAATCATTAGTCTTGTTAAATACCAAACAAGGTCTGAGACATCTGAAGTAATTGTCTCATCAAAGGTGACTCACCGCAACATCAATCAATGTGATGCTAGATCTGTAGTCGGAATCCGGCTCATCCGCATCGACAAGGGCGTGCTGACCCCAGTTTCCAGCCATCAGACCAAAACGCAGGAGGAGAAAGGGAATAAGCAACACAAAGACGGTCGCCCTCGGGTTATAGCGAAAGAAAGAGTATAACATGGTATAGTTGGCCATCTCCCAGAACAGCGCTTTCAAGCCCAGCACAGCTCTTCCTTTTCGGATAAAGTACAAGGGGAGGTCGGCCCAGATGAGGAAGAAGAATCGTCCAGTGTAGCGCAGAAAGTGCAGAACGCTGTCTCGCTGGTATCGAATTGTTGATGAGAGGTCGTCGGGTCCATTGCCTTCAACGTGGTGGTGCTTGACATGGTGATAGAAATACGAGTTCCAGGTGTGACCCATGAGAGGATCAGTGATGTAAGGGAAGAGGTGGTCAAAAAGAGCGAGACGCTTGTTGAGGATACCACGCATGTGAATGTGCTGGTGCATCATGAGGGTGTATGTGCCCATGTAGTAGAACTGCATGACAAAGTGAAGGACGCCATGAATCCAGGAAAAGTTGCGGAACAAGAGGATTGCGCTGGGAATTGAGGTGCAGAAGTAGAGGATGAGATGGGTGAGCATAACCACATCCGTCTCAACGCGGACCATTGAGCGCGCAAAGCGGACGTAAGGGCGCAGCAGGAACTTGTCAAGAACATAGGGGAGCTTGATCTGGTCCAAATCCACGCTCATGACCACGGTGGGCTCAAACCGGGCGTCCTTGGGGTTGTTGAGAGCCTCCATCTGGCGCAGAGGAGCCTCATCGCGCTCACGGCTGGCTAAGACGATTCTCGTCAGTCATTGGGCAGAAGGGATCGACACAAGCCGTACACACCATTTACATCTGGGCCCGCGCCGCGGCCGCGGAGCTTGGCACCGGCATCGAGATCCTGCTTGTCGAGGCCGAGTCCGGAGGAAGAGGGTCCATTTTTCCTCGGCGCCGACTCCTCCAAGTCGTCGGCCAGACTCTGGAGCAGCAGAGTGTCGGCCTTGGTGAGGTCCGAGTGAAACACGATGTGCTTTTCCATGTCTGCCATTGTCGATATGGCCTCGAGTTTCGACGAGGCTCCGTGGAATGGGGTGGATGTCGGTGACGGCCTGAATGTACCTGATAAAAGGAGAGGGAATAAATTTTCAAGGTTATCAGGGGGTGATGCTAGCGCCAAATTGCACCGTGGTTAGGCGAGAAAAAACAGGGGGTCGGGTCTAAAATTAGTGGATTCGCAGTCTGGACCCCTTTAAAACGCCCAGCTCGAACCAGTTCAGAGGCCAATCATCGGCAATTGTTGAGTCTCATAAACGGGCCTCATTCCAGTCGAGAGTTGCAAATAGGCTTTGTCGTTTGTTATTATTTCACCCGGTATAGACAAGGGCATTTACCATTGAGCCGCTGCTGAGGTTGCTGATGCTGGCCCCCTCTTGTGGATGCAAACTGCAGGTTTTTGTCGGGAACAGCAGGGGCTTTTAGTCAACGGCTTCCACCGCCTTTCCACCGCTTGTGCAACCTGCAGCTAACGTTCCGCTTTATCCACGGCTCTCGACAACTGTGTCGCTCAAAACGAGGGCAATTGCTGCGTGGCTGTGGCGTCTCACTCCGGGCGGGTCGAGGTAGATGCCTAGTGGTGCATTCGCCAACGACCTACGCGTCGATCAGCTGTTCAGGGGAAATCCGAATAAGCACGTTGGGTATTGGTGCTAAGCGGAAACTTTTGAACTTGTCCAATCGGCCACTTCCATCTCCATCAATCAGCTGTCGATCCGGAAACATCTGGCTGCGCCTTCAACAGCATATAAGTTCTTACAGGCTTGGCCACTGAACCTGCCTTGTCGGGAGACTTATCCCACTCATTGACTGATGTCATCGCTTTGTTGTTGCAATTGATGATGTTTGGATAGGGTTGCCAGTGACCGAATGAACCCTCCACCGACACGTCTTGAAGGGTCAGGATGACCAATGGTATCGTGTTGCGTAGCATCGGGCCGACTTCCACTAATCAGTTTCTTTCTGTGTCACTTTGTTGTATATTAGGGTGTAGTGAGTAGCAAGCTGTGGCAAAGAACAGGAGCCAAGGAAAAGAAGAAACAATACACCGCCTACACATGCCCAACCAACTTGATGAGCACTGTTCCCAACTCAGGCACACAGTTTCACACATCAAGTTGAAGAAGAAACGGCGAGTGCTGATGGGTTAATTGACCTGGCTTTCTTCTTTCGTTGACTCACTATCGGGGTTTCCCACCACCTCCGGATAGTGCTGCACACGACCTCACGCCAAGCACCGTACCGAGTAAGAATTACTAGCCCAGAGCCCAGAAGGTGTGCCGAATGACGATGAATTGTCAAGTGTTATAACAAAGGCCAGGTAACCAAAGCCGGAAGATAGAAAAGTTGTGTTCTGTGCACAGTTGCATGAACTGTTTGTAGGACCTGGATCGAGGCGACTTCGGAGCTTTATAGCCAGCCATAAAGCCCTCGGCCTTTATTCGAAACAAGCTTATTTGCGGCCCATACGACAGTGGTGCAGCTGGCCATATTCCCCGGAGAGATCGGGATACCGCTGTGGAGCTGAGCTCGGACAGAGGGCGGAGTCAGTCCGATGCTCTAATAAGCCATGGAAACTCTACCAACGCGCCAGTCACGATCAGACTAGCTCGGAGTCCAGTGCGGGATGACAGAGGGGGGAATAACTTAGGACCTGATGTAACGTGAAACATTATTCATCCTCCCGCCTCAATCTACCAAAAATCATGCCGATCCCACTCGGCATCCCACAGCTATTCCCAGCTTCACCACTTGCGTTTATGGACTTGCCGGGTAAATGACTGTTCATCAAACGTTAAGCCACACCCAATTGACGATCAAACGGTATATACGAAGTTAACCATCGTTAATAGGCCATGAGCCGCCATTCAGGCCCCGGAATCATTTATCATGACCCTGTGCTCGGTATGACATTCAGCCGTGGTGGACTGGACGGAACTTTCTTCAACACCACGTGATGTCTCGGTGAATCAAGCTCATCGTAAATCCTAGTTATCACACTAACGTCAATGACTTATCGAAAATACGGCTCCTAAATGGGGTTATCATCAACGTTAAAGCGCAAGTCTTTCGGTTTGAGTCTGTCCGATGTTACAAAGCCAGACATCGGCCTGATTCTATGCATCGTTATCCCATAGAAGCGGCTCATCTAAATATGTGTGATGCTCAATCAAATGGCTCTTGAGGAATCGATATAAATACCAATGGGAATTCCACTTCAGCGATCCCCGACAGATCATCAAAGATTCTTTCTGCGACTCATTCACTCCCAAACAAAGCCAAGCACCATCTCAGATATCTACTCTACTAGCTTCTCATTAGAGATCCTTGAAACCCCTACCAGTATGTCATATTGCTCATAGATTACAATGTCACGGCTGATTGATATATGCAGCAACGATGAGCCAAGTCAAGGGTTGCACTGTCGGAGACATCAAGGCTGAAGCTGCCTTTACCTCCGAGATTGTCCTCAACGGGTCCCCTACTCTACAGGACTTTGTCAATTATCAGGACAAGGATCGTCAGATAATGGTCACCCGCCCCGGAATGTACCTCAAGTATCTCCCACATAGGTTTGACGCTGTCAATGGCCAGCTGCTCAGTGGAGGAGCATATCTGTTCGACACGCACGCCAACGCTCAGGATTACTGGGACTGGACCACCGACAAGTTTGAGGTCGACGAGCCCAAAACCAAGTTCTGGGACCAGCCCTTGTTCAAGTCCTCCAAGCGTTTCGTGTGGGATGTCATCGGGGCTACCAACTTCAAGCCGGTTGAGGTCCATGCTGTGGGCCGCTTCCAACGTTGGAGCTACGCTGGCGCTGGGGACAATGCCGCAGATGCATTGCGGGCTGTTTTTCCGGCCCTCAAGCAGGCGGCTCAGGATCAGGGAGCAGCTTCGTTCTGGCTCCTTCACCACCCTGGTGAGAAGCAAATTGCCATCCAACTCACTTTTGAGAAGATCGAGGGCGGCAACGGCGCAACAGTTGGGCAGAGATCTCTCCACAAGGTCACATCTCAGCCTTCTCTGGGTGAACTTTTCCCTCGGGGATTGAACTCGACGAATGAACTGGATCGGACCAGTTTGTTCATTGCTCTCTGGCTTCCCAGATCCTCCTCTGCTGGCGGTGTTGCTCAGACCCATCCGATGTATCCTGTTCTCCCCGTGGTTACGGTCTAAACGGAGCAAGGGCCTCATTAGAAGGTTTTGGAATTAGTTGATCTTATTCGTGCTCCCACTCTGGAGACGGATGCAGACCAATACCAGCTGATGCGCGAAGTTACACCACACTCATTATGCACAAACGGGATTGGATCAAAGTCTGGAATTTTTGTGTTCCCTTCAGATGTCAGTTCCCAGGTGTCGTGTTTTTATAGCTCAATAAACATTTCAGTCGTTATTGTCAACCTCATCAACCATCACACCTTCCAGACCCTTTAGCTTCTCAATACTCTCTGTAGTCAAAGGCCTAGCGTTCGAATTAGTGAGCATTCTGGCATTTCAATAGTTTATTGCCAGGGATGCCTACGGTGGGTAGCCAATAGGTGGGAGAGACATGTTCTCAACCCAGACATGCTCACCGGTATCCTTCTGGATAATTCTACAAGATGCATTGTCAGGGATGGAATTCAACTTTATATAGGAAGATGACCCACTCTTTCACCTGCCCTTCCTGCTTCTCGTATTCCTCGACACCTCGGTAAAAGTATCTGATCTTCTATGACGGGCTGTGAATCTTACTGCGTCCGAGATGGTTGTGTAATTTTTTTTTACTTACCTTGCGGTCTGTCATCTTGTGGAATGGTTGTTAAAAGGGGTTTTGTATTTTCAACGTGATGAATGATGAGCTGTGTGGGTTGCCAGTGCTAGAATCGACGTGGTTCGTTGGCTTTTTATGTACTTCTTAACGCCACCAGCAACAAGACCAAGTGGCGCGATAGTTTCTTCTCCGCAGCAGCCGGGGTCTACTAATCTCTCTTATCTGACGAAGAATTCTGCGCCACGACATACCCATCTTTGTCTCAGACAGGCTCAGCCGATGCAGATCTTGAGCAAAAGCACGGCGCCAAACATCAACCTTTCATCTTAACAACAGAAGTTTTTGCAAGTTTCAGAGCTATAGACGGACTACTTCGCGCCGAATTGACTGATGTACTCCTTCCACAACATTAACTGCGTGGAGAGCTGGTCGTAATACCCTCTGCCCAGCCGGTTGGAACGTAGACCATAAACCAATCTCGGTGACTGAACTTCCGATCAAACAGCACCATATCTTAGCATGTGAAAGAGGGGTCATAAGTCCATGGCGCTTGGTATCCTGTTTTCTAGAGACAGAAGAAACAATATTGGCCAACGGGTTACTCAGATTAACCGATAATCTCTGCAATCCATCACGTTGCAATATTCTCAACAGAACTGGTAATGCATTCTCTCCTGCAAGCCACAACAAAGCGTATTCCTCCCCAGCCTTCTTCATCATTCCCAGCATGGTAACAAAATCCGACATCAAGCACCAACCCAGCCCAACCCTTTCCATGCACAACCTATATGGAGAACCCAGATACTGTAGCGGCCTAATCGGCCGTATAATCATAAAAATCAACTCAGTAGCCGATATTGCCACATAAATAGCTTCCCAACCCTTTTCCTCGGCCGGCTTTTTATCACCCCAACAGGTGATTAGGTCATTTGCAGAAACCGCTACGGATAAAGCCAAAGTAATGGTCAATTCGTAGAAGTCAGAGTCGGTCATCTTCAGGTAGATAAGGTCGTCCTTAGCTTGCGCGGCCAGTGTCAAGCCAGTAAGGCTTAGCTTGGAAGGGCTGAGTAGGTGTATGGCTGGGACACGAGGCGCCCTAGACTTGGGCGTTTGATGGTTGTGTAGCAGCGTCGGATAGACAGGATTCGCATTTACTTCCAAACTAGGCGGCCAGTCACCTCCATAGCTACTTGCGATGCCATTGTCGCGTGCTTTGACTCGGCCGCGCCAGCCTGCCCAAGACCACGAGGGAAACTCTAGGATTCGAGTAGCTCCGCGATCAGTGTGCCACCACGAGATCAATCCCTGCGCCAGGTCCCAAGCGCCTCCCTCATGAGGCAGGTACACCCACTTGCGAGAAGTTGGTGGTAGCTGCGAGGCTAGGGAATCCGGAACTAGGATGCCGAAAAAGGACTTGACCTTATAGGCCGCGAGGATCCCAAGAAATGCATTGAGCATGTCGTTATTATGCGTCAAATCTCTGTGAGCATAGTTTGAGATGTGAGACTGGACACGCTCATGCTGAGACTCTTGCTTGGTTGAAGCGGCCAGTCGGAACGAGTTGACTGACTTTCTGCCACCCTCGACGCCGCTTAAGATACCAGGCTTCACAAGCTTGCCCTGATACTTAAGGTTCTTCGTATGTAGTAAGTCTGATGGGAGTTCGAAAGACTCGCATGATACCATGCCGCCGCACTCATAATAAACCTGCTCGGTGGTAAAGACGATGCTTCTTCGTGATAGGGCACCTTCTTGGTATGTCCACCCTCGAGTCCACCATTTGGACATACGGATTGAGTCACAAGCATTCCCAGGCGTCCTAGTAAGCGTCAGGTCTCCCAGCTCAATGCTATTCGGAACTGGACGAGAGCGATCGACTCCAGCCAGGCCAAAACGGGCGTCGGGTCCAGCAGCGGCGATGATTGTGAGCTGGGCCTGTTGATAAATAACGTCCATGCGCGCCACTTGCTGCGCCTTGTCTTTGGGATCTGACTGGTCAATGCAGAATTGATCGACCCAGAGATAACGAAAGCTCAAAGCTAGTGTAGCTTTGGCTGCGTCCTCCACCACCCTCGGCAATTTTGGCGTCTCTTCACTATCAGTTGCGACGACACCCCAGACGTAGCTGAGGGCAACATAGTCTGAGCTCACAGGCATCGATAGAATCTCTTTGGTCTCGCAGTCGATGAGCCGGAACCCTGGAATATGAGGTACTCCTGTCGACTTTGCACCCATCGCGTTCCCTGGCTTGGGGCAGCTTCGGCCGTGGTTCGTGTTGCAAAAGGTGATCCACTCCTTCACAAGACTAAAGTCCACGTGAGGATCAATACGTCGAGCTTGAATAGTCGACTCTAGCATACTCGGCTGTCGACGAAAGATTGCTACTTTGCTGAAGTTATGATGCGTCGCAACTGGGCCGTTGAAACTCTCTGGAACGACGACGAGGATGCTGGGCTGCAGATTGCGATCTTGCTTGCTCACGGCATCGCCACTCGCCTTAACCATGGGAATCGCCCAGTAACTAGGAAAAGCGCGCAGCTCGAACCGCCGTCGGGTATCATCCTGAAGCCGTGCGTCCCAGAAGAAGCGACACACTTCGCACTCGTGCACCATCAGGCTGTTGATGTGAAGAGGGGTGACCAAAGTACCCTTGAAGCTTTCCCGTGCGTCTCTCCAGTCACGAAGGCCCAAGACAAGATCCCAGTTGGCGCTGAAATATTTGTCTGCATCGTTGAAAGCTTTAACGAGGCTTAATGCTTGACAGTTACAGAGCTTTTCTCCTGTTGACGATATCCTGGGTCGTTTGGATGGTTGGCCCCATATTGGGCCATATCCCGTCATTGTAGAACGTGGGAGTGCATGAATCGCATTTCACATCAATAGCGGTAGTTGAAACAGAGATGCTGTCCTGAGAGGGCGCTCGAGATGTTTGAGTCAAAATTAAAAAGCGGTGCCAAGAGGGGCTGTGCGGCTGAAGTCGAAAATCTCTATCACGGGCAACTTCAATCTGCCTTGGCTGCTGTATCACGTGTTGGCATGGGCAAGGCATACACATCATTCGTCTTGTCAAAAATACATTTCGCGTTGATATGTTGGTGCGAATGTCGCGATCTTCCGTTTATTAATCGTCACAAACTGGTTTTTGTGTGCCAGGTTCTTTTATCTTGTCCTTCCTTCGTATTGTTTCCTTGTTCTGGACTTCAACTCTTCAAGCCAGGTTTCTTAGCAAAGAAGGATGCTCTAAATTTTGTTAGCAACATTACCTCAAAGCATAAGGGCAAGCCTTACATGGGCCAATAGGCATGGATTGATGGGTCATTCAGCTCGGCCCGCGCCGCAGCCAAGAAGACAGTTACCTCCTCCAGGCTCCATCCATGAATTCTCGTCAGCGGGGCCAAAGCAGCACCCTCAAGCGCGTACCCCGTGTTGATGTTGTTCCAATAACCCAGATTCTTGTGCCTCTTGTCCTTAGGCCACCCGTTGGTCGGCCACTTGAAGTGGTTTGTGACAATATCCTCGAAGCCAGCTTCGACCATGCAGCTCTTAATCTGCTCGAAAGACACCATAGGTCGACCCATATGAGCAGAGGTTTCATTGAGATACTTGTTCCATCTAGCCAGTGAGTTGGTGGGCTTCAAGGTGTCGTCGTCTGATTTCATCGAAATATCTACTTCCTGCAGCTCAACGTAGCCCCCGGGTTCAAGATTGCTGGTACAGTTAGCCCGGAACTGAGAATATGAGATAATGAGGCTAGTCTGACTCGTATATCTGGCGAAGATACTCTTTCCAATCCTTGACGCTCATATTCATCATTCGGCTGTGGATGTAGTCAAAAGGCTTGGAATAATTCCATTCCTCGTCAATATCGTCCACGATGAATTGTACGTTTGGCGGGACGCTTGAAAGGTGTCAGCTAGGAGCAAGAACATGAAGTATGAGCATTCTCACAATTCCGGTTGCGTGGGTGAGAGATCAATCCCAATCACCTGGAACCTGTCAGTGGGTCTCTTCTTCATATCTGTTTCATTGCCATTACCTCGGCTTCGGGATGCTCATCAGCATAATCTAACGCCCAGATTCCTGTACCAGTGCCCAAATCCAGCACACGCTTTACTTTTGAGCCACGTTCGTTTGGTGGCGCCAGGCCAAGTTTGTTGTCGAGGGTAAACAGAAATAGATGATGTTGCAGATCTATCAGAGTTAGCGATAAAACGTAACAAAAGACGTGACCTACCCAATCGCTCGTTCTCTATGTCGTCATTGGGCATGCTATACTCTAAGCACCGTTTTTAGCATTGACTCTCCGACGCTTACTAGCAGCTCACTTCCATCCTTGTACCGGTGATAGGTTCGCCCATTCTCCTTGCGATAGTCTAGGATCGAGCTGGTAAGGCTCTGGGTCGAGGATGCCGTTTCCTACCGCTGTCAGCCACCTCGCTGCCTTTCTGTTGCCATCTTGTTGTATCCGGAATAGATGAAGCTTACTGATGCGTATAGCGAGTCATTGTCGTTTTCGGGCTACTTGGATCAGCCAGGTTCCGTTTCAACGCAATTGGGGAGCTCAAACCTCGTCATCGGGCACAACAGCAGGGCCTGGGTCAGTCATGGTCACTTCAGCGGGCTCAAAAAAATACTAAAAACTGCAGAGCAACATCAAAAACCAGAATGCCACAGCGTTTAAGTACCTTAAACAGACCCCGTCTAAAAGCAGACAAACAGGCCAATCACGGCTGCATGGGGTAAATTTTGACTCTCTGTCGCAGCCAACATGCAGAAGTTGATGAGGAGCGGCCCAATCATCTCAGAGCCTCGTTTTCTCTTGTCTCGGGGCCACGCTGCGGAGAGCGGCTCTGATGAGACGCTGCCTGCAGTATCCCCTGCATCATCCCCCGCTTTCAAACATATGGCTTGCGGCAGTTGTTTTCTTGATTATTGCGCTGTTGTGACAGGTAATGTGATGCTCTTGTTGGTTGCTGTTGCGGCGAGTCGAGAGATTCCGCAATTGGGTTAGGTGCGCTTGTGGCGTACAAAGTCAGTTGCCTTCATTCGGAACCAACAACGTGGCGAGGCTCCCCGGCGGCAAGAGTGATGAGTTGAGTTGCATATTAACCCAATGCCAGAAGAATTATTTTTAGTGCCTGGTGGCGTCGTGAGAAGCAAACATTGCCATATTCAATCCAAAGTAAGCTTGATAGAGGTTAGTCCCAACCTCAGCTCGATGTCATTGACTTCAATGTCGCGACGGAATCCCTGGGTTTGGGTGTGAGAATTGAAGATATATATCTAAGTGAATGCAACTTCATTTACATGATACATGGCAGTTAATTTGCCAATAGGATCTATCGCTACGACGCGGTTATAGGAAAACATGAGGATTGACGTCAGCATGGTTCATGTCAACGTCAAGGCTGAATTAGCTCCCTCCAACATTGCCCAATCACCCACCACGAGCCAGTGCGAGAACAGATGCCCACACGACCAAATGGAGAAATTCGAAGGCGAGAAGATATTTAAGAATGCCAGACAGTTTAAGGTGCACTAGCATCAGTGACAAATGTAGATCTCGTTCAATGACAATGACAGTACCGGACTTAAAGCTCCCTTAGGTGCCCTGTGTCAGTGACGAATGGCTGCGGAGCGACGAACGGGTTCCTTGGCCATAAATAGCGCACCACTCCAGAGTTCGATCGATGTGGCATGCGAGAACGAGATGCACTATTATTATCGTTATCTTATCAATTTCAGCCTCCAGGCCTAAATTCCTTGTTTTAACGTCGTGTCGCTATCAACTGAGCAGCCTCAATGCTACTCACCCCGTGGGTCTCGTGCTCCAGCACTGAGTTTGTCGACGCCGGCAGTTCAACTACCGAAAGGCCTTGCAGACTTGCTCGAGGGATCGCAAACCTTGTTGGTCCAGACTCAATTGCAGTGATGCGTCCTGTTGTGTTGCCAAAAACGTGTATTGTGCTCCGTACCACGGGCGTACAAGAGAGGGGTTCGGTGCTGTACGGCCTGACGACGATGACCCTTGCAAATTAGCCCGATAGCGCCCGGTAGTCTTGACAATCATCCCATCAATTCATCATCGATCCCCGATGCTATCTACCCGCTAAAGTAGCCTCACTGATAGTCGTCACTGCCCCTTTTGCAAATCGTGGCTCTACGCAGTGAAAAGGCGACACGTGGGCTCATTAACTGGGCAGCGACGCGGTCGGTCCCTGTTTTTTGCGTTCCGGCGCAAGTTCAGCCTATCAGGGGTCATTGGTGTCGCTCCCATTGCGCGTAGGAATGATGAAATGATGAGCGGGCACGCGTTACCCCTGCCAAGGACTCCTGGCTCCCTGTCCCCACCGCTGCTGGGAGAAGCAAACAGGACGCTTCAGAATCTGTACTCCTTAATTTGCCGCGCCTGGTCATGACACACCAGGCACTTTTAATTGGCGCCTGTCATATCATGCCAGCTGGTGCATTGCTGTGAAAATTGAGTGCTGATGATCCCCCTTAGTGGCACGCTCTAGCGATGGCGTGCGAGCACACGGCGGCAGACAACCCAATGAAGCGCCCAGAGTCCTGATGGAGAGACGAATGAACCAAAAAACAATCTATTAAGCAGCCGTATTCGTTCGTCAAAAATATTGTCTAATACACTCTTTATACGCTTCCGTTGCCCCCTGGCAAAGATAATGATCCGCCACCAACTCCTTGGCCTGAATATCCAGCCAGCCCGGCGCCGAGTCGCCGATGCCGAAACTCAGCCAGACCTCGTCGTCGAGGTACCCGTGGCTGCGCTGCTCGGGCTGCTTCCCATGAAATACCATGCTTCCTGTCCATATGTACTTGCTATTAGTCTCGCCGTGGTATGTCAGCTTCTTGCTGACGCTCAGCATCGTGTACGGCTTCACCGCTGAGTATACGATAATGCGGTGGTCATACCACGTGTTTGTGTACTCGGGCGGATCGTAGCGCATCTGCACCATACCCAGCATCACTGTATTATGCTCGTGCGGCTCGCATGTTCCGCGGTCGCAGAGCGTGAGACTGAGCATGGGCGTTGATTGATGCACCCGTCTGTCCGTAAGCATTACGTCGTGAATGCACGACTTCGACGGACTGTGCCACGTCTTCTGTTGTTCGAATTCGGGGGGGAAGGGTTCTTGGACGGCCGATTCGAGTTCGGCCCCAACGTCCTGGACGGGCTGGTCGGTCGAGTTGTAGACGAAGAGTTGGCTGGGTTCCACCATGAACATCATCTCGTCTTCGTCTTTGCTAAAGGGCGAATAAACGGGCGCCCAGTTCTTCTCGCGCTGATACCGGGGATCAGACTCTTGGCCCTCGGGCGGCTGCCGGCGGAGGAGGACGGGCTCGGGGAACTTGATGCGCGGCAGCTCCTTTGCGTGCTTGCCCATCTCCTTCTCCAGCTCGGGGACCGCTGCTCGCGCATCGATAATGTACATGCCCTCGCACAGGTTCTCGTCGTCGACCTGGTGGGTAAAGATGAGCATTGGCGCTCCCGCCTTGGTCCAGAACAGCTTCATGTCCTCGGGACCAATGTACTTGTCCATGTTGGGCTCCCGCTTGCAGTGGTGCTCGGGACCGGCAAAGTCTTCGACGAGCATCTTAGACCAGTCGTTTGTAGCCGCGAGCTCGGGGCGACCAAAGTTGTCGTAGGCCAGGCTGACAAAGGTGGCGACCTGTCGGGCCAGCCTGTACTTCTTGCCGTTGATCTCCTTGTCGACATGGGGCGCGCGGGCGATAACGAGGAAGTCGTGCTTGCTCCCCTTGGGCAGCTCGAGCAGGGTCGGGTTCATGATCTTGTGGCCCGTCTTCTTGACATTGATGGTGTTGTAGAGGCCCAGGTTGTTGCGGGTGCTCGTCAGGAGGCGGTAGTCGTTGGTGCGGCTGCGGATGGCATCGTAGCCGGCGGGGCCTGACCGCGACAGGAACAGGTCGGATTCGAGGTGGAGGGTCGTGAGGACGATGATGATGACGGTCGCGATGCACGCGTAAAAGACTACGCGCTTCGGGTGAGGGCAGCGCATAGTGCCGTGGGTGCGCCCTCACATCGAGGGTTTGTTGGAATGGCGATGCGAAATGTTTCAGCTGCGAGGTGTTGCAGCTTTTGCTGGCTGGAGGACGAGGAGGCGACGGACCCAACAAGCCAGCAAGGGGGGGGGCAACCACTGGAGATTTAGGGGGCTTCCAGGCTTTATACCGGGCACCCCCGTTGGTGGCCATCCACCAATCCGTCAATCCTTTTTTTTTTACTCTTAGCGTCGCTGTAATTCAAGCATTTGCCAATCCTGTCGTGCCCCTGCTCGGCGCTAGGCTTAATCCGATCTCCCCGAGGACCTGGCACGTGGGGCTTTCCATTCGATACTACAGTGACAACTGTACTGTGAGGCGCAATCAGGACTGTATGAGTATGAGGTTGGAAAGGCGGCATTGGGCGCGAGTTGACAATGGGGACAGTGCTGATGTAATGGAAGGTTCCTCGTGCTGATGTTTAATGCTTTGGCCTGTTATTTTTGGCCTCGGTGTCTGTATCACTGTCCGGCAGTCATAACTGTGCCACCTCAGCCCCATAATCTGACAACTCTCCGAGCCCGCATGTCAGTGGAGAGCCATCAAGTCTAGAAAGACTACCATTGCAAGTTCAAATTGCTACAGAGTACTCGTAACCCGTATCAAGCAAATTTAGGGTATATTGGCATTAGTTGGACGGTATCTGTCATTTCGCTCTAATTTTTCCAGATGCAGTAAAGCATGTCCTCCTCCGCACAGTATGCCTAATCGAGATAACAGCAGGAGTTTTACGAGGGCGCGAATGAGATGAGCCCCCCTGCGACCCGCTTGGCATCGCATCGCCTCGCCTCGACCACCACCCCGTCAAATTTCACAATTGATCTCTCCAAGGAACAGCTTCTCGGGTCGAGCCCCTGATTGGCCTCACAACCTGCCAAGAGACGGCATTACGGGCTTGGCGGACCCGGTAAGAGATCAGGAACATGTTCCATGGCAATCAGTCATATCTTGCCAGAGTCTCACTGGACGTCAAACGAGATTGTAACCAGGAATTCGCCATGTGACCCTGCCGTCCCGAGGCCGGCCTCCGACATTTTGAAGCTGTCTCGGGATCATATTCAGGTCGGTCTAGAGCACGGAGCACGCACCCGACCCGGTTGCAATTGGGTTTGCCCTTCATCATCTGTCTCGGCGCTATGGATGTGCACCGCCACAGCCACCAACACAACGCTGCGTTGCAAAGGATGCAAGGTTACGCATCACGCTGACACGTTCAACCCAACTCTTGCATCGCAAGAAACCAACTAGCTGACGCGTTTCTTTGAACAACTCACGAGTTTAATACCAATTAGTTGACACGCAGAAGTCGAGTTTCATTTTGACCCGACGCCGTGTTTTGATCGGCAGCTAGTGACAATCTTGAAACTGGGTACCCTAGACCTCCTCACGATGTCCTAAAATTAGCTCTTCCGCAACAATCAGGAGTTTAACATGGCTTTCTTCTACTTCGTGACTTTTGACAACATCTTGGAATATGGTTTGACTAATATGAGAGAGCTATACCATGTCCAGTTCAGATGCCGGGGTGCCGGAACGATGATGGTTAAATCTTCGTAATAAACATTATCGTGGTCTAGTATGACCGTCTATGAAACAGGTAAAGCAGGTCTATCGCTGAATAACGCGGACTGTCAAAGATCCAGCTCTTCCAATCCATCACCCCCGAGTAATAACTTCGGTCCACTTGTCAAAGCCTCTAGTCAATCGCAGGCGAGGTAATAACTGCGGTACCAGCGAGCACCGCCATGACAAGCGTTAGGCTGGACCTTTGTCGCGTTAAAGTGGCAGCCTGCGTCGGAGTAGACCCATACTGTTAAAGAATTAGCATTTGGTGTTCGTTAGTATGAGCGACAAGTGGAAGGGGAGGAGCACGTACGCGCACAGCCCGACTGAATCTTGCCAACTTGCATGGCTCGGACAGCATAGTCGTCGACGCCCTCGTGGTCGTCAAACAGCTGGCACATATTGGTCTCGATGCCGTTGAGTTTCCAATCTGAGATCTTGTAGGGCTCGTCACATTGGTGTTTGCTGAACAGGCTACCCTCGAGGTAGATCTCCTTGGCAGGGTCCTTGGCGGTGGGGGCTGCAGCGACACCCATGGCGACGGCGACAACGGTCATGATGGTGGTGATCTGCATTTTGGTGGAGATTGCGATTATATTAGAAGGGTTGGTGATTATGTGTGGCTGTATGTAAAGAGGCCGATGATCCGCTGAGTGGTTGAGGTGTCTTTGAGCTGTTGTTGATGAGTGATGAGGATGGCAGGTAGGCGCCAAGGCATTTATACTCCCTTCCTAAGCTCTGTTGAGCCTCTTCACGGTGAGTCTTCAGCGTGACTCGATTCGCGAACAACGTTGCATACAGTTACAGTATCTTGGCAAAATCTCGCCATGATGTGGTGCTGCGTCTGGAACACGAGATGCTGTTGGTCGTGTTGGGCCAAAGCGCAACCGCTTACATGGGACGACACATGCAGGTGGATACGGCGCCCCGGATCGCCAGAGTCTAGAAGCCTCCCCATCTCAGCCCAGTCGTTATTTTTAGGCCGTTGAGGTGCTGTGGTCTGGTCGAGTGCCTGAAGAAAGCGACATGCTGCGTTATACGGTCGATGCGGCCCAGCTGAGACGGTGACATTCAGATCTGAGCCTCAGAGATACCTCGGCTCGCGCCGGTGTCTGTTCTTGGACAGCCTGTCGACGCGCATTACCCCATAAGTTGACTTTAGAACCGCTGACATCATATTGCTTGAGAGATTCTTTTCCTTTCTCATAGTTTGAGGAGCGACTACAACAACGCCGACAATCTCTGCAATCTTACCCATACAGCTATTGACTTGATGAGTGTTGACATCCAAGGTTAGGAAGCTTGTAATTGACCTTTTTCTTAATCTCGTAGTGTCACTTTGATCTGTAACACTCTGTATCGTTCTTTCCTATCGCATCCATGAGCGACGCCATTGTTGTGTTCTCGTATCCGCTACTTAGGCGCACGTATCAACTTATCCAAACCCAACTCTAACCAGGCGCTATCTCAACAACCTGGAACTAGTCTGACCCTCTCGTATGTCCCTTAAGCTTCCAAAACCGGGCAAAACGCGAGTTGCACATGACGCTGGCTTGTGATAAGGTCAACTTCGCGCGACGCCTGACTTACGAAACGTGCATCGCGGGGTCGCGGAACCGAGCGATTTTCGTCTAGTACTTGGGTGGCATCCTTTGTATCAGATGCGCTTGAAGAGGAAGGTGAAAAAATTGCTCGGTGTGTCTTGCTTAAATACGATCTTAGATAACTTCAAGCGGGCGGTGTCTGGCACCGAGAATCCGGCGGATGCAGTCGCGCGTTTGTACTATCAGCAACATTTGGTCAAGGGACATTTGAGTCGGTACTTAAAGAGTCAAAGGACGGTGTTACGGGATTCTGTGTCTCTATACTGACGTAGAAACAGAGACAGAGCGAAACGGTGCATGTCGTTGTTCCGGCACCAATGTCGGGTATTTATCCAGTCCAGCACACATTCCCTGCAATCAGAAAATGCCCTATTGCGTCATTAGATGCACATAGCCCCTGTAATCGATCATCTTGCACGCCCTAGGCACCAAGAGAATGGGTGCTGACTGATGACGCCAGCAATTAGGCAGCTGGATTAGAGCAATTGATAAGTACTTTCAGGATGAGGAAACGTTTCTATCCGATCATAATTAATAAAACTTCTGAAACCTACAACGCGATAGATAATGGCGACAACCAACGAATCATTTGAAGAGACACGTCTCAAAGTTTTGGCATGGCTTAATGGGACGCAATATGCAGCAACCTCATTACGAGCTTTGGAAGGAGGCCAATCCAACTTTACCTATCATGCGCGCCTATTGACGCCTCTGGAAGATGGAACAACCGATATCCTGGTTAAACATTCGGAGCCTTACATGGCTAGACATCCAATCAACAGTGTCACAATCAATCGATGTGTATGTCACCCGTTATACTAGGAGACCTTGTTGCTAACGATTTGAAGCTTGTTGAAGCTGTGTGCTTGTCGGAGCTCAAATCGGTAGAGGTTCAGCTGAATGGGCCGGACTCGGCCAAATACATCGTTAGGACCCCAAAGTGCTTCCGCTACGACCACGAGACCAAGACTCAGATACTGGAACATCTTCCCGGCGTGGGTGATCTTAAAACTTACATGTTGAGCCATTTCCCATCTCCGACACCACGGTCCCTGGAGCCACAATGCCATAATATTGGCAAGGCATTGGCAGATTACATCGTCAAATTCCACTCGGAGGCCAGAAAAGCATTTCTGCGCCGTGATGAAGAACCAAACATTGAGCCTTTTCCTACGCTACGTGTCGGACTGAAATATAGCGGAGAGATGCAAGCACTCAAGCACATGATCAACTACGATTGGTTACTTGAGCGAATTGACCAGTTTCCTGACATTCTGTCCAAAGCAAGGGGCATCTTTTTGCAAGTGAAGGAAGAGGCCTCGAAGGAGCTAAGCAGTGAGTTAGGGCTGACTGCTATACATGGTGATTTTTGCCCACAAAAGTAAGCATTACTGCCATCAAATACGTGATATAGGTGCTAACAAGAGAGAAAGTATTCTTCTACCAGACAAGCCGCTTGATGCTGACGGTGAGACATCACTTTTCGTCGTCGACTGGGAAAACGCCCAGCTTGGCGTAGAAAGTCTGGACCACGGAGAGATGATCGGAGAGCTGTACGCCTTGTGGTTGTACAAGAGAATTGATGCTGGACTCTGGACGATTCGGGGATATGCTGAGGGCTTAGGGCAGCAGTCGGAGACTTTTGCCTGGCGACTTGCCCTCCAGGTGGGTGTGCATCTCCTGAGCTTTGGCACTGTTGCTCCAGGCTGGGGTACACGCGCCCAAGCCGAAGATGTGGCTCGACATGGGCGGGATATTATCGTGAATGCGTGGCACAAGAGTCGGGAATGGTTTGAGGCAAGCGATCTTGCATGTCTGTTTACTGGAGTTGTGCAACCGTGAGGGCTAGGGCAACTGAAGTCCCATGTCTCGGTTCCTCAGACCGAAACTTGGGCTTATTGGTGGATTTAACAGAGATTCGAGACATGACACCTATCTTGGTGCATGTCTTTTCACGATAAACCCAACCAAGGATGAACACCAAGGAATGAGGCTTGTCTCATCTCCACCAGCCACCTCGAGTCGGCGAATCACACTGGCTTCGGAGCTGCTGACGGCGCCTGGTGGTCAGCGCTAATCAAGCCCGTCGGATAGCTCACATGACCAGCGAGCGCCATTGTCCGACGGACAACTGCTTTATCTTGTTGAAAAAGCCGTGTCTCTCCTCAGTCCGTATTGCGTCAATTTTTTAACCGTGACTGGCTGTGTCGTAGCCAAGCGCGATACAAGATGGCCTTCATCGTAGCCGCAATCGCTGTGGCGGTAGTATACGTCGTAGTGACTTGCATCTACCGTCTATACTTGAGTCCATTGGCCAAGTTTCCTGGGCCAAAGATCGCCGGTCAGACTAATCAATGCGCCTGGTGGGTTACATCTGTTGACGTTTCATAGCTCTCACTCCATGGTACAATGGTTATCATGACCTCGTCAACGGCGGCCAATACATCTGGGTTATCGAAGAGATGCACCGCAAGTATGGACCAATTGTGCGCACCCGGCCAGATACTATTCACGTCAACGACCCTGCCTTCATAGAGACGCTGTATTCCCAATCACCCAAGCATCGCAGAGAACGACATCACACCATCCTGCAGACCATGCAAGCCCCGGGTTCTATCCTTGCCACCAAGGACCACGATCTCCATCGACGGCGCCGGGCGGTTCTCAACCCATACTTCTCAAGTCAGAACGTCAGGCGCCTCTCCCCTGTCATTGACAGTACTTTGAAGAATCTGCTCCGCCGCATGGAGGGTTGGGCAAAAACTGGGGAACCAGCGGTTATGAACAGAGCTTATAGAGCTGCAACCAAGGACGTCATCCAGGCGTATTGTTTTGGAGACGGCGAGAGATGTCTCGACATGGAGGACTGCAACGCCGCATTCTTTGATATCATCACGCCACAGAGAGTTTGCCATCTGGGCACCCATGTCTACTGGCTGGCAGTCCTGATGGCCAATCTCCCGCCAGTGATCATGACAACCCTTCTCCCACGAGTTGGCGTGTTTGCAACCTTCATGATTGCAAGTAACAAGTATACCATTGGCGATTCATTTATTAACAATGTCACAGGGGTTGAATGCGCAGATTGATCAGATCAAACAAGCTGAGAAGCTGCCCGCAAACAAGACCATCTTCCACGAGATTCTCCGTAGCGATATTCCCGATTCCGAGAAGGAGACTAAGCGAATGGCCGATGAAGCCATGGTGCTTGTGATTGCTGGGTCGGAGACAACGGCATCCACCTTGTGTGCCATCACCTACCACCTGCTGGCCGACCCCAGCTTCATGGCTAGACTCAAAGCTGAGCTTGAGCCAATCATGCCGGATCCCAATCAACTCCCTGATCCTTCTAAGCTGAACAATTTGCCCTTTATGAACGCTCTGATCCAGGAAGCCATCCGCCTGTATCCAGGGGCTTCTCATCGCCAGGATCGAATTGCCCCCGACGAGGATCTAGTCTACAAGCGCCCAGACGGTACTACCTTCACCATCCCTGCTGGAACTGGAGTTGGAATGACAGCGCCATTGGTCAACCGCAATTCTGATCTTTATCCTAACCCGCTGGAATTCCGTCCCGACCGATACCTCGAGCAGCCCGGTCTTGCGGCCTACCAGTTTTCCTTCTCCAAAGGCACTCGGCAGTGTGTCGGTATCAACCTGGCATACCAAGAACTTCAAATCTTCACAGCTGGCATTTTCCGCAAGTATAGTGCGTACGACCCGTCAAAGGACAACCAGGGCGGTCCGACGTTGGAGTTGTACAAGACGAAAAGGGAGGATGTGTCCATCTACTCGGATTACATCACGTTTGGCCAGTATCCGGGCAGTGAGGGGCTTAGACTCATTATTCGGGAAGAGTAGACGTATGGGTTTCAATCTGCAAAATATTAATGAGTGTTCCGATGGTAAATGTCCGATTTTGACGCTCTGGTGCTGGTCTTGGCGCTTATCAATCTTGCAATCTTGCAATCTTGGCTTACGGGCGATTGTTGATTTCTAAGCCTCCACGGCGCCAAATGGTGTTGGAGTTCATCCGATCAAAGATGAATCCTCCTCTTTTAGATGCAGGCTTACCCGTGTGAGTCAAATTTGTCCATTCTGCGGAGAAGGTTCATTGTAAAATGCTCTTTGGTGCCGGTAGAGACAGAAACTGAATCATCGTGAATCGTGGCGTGGACAGCTCGTTGTAGACTGCACGCTGGAAAGGATTGGAGGACCATGAGTCGGCTTGTTCTCGAAAGGTATATATAGACAGTAATAACCACCCTCATAGCTTCATCACCATCTGGCAACAATCAGTAGACAAGCTGCCTGGCCCCTTTAGAAGCTTACTCCATCGTTTCAACCATATCAATATGGAAGTCCCTCAGTCCCTCACGTTTCTCGGAATTGGCAATATGGGCGAGGCCCTCGTTCGCGGTCTCCTGAGATCCAACAAAGTGACCATCTGGAACCGCACGGCGGATCGGCCCAAGGTCAGAGCTCTTGTAGATGCTGGAGCCATCTTCGAGCCCACTGTTCAGAATGCCATCGCCAAGAACGATATTATCATCATCTGTCTTCTCGACTACTCCAACATCACTACGACACTGGAGAATCTTCCAGGAAAAGCCCTGGAAGGAAAGACATTGATCAATCTTACCAACGGGACGCCTAAACAGGCCCGGGAACTGGCTGACTGGGCCTCCTCTCATGGTGTCAGTCACTACTTCGACGGTGCTGTTATGGTCACTCCACAAATGGTTGGCGGGCCACAGTCTTTCTTTGTCCTGAGTGGGGAGAATCACGACTTGTTCAAGCCCGTAGCCTCGCTGCTCATGCCTCTCGGCCGGCCCGAGTATCTTGGTGAAGCCGTGGATGCTGCTGCTAGATATGATCTCGCAGCTCTTTCGTCCATGTACGGCATGTTTAGTGGAATGTTCGTGGCTATGGCCCTTCTCAAGAAAGGGCATACGACACCAGATGAGAAACTTGAGCCAGTGATCTCGGAAAGTCTGGCCCCGTTTTTGAGTGCCTTGATACCGTACACGGGACTGATTGCACGGTCGTGGGATGGGCGGACCTGGGATGATAACCTCGGCAACCCCATTGGCATGCAAGCACAAGGATTGCGCAATATTTTGAATGCATGCCAGGATGATGGAATCGACAACGGGTTCCTGGAGTCTTTTGGTACTGCGATGGAAAAAGCTGCACGAGATCGGGGGGCAGATGGTGGGATAGCAGTGCTGGGAGAGTATCTCATGCAAAAGAAGTTGTAGATGACGGCGGTTTCTGGCATGTCATACAAATCACGAGAACCTCATGGATTGCCTTTAACTCAATCGTGAATAGTTCGGTTACTGTTCTTTAATGCTCTTGTTAGGTTATTTTAAAATGATAGCTTGCCATTCAAATTGAGCTCACTTACTCCAAGTGATTGTACATCAGAGTGTTTTTTGCGTCATCTTCTGCATCAACAAGCTGCTGTTTGGGGCCTCCATATTGTACAATCGCTTTAGGCGGCCCAGCGTACTGGTTTATGATATCCTTCTAATCGCGCTTTCCGATTCCTGCTCGATCCGGTCGAGATGATGCACAGCTAGGCGGCTGAACTTGCTTATTCGGCTGAAGCGGTTCGTTTATATGCGCCATGGCGCCTGTCACATTCAGCCGTACCTCGGCTGGCCGTTTAAGCTAAATACGGATCCTCTTGGATAAGAGATTGGCGCTCAAACTATTTGAACTAGACAGTCAAACATTGAGGCGGGATTGTGGGACCTCGGGGGTCCAAGAAAACACGGAGAATTATAGATAAATCCTCATACCATAGTAGGGCTAAACTTAGGCATATTTCATAAAGGATTAATAGTATATAGTAGCTATACTTCAGCTTCTTTTATGATAACTTAAGCTTCTTTTATGATAGTATTTTTGAGGCCTTAACCCTAATAGTAGTCATTTAAGATCTAAAGTCGTGGTAAGATCAGAGCCGTGTATTTTTGGACCCATAGGGGGACTAACGTTTCCGGTAGCTACCCCCGTCGGCTTCCGTGGCCTAGGCAAACCAGATGGTGTGATCTTTCCACGGGAGCGAGCTAGGCACAGACGGCCTCCGGGGTGGCGACGCCACCCCGTTCAGCTTGCATAGGTAGCCAAGAGAAGTCGAGACAATCCGACATAGGCTATTGATGCGTTTCCCTTCCGAAACTGACATTGAGGCTTATCACTTCATTCAGCACGCTTACACGAGGAGAAATGCGGCCAGCGTGGGCCAGGTGGAGAACATGCCTTCGACCTTTCAGCTCAAGTGCCCCTTCGATAGACCATTTTACATTGACCCAATTCAGCGAGAGCGCTGAAAGCTCACTGTATAGTCGAAGGGGCATGCGTCACACCGTTCAGGTATAAAGATCGAATTTGTGTTATCGATGATGAGTTAATGGGAATAATAATTTCTACCATCAAGACACTCCAGTGATAACCAATACCATGGCCCAAGAACCCGATTTTCATGTAACAACAGACTATGAATGCTACATTCATCACTATAACCGAACCAGTGTCGTCTTTGGCCTTTTAGATTCCAAGACGATTCTGGGCACCTGGGCCAAAGGTAGCCCTCCGAGTACTGTCGAGGCCGGAAGCGAAGCTGTCACCCAGCTGAATGATAACAGAGGTATACTACAGCCTTTCTATTCTTCTGTTCTCTGAAATTGTCTTGCCCTCGGGGCTCAATAATAACCGAGACTCACACACACCAATTTTTTGGAGAAGTGCGTTGTGTCAGTCCCGGTTTTTTTGAGACGCCCAGCTTGCCTCAGGCAGAGAGGCTAGCCACAGCACCAAAGAACACAGCCGCCACTCACGTCAGCATCTCAACAAACCCAATGCTGCATAATGACTCAACCCTAACTACAACCGGTTGCAAGCGTGCCAAGTGATAGGATTCTCTGGTAGCCAGGGCGAGGTTACCTACGAACTGTATCATCCAAAGCAACCCAAGACTCCGCTCACCTTCAAGCTCGAGTTTTGTGATCCATATCCATATGGGAGGTGGAACGACAACTCCCTGAAAGCTAGATCCAACAACCCAAGACTGGTGTCTTGCCATATCCTGAATTACCACCCTACTGAACACCATTTTACCGGTAGGTTGATGAGAAATTAGTCTGTTTCATAAAGAAGCCAAGAAACTAATGATCAATCAATAGCACACGTCGAGATCCACCTCGCGGATTCCGCTGTTGCGACTAGCATGGACACTGATCTTCAGCCTGTAGAAGATGTTGAGCCTCATGCAGATGTGCCCAGTGCTGTTGCTAATGGCAAGCTGCGTGCAGCATATGAAATCGGGTTTGACGGGGGCTTTGGACTCGTCCACAAGAACCCTGTCCACGAGGACATGGCTATTTGCGCCTTCATCGCCTCTGACCTTCACTTTCCAAAGGGAACTACTTACGACAACCTAGACCGAAAACAATGGGAGTTCATCCGCGGATTGGTTTGGAGCGACGACCCGTCTTGCCTCCTATTCAAAAACTCAGCTGAGAGTAACAGCGAGTTCGAACTTGGGGACAAATTTGGCTTTGACTTCATGTGGGGATCCCCTAACTGCATGACCCAGCGAAGCCATTTCGGAAACCTTCAGTTCCTCCATAGTATGGCCTCTGGGCATGGGGAAGATCCGGCCATCACAAAAGGTCGGGCACTTGCTTGGCTGGAAGTTATGTACAAGCTTGCGATTGGCCAGATCAACGAGAATGATCGGTTGGACAAATCGTTCCCGAAGGACTTCCACGCCTCCTCCGAACCACGCGGTAGCAGTAGTCTGCGAGACTTGCTCCTCGGAAACACAACCGCCTACCGCCGGGCCGACATCTCCAGGAGGGCTCTTGGGTCTTGCCTGCATTTGATCCAGGATTCTTATGCTGTCGGGCATACCTTGCGGCGCCTTCGCAACCCCGAAGACCTTGACCGTCGGGATGACAAGGGTAAGCCGCAAACTTCTATCATGACAAGCAAAGCTGACAACGAATCTAGCATTTGTCCGATTCAAGCCTGGCAAGCATGCCCAACTGGGCCCTATCATTACTTTCCACACCTACGCAGGCCAGTCTAAGCGTCACGGACATTATGATGAATCATCAGAGACCCGGGATCCTCGGCGCTCCGAGACATTTAACGACATCGTCGGCGCACGTGATGCGATTGACAAGTGCACAGAGTTGATGAACTTGTACGCTTCCAACACAAAATGGGAGGATGGCGTCGCCAGCTTTCTTGCGGACAAGGTCTTGGTCTTGGATAAGCATCCCACACTCAGCAATGCTGACGTTGATGAGCGATTTGCCTTGCCAGAAACCAGCGGCACCGAGAGCCTGGTATCATCAGTATATGATAATGCTGACGAAGAGTGGCGAGCGAGCTTGGAGAGGAAGTTGGCCCTCCTCGAAGGCGGCCTGGCTCAGAGCGACAGGACCAGCGAAGCTGTACCTTCAACCCTGCAACGGGTCACGCGGGCACTAGGACCTGTTTTGAAATGCATTTTGGCCATTTTTGCAATTGCTTTGGTTTCTTTCCTAACTCAAGTAGTGGCTAGAGCTTTTTATACTAAGGAGAGATGAAAGCAATAGCTACTTGTGAGGTAGTTGTCGGAAATTATAACTGATTCTTGGATGAAACGAGTCCATCATAGACGTGCCGATACGTGATATATAAGAGGAAAGTCTTTATTAATGTTTTTATGTTGCATCGGGTTCAGATCTTTAGTTCGGTCCCGAAAACTTCCCGCCCCAGAGCGGTCGCAGGGGTGATCAACAAGAGCTGAGCAACTCTCCTCCATCCGTGTTTCATCAGAAAGGATCAGACAACCAAACTTGACTGCAGCCAATAATATGTATCGTCCATCCGCCCTGCCTCAGCCACAGTGTCTGGCAACAGCGATGCCAAGATGGAAGCCAGACGAATTTGAAACAACAGGCCTCAGCCTGATTTTCGGAGTATATCTGAATCGCTTGCACCCTTTCCTGGATTTGCGCAACAACCACAATTCACCTAACAGAGAGTTCTAGCGATGGAATCGTCTCGCGAAACTGCCCTGGCTCGGCAGTCCCAGCCAGAGCGTGGCTTGAGGGCACTCTCGCTTGGTACTATTCCCATTCCCATGGAGAAATGTCTTCTGTGTTAACAGCTGCTTTAGACGGCGGAGGTGTCAGAGGGCTTTCCAGTCTTTACATTCTTCGACATTTAATGAAACGCATTGATTGCCGAAATCCACCCAAGCCATGTGACTATTTCGACATTATCGGTGGCACTAGCACTGGAGGGTATGTCGTATTAACTGTTCAACTCGATGGATATGAAGTAGAGTGCTGATTTCAAATCTTCCCTCTTCAGCTTGATTGCCATCATGCTTGGCCGACTTCGCATGAGCATTCCCGAATGCATCGAAAAGTACCAAGAGTTGTCGGCGCAGGTCTTCAAGCCGAAGCGGAATCACAATTTCCTTGGCAAGGCGAAAGACATGTGGGGTCTTGATGGTGCCTTTGATGCTCTTGCGCTCGAGGCTGCTACTCGAAAGGTCATCCAAGATGCTGGTATAGACGCTGGGGAGAGGCTCTTAGAGTATGATCCACAATGCAAAGTGTGAGAGTTGCGCCGACTTTTGGATGGAAACATACTTATCCCCAATAGGTTCGTCGTTGCCATGAGGGCAGAGGTTACGAGACCAGTCCGGCTCAGAAGCTACGAAACGCCACTTACAGTGGAAGAAGTCGACTGCACCATCGTTGAGGCAGTCAGAGCAACCTCAGCAGCTAGTAGCTTCTTCAGTCCAATAACCATTGAAGGCCAGACCTTTATTGATGCGGCTGTCGGATATAACAATCCAGTGGACGAGGTTCTCGAAGAATTGTACCAGGTTTGGGCAGGCCCCGACCGGAACATTGAGCGCTTTGTGAGCATCGGCACGGGTATACCGAGACTCAATGCCTTTGGCAAGAATTTCCCAGCGTTGGGTAAATCTCTCGTCAGGATCGCGACCGACACCCAGAAAGCAGCAGAGAAGTTCGAGCGCGACGCCGTTCGTGTAAATGGACTGAGCGGGATATACTTTCGCTTCAACGCTCGAGGCATGGAAGGAGTCGGGCTCGAGGATACGCAGAGCATGGGGACCATTGGCTCGGCAACGAACAATTATTTGAATGAGTTCGAAACCCTGAAAAAGATCAACGAGTTTGCGTCTTTGGTACCATGTACGTAGTCGACTTAGATGTTTAACACATTTGACTGATATTTGAATTAGCGTTCTTGAACAAACCCCAACAACATGCCTATCTGCGGTCGCTCCGATCGTATGACGTCGAGAGCGAGCTTGGCCGAGTTACCGAGCCCTTATCTGGCACCTTTTCATGGGTTCCAGATACATCCGAGTTGCAATCATGGTGCAGTGACGATACTGGAGGACATCCCGTTCTTCAAATCCTCGGAAAGCCGGGCTGCGGCAAAAGTGTCCTTCTCGCTTGGCTTCGACATAATATACCCGGCACAAATATTGCATTCTTTGCCTGCAAGCATTCAGAGCACATTAGAAGAACTCCGGAGATGATCCTTTCCTCTCTTCTTCGCCAGATTCTCACTCAGCAACCCAATCTCTTCCGCTATGTGGTGCCCATGACATCCTGCCTCGAGACCTGGACTTATGCTCAGCTTTGGGCATCTTTCAAGGCTGTTCTTACATCGCCAGACAACACTGGAATCATATGCATGATTGATGCCCTTGACGAGTGTCTTGAGGAGACGCAGAAACAATTTGTCAAAGATATCTGGTTATTATCCGATCTCATCGCACAACGGCGTAGTCGAGGTTTCGCTCGGCTCATCATCACATCGAGAAACTACACGAATCTGCAGATTCCGTCAGCCACATCGATAGATCTCGACACTAGCCCAAAAATGGTCAAGGACCTTGAGACATTCATTTGTATCAGAGTCGCAGAGCTCGTCAGCATGCGACCCCAGTACGCAGAACTTGCGGACTTGATTATTGAGCGCCTGAAAGAGCGAGGCAAGGGCATGTACAGACTTGTCGAACTGGTCATTGAGGAGCTGTACGCAATGTCGGACTCATCCACAGAGTCAATTCTTGCCACGCTGCATTCTGTCCCAGACGACATTGGCGAGCTCTATGATAATATCTGGAAGCGACTTACCCAACGCCATCGCTCTCGAGCAAGAAGCATCCTTGCATGGATCTTATGCTCCTTTGCTCCCATGGATGTGGAAAGTTTTGGCCACGTTACTGCTGCTCTGAAGAAACCACAAAGCAAGGTTTATGAGATCGAGTCCAGCATCCCCACAGATCTGTCTGGAGACCTAAGGAGACTTCTAGGACCATTGATATCCGTCAGGACTTGCATTGAGGTCTCGCATCCCTCCGTGAAGGACCATTTCTTAGTATCAAAGGAATTCTTATCACAGTATTCCAGCGCCAATGGTATTTGCTCATCCGAGGCACATGGTCTCATCTCCCTCACTTGCCTTCGGTATCTGAATTCATTCACAACTAAAACTTCCGACTACCATACCCGTGGGTTCGTGCCATATGCTCTAGCCAATTTTGCGAGCCATGTGGCAAGATCTGGAGACGATGAGGCCCTTGACCAAGAAATAGTCACGTTTTTTGAAAAGGCCGTTTGGCTGGATGAATGGCAACAATCGATACCCCACAACATGATGGTCAATCCCAGAGTCTACGTCCCACGCATACATGACGCCATGTCCTTCGCCAGTTACTATGGACGATCAGTGCTGCTAGGAAGTCTGATCTACAGTCATCCTGAATCAATGTCATGTTCTGAGGGTGTTTGTGCGAGAGAAGTGCTCCGCTTGGTGTATCTCGCGTTGCTTGGACTCCAGGAGCAGTGCCTGCAAGAAGTCATTGCCCTGTTCGACAAAATGCTGTTCATTCCTGGCCTGTCCATGAAATTCTGTGACATGGTATTCGGTGCTAGCGACGAGGATGACTTACCGGAACGGAAGCAGCAAACGTCAAACTTGTCTGAAATTGCAGAATACATTCACTTGCACCAAATGCACAACCAGAGTTTCCAAAGAACCGATGATATGCGGCTATCCCTACAACGCGATATTTCAGGCGCCTTCAGGCTATTGTGTCCCTATCCTGATTGTTCTACCGAGCAAGACATGATAGTTCTCCGATCACAGGACTGGGTATACAGCACTGCCTTGCTGTTTGGCCAATACATGCTAAACACATATGACCAAGGCTCCACGGACATATTGCAAAGTGAAAGCAACGTTCTGTCTGAAGCAGTCTGCTCTAACAGGACCCACGCCGTTGAGTTCCTGATTGGCGCGGGAGCAGACCTTGCGACCCGAGATCCCATGGGCGCATCAATTTTGCATCTAGCTGCTGGAATGGGCAACGAAAGAATGACTCGTCTCATTCTGGAGCAAAAGTATTTAGATGTCAACTCAACTGACAACGAGGGAAAGAGTCCGCTTCATTATGCTTGCTCTCGGTGCGATCTGTGGGATAACACGCGAACTTTGGAACCGAGACCGTCGTTTATTTCAAGACCCAAGGTAGTTGCATTGCTACTAACGTTTGGTGCTAAGCGGAAAGCAAAAGATGATCGAGGTAACACGCCATTCCAGACATTGGGCCATGTCTTCGTGCCGGACTGGGACGACATACCCAAGAGTTCTGACCTGAACTGGCGTGAAGACGACCTCAACGAAACTATTGCACTTTTGATGCAGGACCTTTCAGATGTTATTGCTTGGGACCATCGTGGCGCCACAGTCCTTCACCATGCCGCAAACAAGTGGCCTGTCTCTGCTATAGAGCAGCTGCTCCAGTTCCTTGGGTCTTTCCGTGTCGCGGCTTGCCTTCTGGACCATGAAGGACATACACCACTCCACTACGCTGCTTTGAGGGGATTTGATAGCCCCCAGAGGGCTATAGAGGTCTTGTGCCAAGCGGGAGTTGACCCACGGATCCGACAGATCTGGGATGGCTCAGCGCTGACTGTGGCGCGGAGGTTTGTACGAGCATCCTGTGTAGAAGCGTTAAACCGGTGGGAGAAGAAATTTGACTCTCAAGCTATAGCTGAGGGAGATCCTTTATGGCTAAGAAATGGGTTATACGGCGATCATGCACATACAAGTCCCCGGCGACCTCGACGTACGGCCACGTCCACGGTCGTAGTTGTGACGACCATGGAGCAATATGCCATTGTGGAGCGGCCTCCCGAAGTCAAAGAAAATGAAGACGGCGACTACTACTATCCAAGCATGAGGGTAAGTTTACTTGACATGATTTCACTCTGGATTTTTAAGTAACTATGACAAGGCTGGCCTTTGGATGGCCCAGAAGCTCCGGTTCAGTTCTTCTAATCCCATGCAATGGAGTCCTACAGTTCTCCCCAGGCCAATTGTCGAGTCATTTGCCTCCATCCACTTAGATGGCCGACTAGGTGGTTTCGGTCACCTGATTGATGAGATGTTGTCGAGGCCGATTTCGCGAAAACGGCTCGAGAAATGTGGACTTATGGACAAAAGCTCGAGCGACCACCAAGCGGTTCAAGACGAAACTTTTTACCACCCCAGGGCGAGGCTGTTAATCAAAGGGCAAACGGGTGGAGAAGACGGCGAGGATTCGAGCTGGGGTTACTATGACCAAAGACCAGAACCTGGGAACTCGGAGGACCGATATGACGATGGGGGCCAAGGAAGAAACCAAGGTGGATATGAAGAGTTTGAGGACTACATTCCACCATGCGGTTTCCGCTGCGATTGTGGTTCAATACTTTGTTGTGGCCCGCCTTTGCTGTTGTTCATGATCACTATCGCATGGTCCCTAGTTCAGTTTATCACGTTAATTGTAGTAGCTGTGGATCAGCGGGCACGAGGAGGACCGACGTTTCCCCTTGGAGCAAAGGACTATACCGGATGGCAAGGATTCCGCGTGTTACAGAGGTCTGGGAGGGACTGGGACTTCGGGGATAGGTGGGATGGCGAACTAGCTTTCCTTTGATGGAACTTTTACGACTCTTCCAGGTTGACCTTCACAACACAAGATACATTCTACATTATTGAAATCCTCTACAACAGCAAGAAACACATGACCTTCATCATACACGAGTAGTAAGGGCTCAATAGAAAGCGGTGAGAGCTAAATAGAAGAAGTAGAAAGGATTTGATCCAGTGGTGCTTTGTAGCAGAGTAGGTCGGCTCACCTCGACAGAGAAGGCACTACGGGCCTCGTGTAGCTAATATAACATGAAACATGGTGGCTGTCTGCAGATGTTGGTTATCCTCAAACCCAACCAACAATCAGCAAGGTATTATTAACCCTGGTCCTGGCATTTCCACGCCAGCAGAACTAAGGTCTGATGTGATTCGTCGGCGCTTTCAGGCAACAAGAATCCTTTAACCACAACAGTTATTTAAACACTCAATACCCTCCCAGCAAGGGCTCTATTATTATTGACTCTTACTAGGTACTCGCAGACCCTTTACACCCGCGATGGCTCGTACCTGTATGATGGGGACCCGCATGGTCAAGCGCCAGCGATGGTTTTTTCTGGTGCCTTTATTAAAGCAAAAACTCCAATTACCAGAGATTGAAGATTTTTACTTTCGTAACGATGGCCCCAAAGCTTTTTGCATATTTAACCTCTCCATCAATGCCTTTGATAGGCTATACAGCCCGCTCAGCACCGGCCACTCAATGGAGAGACTGGCCGCGTTCCTCAAAATTACACCACCACGGAATTGCTCGCAACTTTCAGCGTTAGAGAAGCTCCCTTCAGAACTCCTAACAGCCGTATTTGATCTCCTCGACCAGCGAGATCTGGCTGCTCTTGGTCTTTGCTCGCAAAAACTTTGGATCGACTCGGTCTCTACAATGCACCATTGGTCAAGACACGGTGTTTCGTGGGCTGGTACACCAATGATTCTCACGGGGACACAGTTGCTGGCCCTCCCATACGCGATTTACAGCGTATGTCCTGGGGCGCGGGAAGTGCTGTGCCGCAGGTCGCACAGACAAAGAGGCAGAAACGAGGGATGGAATGAGCCACAACGATGGAATAACCGTGTGATTCGTGACTACGACGAGCCTGATCAGCCCGATTTGAACAGTTGTAGACAAAATCTCCTAGAACTCATCTCCTCAAGTGGTATCCCCGAGGCCCTGCACCCACACATGCTGTCATGCCTTACTGAACACGGCGCCAGCAGAGGAAGCAAATGGTATCTTCGCAACCACACGGCGGGGGAATATATCCGCATGGAGTTTGTTGGCGGCCAATCATCCAACAAGGACAGCACTATAACTTTGGTCGGCCATCGTTGGCTCACCTTGGATATTCTGCTCATGTGGCTGATCAGTTGGAATTGCAGTGAAGAACTTTCACAGAGGTGCCCTACTCGCTGGGCAGAGTATAAGGAAACCGGAGTCAAATTTGAAGACATGGTGCTTGAGCAAGATGGCGATTTGTCAAGCGAAATACTATCTGCCATAATCCAAGTCTTTCGCCGTATTGGTGCTGGGAAATGGGCTGGCCATTCTCTTGATGTGGTCGATGAACGGTTCGAGGAGCTCATGGAGGGTTGGTTTGACCGGACAAGCACTATTCAGAAGAATTCGAGGGATTGGTTGGTGGCTATCTATGGAGAAGCACTCGGTCAGCCCAGTTGCGCCAGCTACCGAGAGTACTGGGCTGAGTTTGCAAAAGTAGAGGCAGTGTGAGAAGAACTAAGGGCTGATAGGTCGTGAAGTCCGGGAAATGTTTCCTAACGACCCGGTGTTTAGGCATTGGTGGCTCCTAGAGTTCAGAGCCGACATGTTTAGTTTATGCATCCATTTGCTATTTCCTCCAAGGCTCACATTTTGTCTGGACAATGGTCGCGGAGTACAGCCATTTGGCCGAAACACGCTGCATAGGCCGTCAAATGAGCCACCGACGATCCGGCAATAAACAAAGACGCGTAAGGCCCAGGCTTGGATTACCCGCGCCCAGGCACAAAACCTGAAAGAAACACCAAAACCTGACGCAAATCGAGATTAGAGATCGCCAAGCGTGCTGACACGGATAGAACGGCCTGCCGATGCATTGGCAAAGAGCGGAACGACGTGCCGTGAGTGATGGCGCCGCAAATCCCCGGCCCAATGAGAGCGGCGCGCCCCTTGAAACTATTACCGTAACCAGGTTTCTAGGGAGCACAATGTGGGGCTGTGATTCTTGGTTCGGCTGATTGAACGTGGCTGGTGACGTCAAGGAAACGGACCCATTAACACGTTCCTACGTTGGTCGTCTGCAATGATCTCATGGACAGGTCAATAATAAACATCGAGCCCATATAATAACTCTAAAGCCAAAGACATGTAGTGAATTGACTAGCATCTCTCTTCAAGTCTATCCATCGCCTGCGTGTATCTTGTGGCCACAATGCCTCGTCCACAAGCTCCGTCGAGCTGCCAGCTCTTCCTCCAATTGCTCCCACTTGTGGCGCATTCCTCCGCTTCAACGTTGTATTCCACCTACAGCTTCAATCCTCTGGAGCACCTCGGGGGAATCTCACCCTACTTTGAGCCCCAAGATCCTCCGGCATCCCCGGATGCACCCCAGGGCTGCAAAGCGGAGCGCGCTGCTTACTTGGTGCGACACGCAGCCATTTACGCCAACGACTTCGACTATGAAGAGTACATCGAGCCTTTCATTGAGAAGTTAGAGAACCACACCAAGATCGACTGGAGCAAGATTCCCTACCTGAACTTCTTGGCTGATTGGTCTGCGCCCATTTCCGATGCCGAGGCAGAGCTTTTGACCCGAGTGGGACGATTAGAGGCCACGCAGCTTGGTGTTGATCTCGAGTTCCGATACCCCAACCTCAACCTGCCCAAGCGAGTTTGGACATCATCTGCCGAGCGCACACTGAAAACTGCGCAATCATTTGTCCGTGGACTCGAAACGGACAACTCGACCATCAAAGTTGTCAGCATCTACGAATCTGACGAATCTGGCGCCGATAGCTTGACGCCATACAAAGCCTGCCCCGGATACTCATCATCCGCTGGTGCTGAAGAGTCATCAGTCTACCAGGAGAAATACGCGAAGCCCATTATTGCCCGCTTCAACGACCTGGCACCCGACTTCAACTTTACCGTCAACGATGTCTTTGGCATGCAACAACTTTGCGGATATGAGACTGTCATTCGCGGCAAGTCGCCTTTCTGCAATCTCGAGCTCTTTTCTCCGGACGATTGGCTTGGCTGGGAGTACTCAGAAGATGTGCGATATCACTACAACGTCGGTTACGGCAACCAAGTATCGGGCTACGTTGGCCTGCCCTGGTTCAACGCTACCGCCGGTATTCTTATGAATGAGGATTCGGATGATCAGGACATTTATGTCAGCTTTACACACCGAGAGCTCCCTCCCATGGTGTTAGTAGCAATGGGTCTTTTCAATAATTCTGAATTTGGAGGAAGCCCCTCGCAGATCAACGACACGATGCCGCTCAACCGGATCAATTACCGACGAGCTTGGAAGAGCTCCAATGTCTTGCCTTTCCTCAGCAACATTGCTATCGAGCGACTGAACTGCACAGGCAGCTATGGATACGACGACGGAGAATATTATCGTGTGCTGGTGAACAGTGCACCCCAACCATTGACGGACTGCAATGATGGTCCCGGCACAACCTGCTCAAGAAAGGGCTTTGAGGATTATGTCCAGGAGAGAGTGGACCTATTTACTGGGTTCTCAGATAAGTGCGGTGTTGATTACAAGAACACTACTGATGTTTTGACGATTTATTCCGATGATGATAACTAGACCAGAGTAGAAATACTCTATAATATCTAGCCTAATAATGATAACCCACCATGACCTCTCATACCTGGTTCCAGATTCCATTCGCCATCTCGTCTGAGATTTGAGTAAACTCTTCCGGCGTAATCTCATGGGCAAGCACGATGCGAATATGATAAGTCGTTGCAATAAGCGAATCGATCGTGAGGCTGCGGTCATGAACCACTTTCATGACTTGATGCAGCATTTTCTCGACGGGGAATGGCCGCTGAGCGCGGTAGACACACTGCGTTGTGTCCTCGTGAAGGCTCGTGACGACAATGTCGACAGCCGGAGGACCCGAGTATTCATATCCAGCTGCGGTGCGCAGTTCGCCCGTTTTTGGGTCATTATATTTGCCGTCGACGATTGGACGTTTGGCCTCCTCATCCCAACCGGGGACATGGAATTCGTCGGGATGCTGAACTGGGCACGACATTGTATAAGATGATGATGTATCTATGTAGTTGATGAACTAAATGAAATTGATGGATAATTTGATGACTTTCGGGTTCTTGTGATGATGCTGATGAAGAAGCACAGTCCGGTGTAAGTCGATCGGAGATTTTGTAGGCGGACCCAGTCCAATGCTATTCGCTAGTTCGTACGAGGAGTCTAGCGCATGCCACTGCCAATGAGCCCTCCAGGCAGCAACCGGCACCTACTTGATCGCGTTAAGCCGCATAAAAATTCGGATGAAATTTGGACGTTACTCTATTGGGACTCGAATGGTCTTCCGGCTGTGCCGAATGCGAAGGGGAGATGATGAACTTATCCGGACACCGTTGAACACTCTCCTTACTTGGCTGACTACGCCACAGGCTCATAAATCAACCAAGCCAAGAAATAATATCCACCTTGAATAAAATCCCACCATACACAAGGAACAATATCCTTGCTAAGCGAGGCTGTTTGTTGGCGGCGTATACCTTTGAGTCATACCATCCTCACGTGATGCCTCTTTTGTGAGGTTATTCACTCATATCATCACGTAGGCAGCCTTATCTACCTTGAATCTTCTACACACTTGCTCACATCAACAATGGCAACCGCCCCATCAACATGCAACATGTCTGCAATATCCCGACCAGACCCAAACATGTCCACCGTCACATGCTTCTCTAATCTCCCCCTTGACATCCGGCTGCTTATCTGGGAATACTTTCTTCCACCGAGCCGAAACCTCAAAATTACAAACAAGCGCAAGAAAATTGCTGTGATTGACAAAGAGGACCCCGGAACCTATTACGAAGATTCGATTTCTGTTGGCGAGATTAAAACAACTTTGAAGCCCCCAATCCTTCTCCTGTCGGCCTGTCGAGAGTCGCGAGAATTGGCACTTGCTAGCGGACGCTTCGTTGCTAAAACAACGGATCCGGACAATGTGAGGATGGTATGGGCTGATCGCAACCTCAGGACGGTGTACATGTCACTGTCCGCAGCCTCATTCTCTATTCTCAAGTCATTACCCCGAAATGCCCAAACTGTAGCTTGCCTATGGCCCAAGCCATCGTGTTTCAAGCAATTTCGGTTTTATGTCGATTATTTTGACCGACGGCGTATTGTACCTATCAAGACTATATACGTCGGGCTTTCGGCCATTATCTACGACAATAGATGGGCTGATGCAGATACAGTAGAAAGGTTTGCAGGATCCCCCTTTCACTACGACTTTTCCGGCTTTAACGTGGTCGGACTCGACGATCCTCGATTGCCGACTTTACTAAACCTTGCTTGGACCTCGAGGAGTTGGTCCTGCTACCATCATAGCCCTGAATGTTTCTTGGACAACCTGAATCGGTACTGGCAGAATGATAAACGAGCGCATAAACTGCGATCAGTTTTTCACACAGACGAAACCGGCCCGACCGAACCATCTCTATCCCAGTCTAATCTCCCGGATATCAAACCAGCGATCATTTTCGGCAGGACAAAGGAAGAGCTTTTCTTTGGAGAATGTCGGAATTATAGGGTTGAGGAACGGGCCGCAGGTCTCTTGTTCACGAAATCCGATGTCCACGGGTTTTGTTCCCCGGGAGGGAGCGCGAGGTTCTATGCTGCTCTCAACACACGGTTCGACTGCAATAATGCGTGCGGACACAAGCCATCTGGATCTACTCGTTAGATTGTATTATGTAAATAATTAGTCTGGGCTAATCTTGCCGAGCGGCGACTTGTAGGATAATGGACCATATTTTATCACTGTTGGGAGGGGGGGCGCGAATGGTAGAGCTATAGTGTTGCGTCCAGGTGTGTATTTAAATTTACAGTGTAATCTAAAGAGAAGGAGGGCACACTGGATAGAAGAAAAATATGAAAGGAACTAACCATCTTGGAGAATAAACACCGAGAGCAAAACCGCCCTTCCCCCTTGCTACGCGCAAACTTTTGCACCGCAGGGATGAAATCCCGTGAGATCCATAGGTCAAGATATCGATATTCATTTGCCAGGAGAGTCTGATTGTCAATTAACGACAAGCCCTATATCCAAGCCCCATATCCGAACTCCGATGACATGCCCGGCGCTTCAACTGGGGAAACATCCCGAATAGGAAATTCGGTTGCGGGTCAGGGATTTTCCACCACGCGCTGCTAACCAGCGAAGAAACTTGGGCCGAGGTGAGAAATTAGCAACGTGCTTGAGCTTTTTTAACCCGTCATCTTTTCATTCCTCGTATTCGCAAGCCATGTCGCAACCAACATCGCAAACACGGCCTCGCAGAGTTTCGAATGCGTACCTCTACGTCTATAATCTCCTGTCGGCGCTCCTACGAATCTGCATCCTGCTCAGCACTGCCTACTTGTGGACCACTGGCGGCAACGTCGCCGTTTGGGACAAACTGAGTGCCACAGCACGATGGAGTGAGACTCTGACTGCGTTGGAGGTCCTCCACGCCCTAACTGGTCTCGTCCGGGCGTCCCCAGCTACAACCGCTCTGCAGGTGGCTGGTCGCAATACCATCGTTTGGGCTATTACTAGAAATTACCCAGATGTCGCGGCAGAGGAGTCGGCGTACAGTTATATGCTTATGGCTTGGAATTTGGCTGATTCAGTGAGATATTTGTATTTTGCGTTTCAGACGGGCACTTCATCTGTGCCGTCGATCCTGTTATGGGCAAGGTATGAAGCACGACGATGCCATGACGGAGAAACGCTGACCGATGCCAAGATATAATTTGTTCATTGTTCTTTATCCTATCGGTATTCTTTCCGAGGCGCGTCTTGTCTACAAAGTCATTGAGCCATCGAAAGCTCGAAGCTCGACGTACCAGTACTTGCTTTGGCTTGGATTGGCCATCTATGTCCCCGGTATGAACCAGACCGTTAAGTCTAGTAATTTCCATGCTAACTCCCAGCACAGCCTTTTACATTCTATACGGACACATGATCACTCAAAGGGCCAAGACTGGTCGCTCTAGCCGTGGCAAACAATCTTGATAGCGGTGCTTCAGCGGAAGGACCGACCAAGTGTGGGCATTCCCATGTGGGAGTTCATGGCAGGCAACATCTTTCTTTGTCGTCCAGGACTGTGAGGCCTGGATGTGGCCAATATGGCGATTGTGGAAGTTGATACCGGAATCGTTGTGATTACCCCTTGATGTCCACTGAAACTGGGCAGAAGGACTACTGTGAGCATTGCGGCCATTGGGACAAAACGGGACTCATATACACTCATCCTCATGGCGACCATTTGGGTGGAGTCCTCGGCGTCAGCACCTAAGAATCTGATATCCCTGTTCTAGCTCCCGAGGATTCCACGTTTGAGGGTGTCAACGAGAGCGTTGTTGGAACACTTATGAATGGACGTGTAAATTTATAGTTCGTTGCCCGTTTCCCTCGAGGGGCAACCGAATACATGGCTTGTAGCACGTGTCTTACATTAATACTTCCCTTGTTTTAACTTTTAAAATCTAGCTAGGGATTTATTTTAGTAGCTTATTACTGTAAGAAAAGAAAACTATCTTACCAAGCCATAATATGAAGATACATTTGCAAATGATTTGATAATCTCCTTCAGCTCCTCTTCCGTCATACGCGTTATACCCGCCAGGTTATTATGAGTCTCATCGATCTGCCCTCCATACCCAGGCGTAAACATAATCTTAAATACCATCGGGTCGACGACAGGAATATCAAATTGCCCCGCAAACATCTTTTGCTCTGCGATCTCGGCGTTCTTGTCCATGTCCACCTTTTCGACATGCCAGTCGCCAGGCAGAACTTCAGTGGCCGCTGCGAGGATCTCCAGCTGCGTCGGTCGGAAGCTCTCTATCAGCATTACTTCATTTTCCGTATCTTCCGGATTGCTGAGCGCAGCGACGACTGCTTTCGCATAGTCGTTCATCTTAGTTATAGAGAAGGGAATATTTCCGTCGTTCTGGATGTTGAATCTTCGCTGAGCGATCGGCATCAGCTCCTCATACGTTAACACCCACTCAACAAAGCCTCCGCCATAAATGCCGGTGTAAGTGAGCTCTCCTCCCTTAGCAGCACCGACCAACTTCTGCTCGATCTTCTGCTTCGTCTCCATGAAAGGCATCTTGCGAACCAGCGGGCTGCGGATGTCAACGCCGTACTCGGAGGGGATGAAGCGGTACACGCCGGCTTTGATGGCGGCTTCGATGGGCTTGAATTGCATCTCTGCCAGATGGCCCGGTATCACGGCTACGATTGCATCTTGGCCCTTGAAGGATTCCGTGAGGCTCTCCACAGAGTCGTAATTGATAGGTGCGGGTTTGACACCAACAGGGAGAGAGGGGTTGGGAGAGCGACTGAAGACTGTGATGTCGAACAGACCGGATGAAGCAAGGTTTTTGGTGATAAAGGCGCCTAGGCCTCCAGTTCCCTATACACATATCAGTCCATGACATCTGCGAAAAGAAGGGAGTCGGGCGTAAAGTAACTTACACCTAGGACACCAACAGTCTTAATCTTAGTCATGATTCCTTCCGAGGCAGTAAAAGTAGATCCAATGTATGAAGTGTGGTATAGTTCTATAAGAGTTAATTTTAAGACAGGAGATTGCCTAACGGCGTTAAATACTAGGATAAGGTCTGGGTTGTTTGAGATATTGCTATTGTGTAAAAACTGTGTTTTTGGTGGGAAAGCTGATGTCTCTGCATATAGTAGGAAAAGTTAAATAATTGAGGGAAGAGGTCTAGGACTATATGCTACTATAATGCTGGTATAGCATTTATATATTCTCAAGCGTCTCGGGTATTTCCCGAACCAAATATCGGCATTATTGTAAGCTCGGTACTTTCGGCCGAAAATGCCGCACCTATGTGCCTAGTATCGAATGTAGTGATTCCCTCGATGCTCGCCCAGCTCCACGTTAGCGCCACAGGTGCCATCAATTACCGACCGCCGTCCTAGCTTTACTTACTCTTAAGCCTTCTCCTAGGTTTCTCTACATCAAACCACAGTAGGCCTGGGATTAAGTTCTCCTTCTGTAGCCCGTATGTATAGGTCTTACTCGTCGCCCTCTACACCTCCTGCTAGATACCTATCGGTGCCACCGACTTGTCGCTTAGATAAATCGAGAAGCACCGAGAGTAACCATCGGCTACCTCATACCACGGCTACATAAAGCTGCCCTGAGAGGAATCTGACAAGACTAAGAGGGAGACAGGGACTATCTGCTACACACTTTCGTAATTCTAAGAGCACTAAATTAACCATTGTATTCATGTACTCATAGCTTAAATATTTATACGTATCTATCTCATCTAAAAGCGAAATAATGCTGTCTAGTTATATAAATGCGAGTAGATCCTTGACGGGCTCCTCGACTAGTACCCATTCGTCACCATCACCTTCAACCATCCTCTCGCCTTGTCTCTTTCCTGGCTCTGGATATTTCTTCACATGCTCAATAGCCCATATGAGCTCCTTTGTCAGTGCCGGCGGTATCCGACCGTCACCCGCTAACGTGTTCAACCCTGCAATCTGAAAAAACCCACCCAGCCACTCTTTGGTGTCACGAGTCTCCCATCTAATGTCGTGAAACTTTCGATGTTCTCTCCTCGCATATTCTTCTCTCTCCCTCTCCCAGCGTTCTTGCTCCTCAAGAGGCGGAAGCGAGACGGTGTTTCTTCCGGAAAAGAGTCGGGCAAGGGCCACGGCTTGGTACTCGAAGCTCCTGAATGTCAGGACCCGCGGAAGTCCTACAAGAGCTAGGTTCGAAAAGTCGTGGAAGAAAGTGTGCCAGTAGTTCTTGATAAGCTTATTGGCTTTGTAGTCAAAAAGCGGACGGCCATTGGCTTTGCTGTTCCAAAATGGATATGATGGCTTATATCCCGTGCAATAAATGATGTGGTCGATGTCGCTTAGAATGGTACCGTCACTAAACACGATTTTGCCGTCCAGTCGGTATTCTGTTATGATGGGTTTCCATTCAATTCCTACTGGAGGCTCATCGCCGTCCCATCTCGACTTTGATCTCCTGGACTGGTACAGTGGGAGGTGAACAGATGATAACAGATCAGTAGAGATATCATGGCCTGAAGTGGAATTGCCGATAACGAGAACCTTCTTGTTCGCGTAGAGGGCTGGAGACCGATAGAACTTGGAGTGAATCACACGACTTGAAAACTTGTCCATGTAGGCCTCCAAGCCTTCAACAACCGGCACCTAAGCCATTCATTAGCACCTGTCCAAATCGTCAAAGTATACATAGATAAATACTCACCCATGGAACCGAATAATGTCCGTTCGCTATAATAACTGCATCAAACTCTTCTTGCCACCACACGTCGACATGGCGTAAAGGATCATACTTGCGGAGAGTCAACTTCCATCTGTTAATTCCCTTGCCTGATGAAGTTGGTATTTGTGATACGTCTTCAACAGTGGTATTAAGAGATAGGAAATCGTCGGTCTTGTGTAGTGAAAAGTAATTCTCAATATACTGGCGGGGAACGTAATGCGGAACAAAAGGCCCGTAGGAGAATCGAACATCGGAAAAAGACATGGCAATCTCTGGGACATTAGTGCTGCATCGGTTTTCAGTTGCTGGACCTGTGGTAAGCATGTTTGTGAACCGCTTACGTGAGATTGGTATAGATTGGGGTGTGAGAGTATCTTTCTTGCTGGTTTGGGGTCGTGGTTGTTGGTAGATTATCCGGAATCACTAGCGGTTTGTCCACGTCGGCCGGCAGGCCACCGGGATGGATCGGAGGAATGGGAGGGTCAGGATCGTATATCCTGGATTCTGTCAGCGAAATTCCAAGGCAGAGTCCGAGTTGGCTTACCATGTCCCACCAGCCGTTGCCCTTCGTTCAAACACCCGTATTCGTTCATAGTAATCCTCAGCCTTGAATGCTGCCGCCGTTATCGCACCTAGATAGTGGCCTGATCAGCGATGTGGGGTTAGTGGGCGCGGCAGACATACCGGCTGCTCCAGCTCCAATAATGGCCACTGACTTGATCTTCTTTTCGTCAGCCATGGTGTTTTGGAGAGTGATTAAGATGGAAACATATGAAACAACAGGAAACGATATCTCTCGCGGGGATAGGTGCTTAGAAATTCAGAAGACGCGAGAGGATTAGATAATGGTGGTACACATTCGTCATGAGCGTGGTGGATGTCACCATTATTGTATCACGTGAATTGGATGCCGGTGCCAGTGCGACATGTGTGGAATTGTAAATGATCGCATGTAAGGAATTTTCCCCTTTCAGTTGAATAAAACAAGTAGAAGCATGTATTAGACGAAGAAAACGAAGTCAATATTTGTGACTAGAGTGGTTCTGAAACTTGGCCCTAACGGTGAGTGTCACATATGGCCCATTTTGACGCCAAAGTGGGCGGATTGTTCAGCCGAAAAAAGACTATCGATGTAATTCGACATCCGTAATGATTCTTGTTCTATCTTAGCAAGTCAGTCTGTCCCTCCAGTGGTCTGTCCGACTAGGTTCGAGGCCGAGAAAGACAGACTTGCCACACATGGATGAAGTGTTTGTGTGACGGCGACGACCATAACCTCCTGGAAATCATGCGACTGTCCCACTGATTGCCTTACACCCAGAGTTCTATGCCCCGGAACGGCCGATGGCCTTCAAGAATACTGGTTTTCTGTGCTCTGTTTGGCCTAAGTTGAGCCTTGTTTTGTGTATACTACCACCTTGTTTTGCTAATTCGTCCCTTTCGTATATCTAAGGTTATAAGAAGAAAAGAAAACGATTGCGGGCCTCTATTTCAATGTAGAAAATAAGTTTAAATGAACTGATACTAGAAACAAGCTTTGTAATATGAGAGCTATTAACTTATGGGTCAATAGTACCAGTTATTTGGAGTCTCCCCGAGACATGTTCCGACGCTAACACCGATAAGGCCCCGGTTGTTTATAGCTTGGATAATGCCAGGTAGGATATCCTCGGCCGTAACCTGATAGACGTCCATCAGCTGAGCGATGGTGCCGCCAGCGTCTAAGCCCGCTTCAAAGTTGCTGACAGCTTGCGACGGGGTATCCTGATTGAGATCGTCTTGGGTGATGATAGAGGGAATGATGACCTTGTAAGCCAGATCCTTTAGTACTTTGAGGGCCTCATCATCATAGACCCATGACCACGGTTGCATGTACGTGGGCTGGACGCCGGCGATGCCGATTGTAGCTTCCTCAAGTTGGACCATGTTATTCTGGATCTCGAGGGGGGTGGCTGATTCAATGTCAAGGGGGACCCAGCTGCTATTGAGTTAGTTGAGATCGACGTCTCATTCACACGAAAACTTACCCGTACGACGCAAGCTGATGGCCACTACTGACGATTCGCTGTACAACGGCAGAGTAATCGTAGATTGAAGCCCAGTTATCTCCATTTACAAAGAATGTGGCCTTGTAGCCGGCAGCGTCCAGCAAGTCGAGGACAGTCGATGTATATTGAGAAGGACCCGAATTGAACGCCAGGGCCACGACACCGGACAGGGTGCACTGGTCTATCACCACGCCGGGCTGGACTGTCCCCTTGGGTCTTCTAGTTTTCAGCGGGCTCTCGGGAGCCGTGGAGGTTGTTGTAGTTTCGGAGGTAGTGAGGTCGGCCGTTGTCGTTTCAGACGTACTTTCGGTGGTGCTGCTCTCGGACAAGGTGGCAGAGGTGGTCTCGGAGATGCTGATAGTAGACAAAGATGTCTCGCTCGAGGTCTCGGTTGAGGATGTCGCTGTTGACTCGGTTTCGCTCGAATCTACCGTGGTAGAGGAAACCGTCGTCTCCGCTTTACTTGTGTCGCTCGATGAAACACTAACAGAGAGACTTTGAGTCTCAGTACTGCTGGTAGAGTGACTGGGGTGGCAGGGCCCTGCGGCGACACCCGCTGCCAGAGCTGAAACCAGCACGGTGGTGAAGATCATGATGGTAGACTCTGACGACAAGAGAATGACGATTCCTGATCAAGAAAAGAGGAAGAATCACTGGCTGCGGGCAGCACTCTTTTAGTGTGACAAGCAGTGTGGAAATCCATGGCTTAATTTATCTCAAGGCTATGGCCTATCGGCTCTAGAATTGTCTTTTTTCTAAACTATTGATTCATCGTGCTCCTAATAGTCTTAGAGTATATCCACGTCCTCGTTAAGCAGCGAATGAGCGTCGTATTTGGCCCGTCGTAAAATTTGATCTCTCAGCTGGGTGGATGGGGCCGGGTTTGACTAGCCAATTGTGGTGAAAGGATCCATAATTCCCCCCTTTCCTCTCGGCCGAGCAAACTATGCCAAACGGAGCATGAGACAACTTCAATTGCTACTATTCCCACTGCGGTCGGTTCAGAATGATTCAATGACCGTTCAATGCAGTGAGAGGGACCGCGTCCTGTTCTTCGAGAGTTAGTACATCAAGTAGCCCCTATTATTGGGTTAAGTACGTCAAGGTGAAGTCCAGGGTCGGTTCAAGGAAATTGTTGCTGCGGACTGGCTTCTGCTACCATACCATCAGAATTTATATCTTGTTACCTGCAAGATAGGTCTGCCAGCTACCCTACCGGGGTATTTTGTGGCCAAGAAGAAGGTTAGATCGGATGAAGAATGAATATTCACACAAACAGGACACGAGCATATAGAACAGGCTCTGGCATAAGAGAAAGGTCCCGCAAAGTCCGGTGTAATGCAGTATTGGGTCTGTTGAGATGCTCCTTTGGTGTGAAAACCGTGTTCTTTCTCTCTTTGAGGCACAGCTTTGATTCCTGTGTCGATGGCTTTTCTCTCAGGCTGGATCATCTCTGCGCCTTGATGCGCCTTTTCCTTTCTGGAGATACCTTTTTCTGTCTTCAAGAGCTCTATCTTGATCAAGTTCTCCGTTTTTTGTCCCCCTCTTGTCCATTTTCAGTTAGATGGCGGTCTCCGAAGTGATAGATTACCGTGTGATACTCAATCACTGCTGGTCCAGAAATGGGGTGTAATAGCGGTTCTTTCTAAGGAACCACACTTTCTTTAGGAAGCACTCGTGGAATAAAAAAAAACCCCAAATTTCTAGAACGAGGTGTGAGGCTGGCGAGAGGATATTTTCTTAGGCATTTACCAAAGGTTACCCTAAAGAAACAAAGTAGTCACGTGGCGTGGCCATCATATCCCAAGGTTCCGATCTAAGTCCTTTATTCCCGCCTCATTCCCGAACCCCTCCACCACCCGCTCACGCGCAAGTGCTTGTTTATCATTCGTTCATGGCTGCAACGCACCAGCAGTACCACAGGATAAGCCCAAGTCTAAATAAAACCAGATGCCCGCCGCCTCATCAAAACGCGTCGATAGCGACGTCCTTCTTTCTATCAAGCCGGAACACCTGGCCAACATCATCAGTCGAGAGAAGAACCATGAGTATCGCAAATACCGACTGAAAGACGGTGTTGTTCGGCTGTGGCTTTACGAAACTGCTGGAGGTGGAGGACGCGCATCCATCACGTAAGTTGGCTGATCGTTTATCTTGCTCCATAGTATTTCTACTAACCTTACAAAGGCATATTGCCCGTATTCCTTCATCTATTCGCCATGAACCTGGACCTGTCCCTATCGAACCACCTGGTATTGGCAATATCGAGTTCAATGCCGGCCTCAAAGAGTCCAAGTACGGATACCCTATTCTGGAGCTTTACGAGTTGGCCAGTCCGGTCACGCTAAGCGAGATGAAAACTCGCTGGGGAATGGGTGGTGCACCAATGGGATGGCGCTACCTGGAGGCGGCCATGTGGGAGGACAGATGGGGAGAGGATGATGCGAGAGATGATAAGGTGAAGAGGCTATTTTGAGATGCTGAAATTTCATGATGTGACATGGCATCGCAGGCGTATTAAAACTAGAGAATAGGCCGCAAAGTTGACATTAGAAGACATTATCGGGGGTAGTAACTGGTCACAGCAAGCATCAAAGCATGTGATTGCACAGAATGAGAGAGGATTGCGACCTGGAAATTTTCAATTTAAAGTCAAGAGATAGCTAGGTTTTAGGCGTTAGGGTCGAAGTATGGCCTTTCTGCCTGCGGTGTGATGCGCAACATGTGCCGACGGGTCTGACCCTCTTGGACCTGGAAGTCACGAAGAGCAGAACTATAAACGAACAATATTAGCCTACACAGTAAACGAACCCCAATGATAGCTCTTTGTCTTAGGTTGAATGGTGGGAGCGGGGGGACTCACTGTTGGGTAATCCGGTTGTCATAGACCACTACCGTGCCCGGAGTCCAGTGCACACGAATGTGCCAATCTTGTCCATGCTCAATGTGGTTATAAAGAAAGTTGAGAATATTCGCTGCAAGGGAGTTAGGACTTTGTCACTTTTCTTAACACCGGCTGTGAGTGACCTACCGCTCTCTTCTTCTTTAAGGCCTTGGATGCGTCGCGTGTATAGGCGGTTGACATAAAGAGACTTGGACTTGGTCACCTACAGGTAGAAAGTTTTACGTCAGTACAGCATACTGGATATGACAGCACCACTTCCGCCTGATGCTAGTGCCAAGATAGGAAGAAGGACATACTGGATGAGTTCGAACTACTGGGTGTATCGTCTCAATGGGTTCACGGATGTACCGCTCCTTGTGGTCCGCAACCCTGGCCTGCTCAAAGCCAGAGTGCGTGGCTTCCAGACCGTGGAGCTTTTCGCGGTACAATGGAGAGAGCGAGTTGTAAGCAGCCACTGTTGACAGGTATAGCGTGTCGCCACCTGACTTTGGCGTGTCTAGGGCTAGGAAGATAGTAGTGCCCATGCCGTTGCTTTGGGTGTAACATGTCAGCAAGGACTACCTTCATATGTCCCGGTAGATGGGTAAGACTTACATCTCGTAAGACATGTCAGTGTGCCACTTGATGCTACTCACGTTGTTTTTGATCTCGTTGTCGACTGCGCCGGCCCTATGAGACTCGCGTTAAGATTCAGGCCGTCTAATTGAAGCATCACAACATACGTAAAGTCTCGGTAGACGGGCAGCAACTCTGGATAGTCCTTGACGTGGCCCCCATGTTGGTGCACGTGCAGCTTGCCAAAGTGAGCGCCGAATTCTTTTTGCTTCTCAAAGCCAATGTCGGCAAAGTCTTGACCTCGAAAAACGATGACGCCTCTTTCCGCGGCTAGAAGTGCGAGTTCGTCTTTTTGTTTCGAGTCGAGAGAGCTTAGCTGAAGGCCATGGACTTCGGTTCCAATAGCTGGGGTGATCTCCTGGAACGATGCCCCCGGTGCGTTCAAAAGAGCAGCTTTGCTGGGGTCAGCACGTAGTCCAGGGTCTTCATGTTGAAATTCTTCCAGTGGCGGCTGGAGCCCCGGCTTGGAGTGTGGCAGATAGTGCGAATATTTGTACTAGCAGGGGGTGGTATTAACATAACTGGCTTAAACATGGAGGCTATCTTTGCTGTGACTAACCTCGTTGGCTTTGTAGTCAATCGAAGTATCGAACCTCAATTGGGAAACACCCTCCTGGATCTGTGTAGCTGTTGTGGTTTGCGTGGACATGGTGCTTGCCGATAAGATACAGGGATCGATGGGTGACGCTACTTCATCGGATTTCGACTCAAGTCAGTTCTACCTCCCACGCCCAGGCTTTATGAGTAGCATCCTATTCTCTAGTTGATAAAGTGCTTTGTAATGGAGAGCGGGGGATCGTCATGTTAGCGAGGGGGAATGCAACTTCGCCTATTAGCCAACCTGCGAGGTCATCACGACATCACTGAAGATGCTGATGTGACCACGGCGAACATGCCCAAACTACCCCGATCTTATCAGCTATCACCGGGTTTTCGTCATAATTCCCGTGATGGCGAGTTTATTCCCGTCGCTCTCATTCGCCTATTGTCCAAAGTACCATCCCTCCTTATCTTCGGCTGCTGATAGTACACTATATCGCCATACATGCTGGGCATGACGACGCCATCGGGGTCTATTGCTGTGTACCGTCGGCGAATACAAATGGATGATGGAGTTTTATTGTATGTATTCCGATCTCAGCCGAAAACCAACCAGCTTGTTTGGATAGAGTCCCTTGCATCCTTCAATATGTCGACCAGCAAGGAGCCGACGTTGATTGCTGTTGGAAACACCACGTCTTCGACAGATGAAGATGCTGTAGTCCCATTATCAACGACTGCGGCCGAACCGAAACCCCAGCAGAGGCCCCTATGGCGGCGAATAGTCGGCTTTTTCTGGGATTCCGTGGATGGAGATCCTCGGGACAGGAGATACATCCAGAAATTGGACACCTTTCTCTTGTGAGTGTGTTTCGTGCCTGTACTTAATAGCCATATGGTTTTAACAAACTGCAGCTCTTACATCTGCCTGGGCTATTTTATTAAATATCTAGACCAAACAAACATAAGTACGTAGCATGAAACAGTCAGTTTAATCGGTTGTCGTTAACATCGTTCTAGGCAATGCTTTCATCAGCGGCATGAAAGAAGATGTACGTGCTTTTCTATCAAGAAATGTCTAGTTACTGACATATTAAATCAGCTTGGCCTCTACGGCAATGAGCGTAACTGGCTAAACAGTTACTTCAACATTGGCTACTTGATTGGGACGGTCCCAACCCAAATGATACAGCTCAAGTACATCCGACCGTCCATTTGGATACCTCTATGCGAGGTCCTGTGGTCCATTCTAGTTATGGCCATGGCGGCAGCAAAAAATGTCGAAACAGTGCGTTATGATAATTACTATACTCTGAGGAGCTTTGCTAACTGGGTACTCGTTCCTAGCTATACGCTCTTCGTTTTTTCGTCGGCCTTCTTGAAGCATGTGCTTTTCCTGGATACGCTGCATTGCTCGGAGGGTGGTATGGACCCCGTGAACTGACCAAGCGAATGGCAATCTTTGAGCAAACGAGTGGTATCGCGTCCATGTTCAGTGGCTACCTACAAGCCGCCCTCTACAAGGGGCTGGGCGGACGTCACGGCTTGGCTGGCTGGCAATGGCTGTTTATCTTTGATGGGTATGATCTGGAGAGAATTCAAGCTTTTTTCTCATCCGTTGCAAGATGAGCTAGCTAACGGTTGATCTAACCAGAATTATTTCGATACCCATTGCAGTTTGGGGCTTCTTCGCTATTCCCGATCTGCCGCATACTACGCGGGCCTTTTACTGGACCAAAGATGTAAGTCGATATTGGCAAGATAATCAATGCTAGGAAAGGATTTTTGGGTTAATTGTTCAACTATAGGACAGAGAATACGGTGTTCAACGAGCCGAGAATAATGGTCGTGTCGCCCCTCAGCCGCTCACTCTGCAAGCAATCAAAGGTGTCTTTCTGAACTGGAGGTTGTGGGTTTTTATTTTACCTTATCTGTAAGTTTAAAGTCATTATGTTTATTACTAAATTAATCCTAATATTGTCTAGAATGGTCGCCCAAGCGGGCAGCGGAACCGGCTACTTCAACTTGTATCTTAAGGCCGAGGGCTACAGCGTTGTTCAGACCAACGTATTGCCGACAGCTGGAAATGCCATCAGCGTGGTAGCAGCATTTTTGGCCGGTGGCATTGTCGATGCAACACAGGCTCGACTGACAATGTCGGTCATTATTCAACTTGCGGTTGTTGTGTCGAACATCCTACTCGCTGTGTGGTACATCCCAAACAGTGCCCGTCTATTTGCCTACTTCTTGTCGTACGTCGGAAGCGCAGCACAACCGATTATTATTGTAAGCACCACCGCAGGCTTTGTTCTTGTGAGAGTGCTAACACTGGGTTTCACAGTCCTGGGGCCATCACCTCAATGCCGCCGATCCCAACCTTCGCCAACTTCTGGTGGCGACGGGGAATATCTTCACCTACAGTTTCTCGACATGGTTGCCCTGTAAGATGACTCCGCGGCAGTCTTTTTCGATCGATGAGCTAATGATAATCGCAGTGGTCCTGTTCCCGACCTACGATGCCCCTCATTACAAGTACGGATACCAAGTATTGATCCTGTTCGGTGGTCTTGCGATTCTCGGTGCCTTCCTCCTGAAACACCTCCACGGGCGGTTAGGGTAGAGTCTGGCAAGGGCTGAGGTTGGTGATCATGCAGCGATGACGAAATTGGGATGGTTATCAATTGAGACTTGATTGGGAATAAAGCTCGATGATATCTGACTTCGTCTGATCTGTACGTGCATGATGAGATTCATGATAATCAGAAAATATGCATCCCTTAGACTTGAACTCTTCTATACTAGTCTCTCTCTTCTAGCTTTCTGTCCTTTCTGTATTCTCTGTCCTGCTTAAGAGCTGCGAGTGCCGCGGCCGTAAATACCTGTGCCATTCTTTGATCACCTGGGTTCCCTTTCGTTCGTCCCATCTCCAACGCTCCAGCCACCAGGCTTGCCTTTGCAGCCATCTGCAATCTGCTTGGTTTGGTAGGCTTTTCGGCCTCACCCTCAGACTCACTTCCGTCGCTGCTGTATGCCGACGAATAACGCCGACGATTGTATTCCAGTGGTGATCGACTGCGGGAGTCAAATCTGTCGGGGGTACTCTCTCTCCTTCTTCGCTCGAAGTCTCGGCTTCTGTCTCTTGAGCGCCGCATATGAGCCCTTGGATTCCAGCCGTCCGGGTAACCCTCCTCACTGTCCCGCCTTGGGAAGCGGCTTTCGCTTGCTCCTTTGGAGCGAGTGGGGGAAATTTTGTAAAGGTCTCGCTTGGGCTCCTCTCCCTTGTTATTGTCATGCTTCTGACCAAATCTTTCTTTTCCGATCGGGGCCATAGTTTGATCTGTTGGACTATTCCGTAATACAAGGGAAGTACTGGCGTAGCTACCCGAACTTGATCTGGACCTAAGGTTCTCTATCGAGCTCCCTTCAATTGAGTATGCAATGAGCCTCGGTCTATGTCGGCCTTCTTCATCGGTATCAGATCCATTCCCGGGCCTCCAATTGGAACGAATGTTGTCTTTATTTTGGTTTAGGGGCATAATCTCAGACGTCTCTTTGATATCGTGCCAATTCAAGTGAGTCCAGTCGTAGAGGAGGTCGTCAACAACCTGAGCAGCTACAGGCCTCTCTGCCACAACAATATCGCTGCCATGGGGATCTCGCAGGACCAAGGCGTTGCTATCATCTGGTTGCAGGTCCAGGTTGTTGTCCTGGGCGGCTTTGTTGGCTGTTCGCGAGAATACCATGTTATAGACCCAAAGAGCCATCTCATCGGGGTTCCTTCGCGAAGGTATCTCGATGTCACTGGTAGAAGAGTCCTGGTCCTCATCTTGTATGTGAATAATTGATGTTGAGGTAGACGCCTGTTCTCTGACTGATGGTGATGGTGCTCTTGGCGGATGCTGGCTTTGTGGTGCATTCGTCGTTTCTGCGAGCCTCGGCGGGGAGTCTTGGGCATTATCCGTGATAGAGCATTGAGCCAAATCCACAAGCGACTCGTGAGCAGCCTTGACAAGATTCTCTGCTTGTCTCCTTAATCTTGCCCTGGCATGCTTCTCAGCAGTGCGTCTGTCTTCTTCTTCCGCGCGGCATTTGGCAACTCTTTTCTGTTGGATCGCGAGCAAGAGAGTTGTGCACACAAGCTGAAGCGTGCCCTTGTGGGCTTCAATTTTGCTCGTCAAATCTTTTATCTTTGTCTTCCGGAACGCCCATTTGACTCTCGCAAATCCTGAATTTCCCCGCTCGATAATGTCCCAGACATCCTCATGGACGTTCTCGATGTGCCGTATTGCTAGAGCGATGGACCTGAGTAATCGTCGAGTATGGAGCTCTCTGCCGTCTATTAGGACCTCCTTAAGCTGGTCTAGAACAAGTGATAGATCTTGGATCCCTCGGGCCATCGATCTGATTTCTTTTGGCGCATTTCTGTAGGTGTCTATGGTGTCATAGAGAACCCCAACGAGCGAGACACCCGCCGTAGCGACACCGGCGACGCCAGCGATGATAGATAATGGGTCACTCATGTGGAAGGTTGGATGGGAACGATTGACCTCGGAAATGGAGATTACAGGGTAAGATCATGATGATGAGGCGGGGGAATCAATAAATGTCTCCCGTCAGGAAGCCTCACCACTACGAGGCACACTGATCTGCATGTGGCGTCAGGAATGGGCTCCCGTTTATTGGATAGCTTTCACTGCTGATATCAGTACTGGCAGTCACTTTCAGCACTGCCTCCCAAAATCTCTAGGCGGGGCCAGAAGTGGCTTGATCTCAACATGTGTTGACATCTAGAAGTGAATTCTCTTGTTAAGTCCAGATGGCCTATCCCGCTACACCAAGCGTATGACTACAGATCCCGCTCGTCAACAAATAGACAGATCTTGCAATACATATTAAGGCCTGAAGTTATGGTTTTATCGACCCTGATGGACGCAGGCGAGAGCCCAACAGTGGTCTATAATGTATATGGCCCGTACCGTACCTAACGCCCGAGAGCCACACCACCAATGTCATGTTTGTCACTTTCATCGCTGATGTTTGATCGATTCCCTACTTTTCATTGGTCAAATTAGCGAACTAGTCCGCCTTGTTTTCAACCTACTCCAACATAACAGTTGGAGAACGACGTGAAGGCATTTGAGTGCTATTACAACAACCTTTTGCCAAGTGCCTCGACAATCATTAATCACTCAACAGATTCTTAATAACTCAATACTACTGAATATCTGTCATCGGAATTTCGCCAAATCTTCTTTGCGTGATATCCGGGCGGCCATCACAGGAACATGCTGACCAGCAACAACGCCACCGTGGTGGGTTGGGGAATGGTAACGCCTGCCTTTGACGGGTGGAGAAAGGGAATATAGCAGAACCAGCTTGGCCAAATGTGGCAGCAATTCCTGTATTACCAATTAGAATTCGGGGTAATAACAGCCTTATCTGAACACTCTGGGATCATTGCCGATGTCAGCTTCGATGTTAGGCTGTGTTTTCTTCCAGTATCCTGCCTGTCAAAAGATCAGCGATAAATCTTTGAAGGCTATTCTACAAAGCCGCATGAATATGTTCCTTGGGATAGGTTCGGAATAGTCTACAATCAAGGTTACCGTACCGGACGGAAGTTGGGTAATAAACTAGTAGTTATCTTCGGCGTCTGCGGCTCTGACCGTTACTAGCTTGGCAGCGCTCTGCGTAAGGATAATTCCGGCCTTATACCGTTATTGAGGGCCGTTGAGGAAGGGCATGGAGCGGTAATAAAGGAAGTTCTCGCCGCGGAAAATATTGATGTTGCTACAAAAGATACGTGCGGCCTAATAGCACTACAACTGTCTACTTTCAACCATTACGGAGACGTAGAGAGATTGCTATTAGCATATAATGCCCTAGTAGTGTCAGACCTTTACGGTCTGCAGAATCTATTCGACGATAGAATATCTTTATAGCTTATCTATCGGCAATCATTTCCAGTTCTTTCCTTACCTAATCATTATCGCGATTAGTAAGGGGTTGTGGATTACGCTTCGAGCTGAGAGACATCGCCCTTCAATCATGAGGCGGTCATGTATTCGGCAATTGGTCTACTTTCCCAGCATGTCTCGTCGTTTGTTATTCCTGACCTGGCCGGTCCTCGCCAGATGCCTGCGTGGAAATCGGAAAGAGAACGATGGCTAGCATGTGATAAGCGTTGGGTGAAGTATGAATTGTGACCACCCCATTCACAACAACTCGACGCGTGGTAAGTCAGGTTGCATGTGATGTGTCAGGGAGTTTAAATGCAGAGCAGTCGGATTAAGACTGAAGACGCCGTGGCTTACGGCATTGGAACCGATTATTCTATGCAATATTCCTTTGATCCGAAAGGTAGTTCCGATCTTGTAGACGTGAAAAGAGGGTGGTCGTTGTTTCGGGAGCTACCTTGACTCCCTATATTGGTCTAATGCTCATGCAGAAAGATTACCACTCGCTGTACTTTTCCAATTAGCTAGCGAACCATCGGGTTGGAGAGACATTCAGAGTACCTCGCAATGGCTTTCCTGATGCCCAGAACCAATGTCGCACCCAATATATTAGAGGCAACTTGAAGTTGGAGATTAAGACACCTATCTCGATGTTGATGACGCTATGATGAATCACAAGGCATAGAACAACACAAATGCGACAGATTAATACCATGGTATGCGCTGTCAAACGCCCACACACAAGAAAGTTTCTCTGTAGGCCCTATTATTAGTTTTGGAACTTTGGCGGGACTTTTGTGGCAGACAGGACCCTGATGCCATTTCTAATCAGCGATTGGTGCGTCAAATCAGGGGGCTGAGGTAGAGGTAAGGTGATGCCAAGCCCGAAAAAGGCCAGTGATGGAGGAAACATGTTGTCCATTTGGCCAAAGTTAATCTGATCCATGGCTCTAGTGGGCCCTATGGCACGTTCCAGCCTTTCTCCCTGCCATCACAATTCTTCTTGTACTGAGGAAATCCTACATTGAGCCACCGGCGCTAAGTAATCATAGCGAGAGTGCTGATCCCAAGGAGAAGTATTCAATCTATCCTTCAACTCTTGTAATTCCTCCTCAATTGCCGCCATTGGCCCATCTCGGCCATCAGCCTGAATGCTTTTCTCGATGGCGCGATAGAACGCAGCGCTGTCATGGTTGTGACAATCCGCCTTGTGTTTGCTGAGACTGGTGAGGTGAAGGCGAGCAGTGTAAGCATCATCGACTAGCAGGGCTTCTTGAGCCTGTTGCAAATTTGAAATATCGTATCGGAGACTTCTGTCCCGGATGCTTTGGTAGAGCTTGACAAAGGCTGATCGTGTAGCCGAATTGGGTCTGAGAAAGTAGCCGAGCTTCCATGTTTCTGCGTAGTTACAGAATACGAACCAATCCCACGCGGTATGGCCCCATTGGTCACGGATTTCAGTGTCGATGAATGGTAAGTCCTGACTAAGGACTATATCCAACACATCTAAGCAACTGTAACAAGCAAGATGATGTAGTAGAGTTTGTGATTGGTTGTCAACCATGGCGATTGAGGCTCCAGCTTTGATGAGCCACGGCAAAGGTGCGGCCTTGCCCGCTAGGACGGTGATCCATGCTGGCGTCCACCCCGAATTGTCTCGAGCGTCAATGTCCACGTCCTTTGCCTGAAGCAGCAGGCTAGCAATGGCTTCCACTGTGTCAGGGTCAGCGTATACACACTTGACAAGGATGTGCAACGGTGTGCGGCCTCCGAAGTTGCGAGACGATGCCCGTGCCCCTGCTCGTAGCAGCAGCCGAATGGAGTCGAGATGGCCGAAATGAGCAGCCCAGTGTAACGCAGTAGAGCCGTTGTTGGCCTGCTCTTCAATGCTACAGGAGCCCGAGTTCAAGAGAGTCCGCACGCATGCTGTCTCGTTAATCGAGATCGCTTCCATCAGCGGCGTCCATTCACGTATGCCCTCTTTGCAGTTGACGTCAGCACCAGCATCAAGAAGCGCTTGAACTGCGTCGACGTTGCGACAGAGCACTGCAGCATGTAATGGCGCCATCCCCGAACTGTCGAGTTCGTCAATAAGATGGAGTGCCGCACTTCCCAGTTCTTCGAATGCTTCCTCCATGCCTACACCGCGTCGAGCCGCTTCGTGAAGCACCGTAGTCTCCGGGTCCAAGCCATCGACAACAAATGGAGCTACTCGCCGCCATATTCTTGCTCCTTGCTCACCAAGGCCATTTCCAGTTGTAAAAAACAACGACCTAGTCAAGGCAAAGGCGTCACCCCTAGCAGAGTTCATATCGATTTAGTGCAATGGTTTAATTCCAATGGGTAGGAGGCATACCTCGAAAGGCCTTGTCGAGGCAGTATATTAACCCACTTCTGAAGCAACACCTCCAGAATTTCGTAAGCCTTCAGGCTGATTATGTGCTAGCCACGTTCAGGATTAGTGATTCGCTGAAATATCGAGGCCTCAGCCATTCAATATATACTCACGTCAATGATACCTCCTCCGTCTTGTCTCCGATCATCTGGGAAGACGACCGTTCCTTGACACATGACCATTTGGAAATTCTCCACCGGCTGTTCTAGAATACCCCATAAGCTGTCACTCCTGGGTAGAACCCTACTGGGCCGCAGCGCACACTTCAAGGTGTACGAAGGCCTGGACAACCAAAACCTTACCCATGGTCTTTCAGGTGGCTTCCACTCGACGTGCAAGTTCTCCTCTTGGCGGCATACGCACCTAAACTCCCACACACTTCTCTCCGAGGTGAAACGATACCTGATTTCCCAAGTTCCCAACAGCTGCCTAGCCCAGCATGGGCTTCGGAGGCACGAAACTTGAGCATGACACCAGCACCCACAGTTCTTGGAACACGTGGAGGGTTCAAAGAGATGAGATGTATTCAGCCGCACGGCTGCTCTCGAGTCTTGTGCAACGGAATGGTTTGGGGGCGGGTCTTTGTCATTCATGCTATCAAGTTCCTGAACCCTGGCTAAGTCCTCAGGCTGCGGTACTCTAGGGAGTCGGCTCTCCATAGAGACCATGAAACCTCGGATTTCGGGCTGAAACCTGTTTATCTATTAACATACCGGGTTGCACTGGCAGGACCTCCCGCTTCTAGGATACCGGTACCCACTCATTCAGGCTGGTCAGCAATCGTTCTATAGCGGCCATTCTTTCGCCCATTTGCATGTGTTGCTTAACAATTTGATTTTGCTGCTCGACTATTTCTCCACTGTACTGGAGGGTATCGCTATGAAGGGCAAGCTGAAGATTGGACTTTGCTTTCTGCGCCTTCTGGAGCAGGTTGGCGATCTTGCCGCTCTGGGTGATCCACGTCCGTTTTCTGGCTTCCAAGCTGTTGCTGTTGCTGGCTGCTTGTCGTTCGCACTTTCTCTTTATTTTAGCAAGGTCGGTGGCGATGTCTTTGAGCGTTTCTATAACTTGACGGATAAAGCCTTGTCTGTTTGTTTCCACTGCAAGTTTCTCGCCGACGGCTCTACCATGGCCATTCATGATCTCTTGAACCGTTCGTTCGATGAAGGTGATCTAACTGGCATTATCAGCAATCAGAGTACCGTAAGTCTCAACTAGTTGGATCTAAAATCAGTACCTCATCACACAGTTCCAAAAACTGCCCCTGAATTTCGATGATGTCCAACAGGAAACCGAGTCCCTTGGAACTCAACTGCGCAAGAGTAGCCGCGCTTGCCAAAGCACCCAATACTTCCATCGTGCCCGTGTCTTTGTTGTCTCGGTTTAAGATAATTATTTTCAGAAGAGATTGAGCCAAAACTCGCCCTTTCAGGTGTCGATAAGTAAGCACCACAACGGAGTAAAACGCGGGGGTCGTTTGATCTTCGACTGTATCAGGCTGCGCACGACTACGTTGGACTTTTTAATGTGGCTTTCCAATCAGAATACGACACTTCCCGTATCGATGCAAAGGCTCAGCTGACAACTTGTAATACCAAGCCCTCCCTGCAAGCCACAGATAGGCAGCCCGACTTCCGCCTACCGACTTCCGCTACAACTGATGGCTTGGGTATCCCGTCTGCATTTAGTCCCTCATCAGAGACGTCAGCATTCAGCTCATCTGCTCGTTGTTAAACTTTTGTTTATGGGAGAGCGGAAAGGGATGATAGGTAAATGATTATGGGAAGCTGAAGCTGGTAACATCCATTTAACTACACTTTCCATGCTTGACAGTAAACCATCTCATCACCCTTACGTGAGGCTTCATGCCAAGGCATAAGGCGGGGTTCACGTCGATGCAGGACATATTGATCGAGGCGACTGACACTGTGTGCGGTACACGCCCGAGGTCGCACACCACATTCCAACAAATAGAACAGGGGATCAGAAGGCTCGCCACCTCTGACATTCTCCGCGGTATACTCTGTCTTCGTTGTACTTAATGTATCTCTGCGGTAGCTTATCCCCTCATGCTTAAATGCAAGTTTCCCTACACATTACGCTGACTGGCGCAGATTATCAATTCCGGACGCCTGGGACTGTGAGTGGATGATGAAGCCGATAGTATTTGCATTTCCGCCCGGATGTTCAGAGAGCGCCTCAGCCACTTACGAGGATTACGGTTATCTCACCGAGACGTTCGATAGTAGCTTCTGTTCAAGAATCCTAGTCGGATCGCTACTTCAGATACTAGAACCAGTCGATGGTCTATGCAACTTGGGGCGAAACAAGCTATCGTAGCTAGGTTTCGATGATCCATTGCTACAACGAGTTTCCCAGAGCGTCATAGGGATCAGCCTTCTTTGTGCGGAGAACACCGAATCTTCCGAAGCCATTACTGCATCGGCAGTACATCCAGAGATAACAACGACGCCGCTTGACAAGCCCGTCAGCAGGCGGGGCTTTACCCTTGCAGACACCTAGTGTTGAACCGGAGATATATACCGAAATACCTAGAAGGTCACTAATTAAGTGGCGCGCCCTGTCGTTGGCCCTGTGGTCGGTGTAACATCTATCACAAACCCATGCGATCGCATGCCAGCATAGCTATAGCACGAGGCGTACTAACTACCTAGCTCTAAAAACTTGTGACCCTGGAAATAGACTCTGAAACGGCCGGCGTGGCCCGCCCAGTGCCGTTTTTGGTAACCAAATAAAGCTGCCCGTTCTGCGGTATCGGTGAGGCGAGCACGGATAACAACAATGTTTGTTTCGCCACTGAACTAGATCGGCGGAGTTCTCGATACGACGATGGGCAATCATCATAGCTAGGCGATTTGTCGATTGTGTGATCTCCATGCGACAGTGAACTTCGAAATTGCTAAATTACATCCAAGCTCCCTTGCCAAGTATCATCGAACACATCAGCCAACCATGGTTCCTCAGACAATAAATTCTGGAAAAACTCATCAGAGAATTCCACATTCTGATCAGCCAAGCCTTCCTCGCTAAGCTCGATCCCATCTTTCTGCGCCATCGACTGAGTATTTGCCTGCATTTCCGCCAAGAAGAGGGTTTTAAGAGCCCTCAAAAGACCTGCTGTCCTGAAAATCAGGCCTCTTCTCGGTCCTGGAGCATCCACAATACCCAAGGCGAGTGGAATCTCACTAACAATTTCGCAAGAACGATCTAGAACGCTCATAACGTCGACTCTCTTCTGGACTTCTATTGTATCCCAGCCTTGTTCATCATGGGAAACGAGCTTGAAGAGTAACACCAAGCAATGGAGAAATCGTGTGCAGAGGTCAACATCCATAGCAGCTATCTCGCTCAGCGACAGGTCTAACAAGAGCGCCATCCATCGTTCGGCACTACTCAGAACGGATTCCAAGTTTTGGAGCCTTTGGAAGCTTTGATCGATGGCTACGCTGTTTGGGCTTGGATTTCTGATTAGGGACTTCTTGATCATGAGCTCAGTGTCGCATAAATATACAGGGACAATCTCTAAAACGGTCATCAGAGGTAGTTCATCAAACAATTGCTGTAAATGGTGAACTTACTCTGAGAGATGATGCTATATGGTAATCCTTCTCGAATTTCGTCTAGTTGCCTCACTAGTGCAGCGGCAAGAATACTGCTTGGTGACCGGGATATGCCATCCATCATGGGTAGCATGGAGGACGGTGAATCCAGCTGCTGGATAATTATCTGACACTTGACTTGAGTAGCCAAAACAATATCCAGTGGTGTTTCGGTGCCCTGAGACAGGACACTAAGGCATTCTTCCATGTATGAAGTCCAGCGCATTGGCTCTGTCTTTCGATATGCGGTCCAGGTACTAAAAGGTCAGTTTCAGACGTAACTAGGAGCTACAGAGATCAAAACACAAGACAAGGCAAGACGGAGGAGTGGACATACGATGACGATAAGTGAAACAATGCTAGCATTGTTCGACGCTCTTCCAACGTTCGTTGGTCCTGTATTTCTTGTTGCTCCGCAACATTGCGTCCAAATTTGCAGCGTCGAGAAATTTTTGATGGAGGATGACGGTGCAAGTCCATCTCGAACGCCAGGGATACTGCTATCTGAGCAAGCATCGTCATGAAAGGCTTGTCCTTTTTGAAGTTATGAGACCTACACCAGGTGAGCTTACAATATCAAAATGTACAGATGCGTAATAGACACACACCATGATCCAAGACAGATAACGCCGAGAAGTAAGTCGAGGCTGACGAGGTGCTCAGATACTATCCTTTTTGACACAATCTTCCATATGGCCTCCTCCGCAGCAAATTGCTGGGAAATCTGCTTAGTAGACAAGGCCATAGCAACCAGCCAAAAGAATGGTTTTTGTTTACGGAGTTCTGTTGTAGTTAGTTCCTGAGGAAGATGGACGAGTGGAAAAATTGACAGAAAGGAACGGCGGAAAGTGTTTAGCTGCTCCTGGGCCACCCGATCAGTGAGTCTGTAAACAGCAACATCGGCCATAATTGTTGAACACGTCTTATCATTTGCAGCAACAGTTGGGCGCAAGAGCTGCACGGTGCTGGCAGCTGTGTCTATGGCTATATCTGGTTCGTATGTTGAGGCAGGTGATGGGGGATTGCTATACTCGGGCGGCGGGTCCAGAGATGGGTGCACGTCGTAGTTGTGCGACGTTTCTCGGAAGGTCTTTATCGGGGCCTGGGGCCTCTCTTGAGGCTGCAGAAGGGTGGCTATCTCACCAAGTCCCTCATGGAGCCTAAAATTGCCAAGTTGCAGGGGTGGTGTTGATCGTGTCCGAGACTTGCGAACACCAGCGGAGGGTTCACACGAAATACCCAAGCGTTGACATCTCGGATCAGTTAGATAATAACTCTTTTATTAAAGCACAATAATTACTTACCGCTCGCATCTCGATTCGTCGGAGCGATAGAAGCATTTGCATTTAGCACGAGAACAGCCCAAACAGGTGCGGCCATAGGGTGCTGGACTCCATGAAGTCGGGACACGATTTACACCTGGAGCCATTTGAATTAAAGTAAAATTATCAAAAGAAATCAATATTGACTGGGAATCATGACATCAAATAAGTTGATGCTAGGTTGAACAGCCCACATTCCAGCAGTCCGCGGGGTTCGAGAGATGTGACCCACCATTTCGGGCTCTTTGCTGCCTGAGGCATTAAATACCACGGACTTGACAACGAACCCCGCGGGATTGGGACAAGCTTCGTCATTGACTCTAAAATCCACGGCGTTGGGAATATGAACCAGCATTTGATTTGTGTTATAGATACTTATATATATCCTTTAAATCGAGAGTAACAAACATGCATTCTATACCTCAACAAACATTCACTCTCCAACATCGTCCCGATTGAAGTGTACCAACATCTCTCACCTACCCTATTCTCAATACACAACCATCCATTTTTGTGCATTTTGCTTCCAGCTTGTCATAATGTCTTCTACTATTAATATGATGCGACAGAGCTTCTTTGCCGGCTCGCCCAAGTTCACAGAGAAAGACTTACCCGACCTGCAAGGCAAGGTTAGTCAGAAAAGTTCCTTCTTAAGCTACCTTACGACTAACGTGCTGTTACTAGGTGATCGTGGTTACTGGTGCCAGTAGTGGAGTGGGCAAAGAAATCACACAAATCCTCTATTCCAGGAACGCCAAGGTCTACATGATGGCACGCTCCGAAACCAAGAACAAGGCTGCCTGCGAAGCCATCAAGGCTGCTGTTCCCAAGTCCAGCGGAGAATTGGTCTGCCTCCCACTTGACCTCGCTGACCTTCCAAGTGTCAAGGTGTCGGCTTCAGAATTTCTCCGTAGGGAGTCCAAGCTTCATGTCTTGTTCAACAATGCTGGCGTCGGATATCCCGAGTATGGGTCCAAGACTAAGCAGGGCTATGAGCTCCAACTGGGTGTCAACTGCATTGGCAGCTTTGCGCTCACTGAACAATTGACGCCAACACTCATCTCGACTGCCAAATCTTCGCCACCTGGCACGGTTCGGGTGGTCTGGGCTTCTTCGACGGCAGCTCAGGCCACTCACACCAAGAACTACATCGGGAGGCTTGAAGCAATCAACAAGGAAAGCCTGTTTCAGCAGTACTGTATCAGCAAACTGGGAAACTACCTCCACGCCACAGAGTTCGCTGCCCGCCACAGGGCAAACGGCATCATCTCGATTCCTCTCAACCCCGGGAATCTGGACTCGGACTTTTGGCGAACGCAGGGATCATTCTTCACATGGATCCTTCGAAAAACGGTCCTGTTCCCCCCTGTGTACGGCGCCTACACCAACATTTTCGCCGGCTTCTCCCCACAGATTAACCTGGAAAATTCCGGGACGTTTGGTATGTATTTGCGCCTGATCGTGTGAGCTCCCCGTGCGTATAGGGCTGACAATGAAATGGTTAGTTGCGCCATGGGGCCGCATTTGGAGTGTTTCGCGAGACATGGTTGCCGCGTCCAAGACAGAGGCTGAGGGAGGAACGGGTACTGCGAACCACTTCTGGGAGTGGACTGAGGCCCAGGTCAAGCGACACACTAAAGAATAGGATACAGTAGCATCGAGCTGGTCTCTTGGCATTTAGATACAGTGATAATATGATGTAAATTGATGTTTGTTTCCTAGCAAGGACCTTTGGGCGGATGTGATAGCCTATGTCACCGATGCTACGCCACCATACCAGCTATAGAAGAATCACTACGAAGGCGTCAAGGGACGATCCATTCTAGGCCTCCCTCGACCTCCATCAGACCCACATGCCTGGCAGGCTGGCAGTAAAGTTTCGTTAGCCTACTTATCCAGGGGAAGACATCAAATGGTCTAGGGTTCCCTGGTCCTTGCGCAGGTAAAGCCACGGGAGATGGCAGAGGCAAACATGGTCTAACATTAAGCCGAACAAACGAAAACTATTTGCCGTTATCTCAGACATTCTTAGGCTGCTGGCTAGATCAACTGCCGGTTCGGTAAGATCCTTGTTTCAGCGGCAGAAGGGATCTGAGCGTACGCCACCAAAGCCACACAACCTGAGACAGCGTCTGGGCTTCGGCCAAACAGCGAAAAGAGGCCGGAGCGTCATCCCGTAGCTTGACATGTCTAGCTACGGAGCTGTTAGTTACCGTTGCATCATTGTTCCTGGCGATGATCTGGCGGGGTGACTGGCCCCGGCGGCGATCATGATGGCCCCCGGAGGATCCAGGATTGACGCGTTACCAAAGCTCAGGATATGGTTCTGATTCCCCGGTGACAAGAACCAATCACCGCATCGTGGCTTGGGTAGGTTTAGCCCATTTCCGTCACGTCGTAAGGATCTTTGCCAACTGCGGAGGCCAACGCTGAAAGCGACAAGGGGCTAAGCTGACTCGTTAAGATTAACGAACTTTAGTGTCGCTTTTCCGTATTCCGGGTACGATGATGGGATTTTGATCCATGAAATGCGGGGACGCGGATGGTCAATCCGCTCGGGAGATATCCCGCTTAGCATCAAAGTGCCCTGGTGGTTCGTAGGCACGACGCAAGTGATTTGTTGCCATCAAGTGCCGTGTGAAAACCACTCTGCACCTGAGACAATTCGGGACAGAGTGCCTTGATAGTGGGCGCCACCTCCGTTAGCGGTGCTCATCCTCATCATCCAGAATCTGCGAGGCGGGAGGTTTTTCACTTGGGGCTTTTGAGTAGAAGCGGATGTTACTTTGGCATGTGTCCCCGTGAGCCACAGAGGGGAAGTCAAGAATCAGTGCACGCAGGAAATGGAAACGATCTGCCCATCGGCTGCTAAATCACCAAACGACCGAGTACCTGAGGAGCTTATGCTTTTTGGGACATGTTGTTTATAAAGGATGCACTGCGCATTCCTGTCTCACACGCCCGCTGTCGACCTTCCGTGCCGTCCGTCTTCCCGTTTCTCTGTTTCGGCCGTTGTCCATACTGCTCGAGATGGATCTGGCTTCCATCTACTTCGGGCTTTTCCTAGGTATCTTCATCTTCACGTTTGCGAAGGGGGTTCAGCAGACGCGAAGTATCTGGCGACGAACACACTCGCTGCACAATGCCTACTTGTACCTCATCTGGGGAGAGGCGTGGGTCAACTTTATCTTTGCCATTGTCACATTTCTGTTTCTAAATAATGTCATTCCTGGAAGGCAAGTGGTTCCTCCCCTGCTATGATGGGAATGATTACTAACTAGCAACCACAGTCTTGGGTTCTACTTGTTTACTGGTACTGTATTGGACTCTTTGGAGTTACTCGTCAACTAACAGGTAGTCAGTGGTATTATGGGCCACCCAGACGCAGCTGCTGCCTCAAATCATCGCCAATCGAGTCTCCCTAATTATGACCAACAAGGATAGATCCAAGAAGCTGAAATGGGGTCTTTTTATCATCATTGGGGCCATCAACATCGCCGTTTGTTACATCTGGACGACCGCCCACATGCCTAACGCGACGCCATCTCAAGTCCAACACAACCTCATCTTCGAGAAATCCGAGAAGGCCCTCTTTCTCGTCATTGACCTGGCTCTCAACCTGTATTTCTTATACCTTGTTCGATATCGCCTCATTGCCGACGGATTGAGCAAATACTGGAGGCTTTTCAACTTTAACGCCGGAATGGTGGTAGTTTCTACGTCAATGGATGTCTTATTGCTTGGCTTTCTGAGTCTGCCTGACCCATACCTGTAAGCCACCGCTCTTACAACGCTGAGTGTCCGAGTCAAAACATGTACTAACCTTAGACAGTTACGTGCAATTCGCACCCGTAGCCTACATCATCAAGTTGTATATCGAGCTCATGATGGCCAACCTCATCTCTAAGGTAGTGAGGAGCAGTAGTTCCAGCCGAGGCGAGTGGTACTCGAGCAGCAGATCAAACCCGACCAATTACGTCACATCGCATGTCCATGTTAGCAGCGGTGCTATGCAGCGACCCGTCAGTACTCTGTTCGGCAAGTTGGGTAAAGACGCACCGCCCCGCAAGCCCAGTAGTGATGGATCTGAGATCGCCCTGGCTCCCAGTATTGAGCCACAAGGAATCACGAGGACTATCGAGACCACGGTTAGGGTCGACAGTCGTCAGGGTGTGCCTAATAACCAGGTTGACAATGACACTGTATGAGCGGATCTAGGATCTAATGCGTTCAATATTAATCAATTCCTCTAATCAATATCATTTATTCACTCTTCAATTTACTTGTTCATTCCACGTTATGTATGACCGTAGGAGTTCATATTCAGCCAAAATGCCGCGGGCACCATTCGTCAGTCCTGCACTGGTCGGTGTTCCTGGTTGTTGCAGAAGTTTGAAAGCCTGTGTTCTTACTCTCTATACCAACACATGCACAAGGCTACAACACCATATGACCAACCCTTATAATTATTGTGAAGCTCTGAAGCAATAGACTATGAATCATAAGCTTAGTGCTTTTGGGAGTTCCTAAGCTCATAGTCACTAACTGTCTAATTTACTTTCCTTTTCCAAAATACAGTTACAACATGAGGTCAGGGGGCCCTATACCTCCAGAGGACTCTCAGAACCAGCACAAAATTTACCTACTCCTTGTAGTGATAGGGTGTCAACTTGGGCACGCGCATTTGATGTACATGGAGTTACTTTCCCCCCCATGAGACTGTTGCGCGATCACAGATGTCTAATCGTCTGCGTACACGCATGATGTAAGGGAGAAGGTAATACATGCATAGAGTCTTGTGACAAATGTTCATCAATACAAATTCGGATATCGTCCTTCGTAACCTCGAGAGATTAGATGCAAATTTGCGTTTCTAACATACACACACAAGCCTCGTGAGTGAATTGTCAATTACGTAGCACCCTTCCAGTCCCTTGGACATCATGATCATTGATTATGCAGATGCAAAGTAGGAATTCTATGGCGACTTGGTTCTCCTACGCCAGCATAGGTACAGATTTTTGCATGTGAAGCTAAATCCATGACCACATAGCCCAAGCCCCTTACCCACGTCCTGCTCAGCAACCTTTTTTTAAAACTCGCGTGCCAAAACCTAAAGAGCCGCGTAGCCGAGTGAATCATTCCCGGTTTGTCCCCGAGAGTACCACACCAAACCGACACCGGCATTATTTATTAAGCCCTTTACAAGTTCAATGGAGGGACCGTTGAATAGGTGTAGTTTAAAGACTTGACTACTTAGCTATGTGAGTAGCGATACCTGCGGATCATTCTGTCTACCGCTCACGGCCTGGCTTTTTACCGTCCTTAAATCCCAACGCCTCACTGGAACATTACGGTGAATTGCCGCAAGACGTATTCCGTTAATCATAAAATTCATATACGTGGGTATTGTCGCCTAAAAGCTGACTGGCAAGTCGACAACTCCAACATCTCCACTCAAAGGAGTAAAGTTGACCTTGTCCAGAGGCACCTCGACTTTAAGGTCAGGTAGTTCCTTGAAGATTGTAGCTGAAAAGAATTAGTCCGATCATTGTACAATTATAGATGAGACAGAGTACTTACAAAACACTGTCGTTAGCTCGGCCTTTGCAAGATGCTCAGCAATGCATCGATGGGGACCGAACCCATAGCCCAGCGCATCCTCGGCCGGCCACTTTCGGTTCATGTTGAACTCGTCAGGATTTTCAAAGATGTCTGCATCTCGGTTGGCAGACTGATTGGATGCGATGATTCCCTCGTTTGCTTTGATGTGCTGGTTTGGGGCATCAGTATTGGCTCTTTAGCTGAGATTCTTTGAACTTACCTTGCCGCCGATCTCAATGTCTTCCTTGGCTGTTCGCTTGATAGCGAGTGCGGACGCAGTGTGATATCGACAGAGCTCTTCGACGAACTGGGGTGCTAGTAATGGGTTTGCCTTCAGCTGGGCTAGCTGTTCCGGATGTTTGAACAGAGTCACAACTCCCTAACACCAATCAGAAAATGTGGCATCGACTGCAAAAGGAGACATACCAAAGCAATCATGTTGACCATGGTGGCATTGCCGGCAACGAGGAGCAAAAAGGCAATTTGAACTGCATCGGACTTTTCGATATTGCCGGGCTTAACCTGCTCAGTGCATAGGTTGCTGATAATGTCATTCTTGGGCTCCTCCAATCGCTTATCAACTAGGCTGGCCAGATAATCGAGCAGCTCCCTATCAAGGGTCAGCAAAATAATTTACAAACTTCGCATACTTAGAGGCGCTCACTTGTTAGCAGCTGATGCCTCTCGGGCCGTAGAGCTTCCGTTAGTTCTGATAGCATTTTGGGTTGTGAGGTACTCCAGGTCATTGAAAGGGACTCCAAGTAGGGTGTAAATGATCTGAAATGCCCTAGTCAGTCAAGCGTTGCGATAGGTTCCAACTTGACATACATATGAGGGTACTGGAAGTGCAAACTCTTTGACCAGGTCGACTGGGCCATTGGCACACCCCTTCTTTTTCATAGCAGCAAGAAGGTCATCAACCGTCTTCTGAATGTATGGCTGCAGCTTCTTGAGATGCTCGGGAGTGAAAGCAGGCTCTACCATACCCCTAGATGGTCATTAGAACAGCCGTTACTAGGTCATACATCTGAACTTTGCTTACCTTTGATGCATGTGATCCGGAGCGTCCATATCAACAAAGGTGGGTTTAGCCTTAGCAGCCTGCTTACCACCTGCGCTCAACTCTGGGAAACCAGGGCGTGTCCGGACCTGTATTCATGCTGGTCAGCCAAGCTGGCAAGCGATCGTGTTATGGAAGGTTTACCTTGGATAGTCTCTCATCTGTGGCAACCAAGCATACATCCTTGTACTTGGTCACAAGCCAAGCATGGCTACCATCAAACAACTTGACCTTGGAGACGGGATCGGAGGCCCTCAACTTGGCGAACTCAGCAGGAGGCTCCATTCCAGAAGCCCTCTGGAAGGGGAAGCTGGGTGGTTCCGCAGCCATTGAAGCAAGACCTCGGACAAATAACCGTGTGGGAGGCTTTCGAAGCAGCACTTGCGCAGAGACGAGTTTAGAGGGGACGGGCCGCATGGTTGCTTTTGTAGATGTAAATGAATGATCTGCAAGACTCTGGGGAGAACCCTTCTGTCCGAAGCCTCAGTTGAGAAATCTTATACTTCAATTCATCTGCCAAGTTCAGATCATGAGATCATTGGATTTCAAAGCAAGTGTACGATTTGTCCTCGGGACAGGCCCACTCTATTTACTTCTTGCAGGTGGTATCCGATTGCACGTACGACATTGCTAGCGCAAGCTCCACGAGGAGGTTGTTGCAAATAACGGCGCCTTTACTCGCCCAAATGCCTCTGTAGCCGTGTTTCGTGCAATGTACGTCAACGTCATGGTGATACATAACGGCCTGCGTGCCACTGTCGTGAGCCGTTCCCCGCAGCCTCTCGATACGAGGGTCCAGACCGAGTCCATGTCACTTGTGTCGTCCCGGCCGTTGAAGTCGGAGACTAGACACTTTGTGTGCTAGTGCAATTGGCTTCCGATGAGTAATGGCTCGTCGTCGTTGGTCCAAACCCCTGTGTCGCGATTGACGACTCCGTGGAGATGGTTCAACTGCCGCGGAGATGCTCAACTCAATCGCTTAGATGCCTGTGTTTAAATGATCTGATGCCATGATCTGATGCAAAAAGCGTCCCATTCGATCAGGATACCTCTTTTGATTCCTCACTGAGGTCCTCGAAGCTCCTGATTTCGTCGCCCGACAAAGCGCATCAAAGCTTGGCTGCCCTCGGTCGACATCTTGTCTCAGCCTCTTGTCTCTCTACGCCCCCTGTCAGTGTCCGGGAATTTATGGACCTCATCAAGGGGTAATTTAGTCACAGGCTTGTTCACGCGTGCGTTGACATGGAAGTAATAATTCCAGAACTAATACCAACATGCGAAAGACACGAACCATGGTCCCGGTCCCGCGCGTCAACCCATCTTCTAGACCCGTGTGTATAACCCCCATTACCCCCAAATATTTGCCCCGTAAAAGTCTTTCCATTACTGTGTTCATCAATCATTCTTCATCAGTCATGTGCTCTCTTCCTTCGGCCCTACTTTGCGATGCTGTGCGAGATCGAGACGTGTCTGGTCTCTATCCGACTCTCCTCATCGGTGGCAGCGCTCTTTCTACGGCCGTCTAGGAAATGCAGGTGCGAATCCACATGCGGCCCCTGATACTCAACGCCGTCGATCTTTACTGGGGCTTCCATCAACAGGTACATGTACCAGTAGTAGACTCCGCAGAACAGACCGCCTCCCAGGATGTTGCCCAAGGTTGCGGGGATGATACCTTCAAAATGAACTGTCAGTTTTCCTGTTTTCAGCTCCTCCATTTGGACGCGGAAGGCTTTACCTTTCCAGATGTACAGGCCAACGCTCAAGTCGGGAGTGTGCAGCCAGATTCCCATGGGCATGTAGAACATGTTGGCAACAACGTGGTCAAGGCCAAGCGACACAAAGGCAAAGATGGGCCACCACATGCCAATGACCTTTGAGGCTAGATCCTTGGCTTGCGTTCCGAGGAAAACCGCGAGACAAACCAGCCAGTTGCAGCCAACAGCTCGAAAGAAGATCTGGTGCATCTCAGGAGTTATCTGTTTTTTGGTTGCAAAAGCCTGCACTTCCTCCTTGTACGGGGAGGCGTCGAAAACGCCGCCATCTATTGACGCTGTCAGTCTCATATTACGCGCAGAGGATCAGATTGGCGAAATCTTACATCCCATGATGATGGCCATGACAAAAAGAGAGCCTGCAAGATTCCCAAAGAAGCAGAGAAACCAGTGGAGCAGCATCTTCCGGGCCGGAAGCCGACCATGGAGAACCGAAACCATTGTGAACTAGATCTTGGTCAGTGGCAACTGGAGAATCGCGGAACCGCCAAACCCACCATTGTCGTTGCGGTGAAAAGATCGGCTCCAGTGAGCACGACCATCACCAAGCCCAGAGGGAACACTCCAGCACCTACAAGTTTGATGAGGCCTGGTGCATTCTCCTGGTACCACGGTGCTGTCAGGGCTGTGAGAGAAACTGCACAGCCGAAACTCAGGAGGCAGCCTGCGGAAACTGCGGAAAGGAAGACCTTGTCCGGACGCATGTTGCCCTTTCTGACACCTGCGCGAGAGACGAGTTCTATCGTCTCCGCGGGAGTGTATGCCGCCAAGTTGGCGATGTTGACAACAAGCGGATTGCTCATGATGTCAATTGGGATACGTATGTAAAGATGGTGATTCTGAGAGTTGTTTGATATTCAATTGATGTGAATTGGCTGGGGCATTCCATTTTTCGTATTACAAGAGAGAAACTTCACCTCTTTAACTCTCTGAACTGACCGCCGACGAGAACAACATCGCGGCGTCATGTCCGCCTCGAGACCAGTCCAACAGGTAGAGAGTAGTGAACGTCTCCTGACTTTTGGTTGCTAATCAAAGCGAGACATTCGGCAATCGTATTGATATCGCGAGACCGTTGATACCACGGCTCTGAATCTGGTCCGACCGTAGTCTTCGAAAGGCCTTCTTTTGCCCTTCGTAAGACTAATGACTCCAGGCAGTCTCACCACCATCAGAAGACTTGGTGAAATAGAGGGTGCGGATGCCCTGCCTCTCCATGATCACTTGTCGGTCGGTGGCCCCGTAGAGTCCTTGGTTCGAATGTTTTTACCGGGCTAAGGCCGCAGGGGTCCAGCCTCCCGACGGGCCAAGCTGAGGAGACTCGGCAGCATGATCGGCCACTCAGCCCTCGAGGTCCATCACGCGGCAGTAGATGGTGTCTGATTACCAAGCGCGTGTGCCGGGACCTGGCCTCCTCCTCTGAACCCTCCTCCATGGGTCGATTTGCCCTGGTATAAGAATATCACCCCGGCCCGCTCAGCCCTGTGCGCACCGAGATTAAGCCTATCGACCTCAGGGGTCATTGCCTGTTTGCTTTTGCCCAACGCTTATCAAGATGACTCGCTTGATGGCCACATGCTGGAATCTTGCTCCGGCGGCTAGTCAACTCTCTTTAATGGGGAGCCGGGGGGCTCTCACCGCCGCCCTCGGCGCAACTCTATCTCAACGGTTGTCTCAACACACCAGAAGGGCTCCATCTATTGGGGCTCGATGTTACTCTTCAAAGACACACGTCAACAATGGCCCAAACTATGCCCGCTATGTTCCCATCGTCGCAGCCTCGACGGGCCTTGCCCTCGGCGCATATCTATACAAGCGCGGTGGCGCAAGCCCCGTCAAGATGGAGCTTACACCAAAGTGTCATAATTGTGTAGATGAGACGCCATCAAAGGAGGCAAGTCCTATAATTGGAAATGAGATCTCGAATCGACACTGACACCTTGCAGCCCCATATCATGCTTGCCCCTGCCATTGGGGCAGATCCGAAATTAAAGGTCTTTGAAACCGTTGACGACCACTTCGTGGAAGCCTCAGATCTACCCGTGGAAGATGCGATCCTGACGACGGCCCCTGAGGTCCCGCCCGTCATCACAAGAGACCACCCTGCCCTTGTTAAAGTCCCATTGGTGACTACGACTAAGCTGGCACAGCTCACGAGTCAGTATAAATACGAGCAGTGGACCTTCAACGGCACAGTTCCTGGGCCTTTTATCCGGGCGAGAGTCGGCGATGTCGTCGAGTTGACCCTCACCAACAAGGACAAGGCGGGCAACCCGCACAACATTGATTGTCATGCTTTCACTGGACCTGGCGGTGGTGCGGCAGTCACCACGGCAGAAGAGAATGAGACCAAGACAGGCCGTTTCAGGTTGCTTTACCCAGGACTCTACGTCTACCACTGCGCAGCTGCACCGGTTCCCGTTCATATCGCCAACGGCATGTACGGACTCATGTACGTGCAACCAGCGGAAAACGATCTCCCTCCCGTGGACAAGGAGTACTACGTGATGCAGAGTGAATTCTATCACGAGCCACCAGAAGTTGATGACGAAGGACGTCGATCCGAGATTGTCGAATTCTCTTACCCCAGCGGTCTCCGCGAAGAGCCTCAAGTTGTCGCGTTCAATGGCAGCGAGTCAGCACTCACTAGAGATCACCCTCTCACCGCCAACGTTGGCGACGATGTCCGAATTTTCTTTGGAAATGCTGGTCCCAACCTGACGAGTTCATTCCACGTCATTGGCTCTCACTTTAAGAACGTTTACCGAGATGGCGACGTGCTCAGTACCCCGTCCAAGGCCATCCAAACTGTCTCAGTTCCCTCAGGCGGCTCGACAATTGTGGACTTGAAGATGCATGTTCCCGGAACATACGCACTTGTAGACCACGCCATCTTTCGCATGGACAAGGGAGGTGTTGGATTCTTGAACGTCTCGGGACCACAGAATCCAGCCGTGTACCAGAGTACCCAGCCGCCAAGACCCTGTGTGGGATGCAAATTACACGCCTGATCAGATCATCCCCGGTCCCCACGGGGACCCCTGCTCTCACATTCAACCGGTTGGGGGTAAGGTGAGCAGCTGAGTAGCTATAGGCCACCGTATTTAGTTAGGACCCTGGGCGTGAGACGGGTAAAGTTAGGCAAGTTCTTGGTTTGAGGGATCAAGGGAATGGTTTCGTTGTGGTCAGACGAAGAGGACGAATTGGATGAGTTCTATGAGTAATGATTTACGGCTGAATTCGGACACGTATTAAATGTAGCGGGGACAGAACCTGAAGATGAACTTGGGAAATCTTGTGGACGGTGATATGTCATTAGTATGAGCACATAGGACAGGCTATAGTTATGTCGTTTATGTAACCAGTCATGTCTTTTTATTTACAAACCGAATATGGAGCCATTTGGTTTGGGTTGCAAAAATGTCACGGTGTGATTCCGTACCCAACTTGGTCGTTGACATGCAGGGGCAAAAGGGCCTGGGACACCGTGGAGATGCAGCATTGGGAAGCGAAGCGTCCATCAAACATCACGGGATTCTTCACGTGTATGAGCCTAATCCAATCCACGCTACTGTACCTAGGCTGTGATCCTTGTTTCGGGCTCGCTGTGCCGGTCTCCTCCCAATCTAGTTAAGCAATCATCCGTTCATTTCAAGCCCATTGTCAGTATCAGGGTACCGTGAATCATGGACATATGGTTGGTGAACAAGTTATCTCTATCAAGGCTTCTTCATCGCGAGCGAAGGGGGAATATTTACGACATTCATCAGCTAAAAGAGCAAATTTTAGATGTATACAGCATTATTAGGCAATTTATTTGAACGTAATCCTGACAGAACTGCTCAGTCTAACCAGAAAGCTCGACAGCATGTTGTTTCTTCGAAGATCGCCGCCCGATTGTAGAATAAGTAGGTGGATCAGCCATTTGAGAGTTGACAGGCTCCCAACGATATGGAGGAACCACATCCTCAAGAGTTTCATCTGTCCCAATAAGATCCTTTTCCACGTCAACATGATCGCGGATCTTGAAAAAGATGACCGGAGCAGCAATAACAAGTGAGCAAGATAACAGGACCCAATTGCTAATAAACTCCCCCTCGAACGAAAGCTTCCTTGCGTCAAGGTTCCAGGCGATTGCAGCTCCAGCTGATTGGATACCTTTATAAAAGCCGATGTAGTTTGCACAACGACGGCCAGAGTTGGAAAGAGCTCCGATGAACCTTGGATAGTCAGCTAAATGATCAGACCAGGAAGGGAATTGGGATACTTACCAATAGACAGTGGCTTGCCAGGCAGCATCATAAAATCCATAGAAGATATAAAGAAACAGCGGCCCAACATAGCCCGGGCCCACCCAGTCGGTTGCCTTGTAGTCATCCGCCTCAAGAGTCTCCCTGGTATATGTCCTTTGAAACACATATCCGCCACCCCAGACAGCAAACGTGAGAACAAAGAGAACGACAAGAGCAATCTTGGCCTTTACCGAACGACGAAGGCGCGGATGATCCAATAGATATCCCCATGTACCAGCAGCAACAATTTGCGCCAGCCAGTATAAAAGGCTATTCAAAGCCTTGGCCCGTGTACTGAAATGCTCCTTGTTGATGGCGTTGAATTGATACGTATAAAACCAATTCGAAGAGAAAAACATCGGGAATAAAAAGAGTATGAATGGTTCGAACTTGATCGTCTCGTACAGCCCCAAGAGCTCGCTCTGCCATGTTGGGTTCTTCATCAGGATGACATAGGACCCATCTTCGCGGATGATATCGTTTGCGTTGCACAGCAAGAGGGCGAGACCAGCTCCGGAGAACATCAGCACAGAAAGGCCAATGTAGGTGCCATCCCCTACAGGTGCATTTTCCGTGGTCTTGATGTTGTCGCCAAGTGGAATCTGGTCAATATGAGCGATCAACTCCAATGCAGTTGTGTGTAGGCCACGGGATCAGCCCGATAGGGAAAGACAGCTTTTCAAGACACTTACAAAGCATCCAATAACAGCACCCATATTAAAGATTCCCCAGAACCAAGCAAAATAATGGCCTTTTCGCTCTTCGTTTGGATACGAGGTCATGATAGTGCCCTGCGCCGTCCAGAGCATAGCCGCGCAAAAACCAAGCAATACGCCGGCAAAGATATTGAAGCCCGCGACGCCATCATGGTGCTTGTGCACTAGCAGGCTGATGGTATAAATACCATACCCAATACCCCCAAAGGCCAGCGTTATTTTGATACCAAGTCTGTTAACAAAGGTGCCACTGAAGAATCCAAAGACTGCAAAGGTGCTGTATAACGCCGTGTTCTACGATACAGAGCGATCAGTATCCGTTCTATCAACTCTTTAGTGTGGAACTCACCATGTTATCAGCCAGAGTAGCATCGTCCATGCCGCCACCGCCCATGCTGCTGAGTGTGTTGAACATGCCAGGGCACAGAAAGCATACGAATGCCACCATGCCCAGCTGTATCATGGGCGACGCATACCAGGGAAAGGTGAAGCCCAAGATGCGGTATTGGCGGTACTTCCAGCTCTGGGGGAATTCTACAATGCCGGTTGAGTGATTGTACAGCGTGTCAGGGCGGTCATACGTCACGGCCTCGGGGTTGAGGACCGGCGCGGACTGTCCTGCTGCGGGCGTGTTGAGGGACATGCTGGGCGATTTGCAGGTTGCCGGGCACCATTTGCGGCCAGGCTCACAGACGGGAGGTATGGCCTTTTCAGGGATTGATGGACAATCTAAACCATTAAGTAAAGTCGCCTTGGGGTCCGAAACATGCAGCAAATGCAAGTCTCAGATCATTCCCTCTGACAGGATCTAGACTGCCTTGCCGGTATGAGCGCGAATGCAAGGATGCAAAGCTGAGTTGCCGGGCACTTTCAGTATTGATGTTGATTGGGCTTCTACACGAATATTACATCCAAAAGTGCAGAAAGATGACGAATTGGCCGCAAGTCTGGTGTGTTACGACAGCTCGTATATTGGTGTGGCGTCCCACCAAAGCGCAAATCAATGCATAAGCCACATATTCCGTCTGAGTAATGGTGTTCTCAGGCAGCCAATGTCATGGAGGCTGGCATGTGGCCAAGGGTTGGGGGCCGCGCCATAAGGCTCTGAGCCTCAATCCGGCATTGTTGTGCGCTGTAGCGGATCAGATGACACGGTTCAAATCAGTATTGATTTTCTTGAGCTGTCAAATCCCTTCACCGTGCGGGGGTTATCTAATTTTAAATACCCTTATCAGCCCATCGAGCCTAACGCGTAATTCTACTATCAACTTGCCTCTTCCCTTCTCCCTTCTCCAGGCTAGTCACCTACTTGTACCCGAGCCAGCCCTAAGCCTCAACTGAGCCGCTGTCTCATGTTTTGTCCCCTTGCGCACCGCGTCCGGATTACCCCAAAGCCTGCTTATCAGCATTCAACGCACAGCCTCTTACCCTCGGCCACCGGATTACGGCTCCCGAAGATGGGCTGTTGTTAGAGTATAAATGGGCAAAAGCACACGCGGTGACACGTACAAAGCCTCTTCCAACCCCGTGCTGTTATCAGCACAACAAAATACACCGAGGCCGTCTGGACTCTTTCATGGGCCAGGAAATTCTGGTACTCCAAATGATCGGTTGATCTGAGTCATGAATTAATCGCCGGAATTGGCTGGGGTAAACGGCCAGCTCCTTGGCACTAATCTGATGACAAGTTTTGATGATGGCGTCTTGCACACACGCTCGGCACTCCCCCCTCCGATTAGTTAATGACCTAACGTGTCTACGGCGATCCTTTTGGGGGTCATTCGCTCCCTTGCTAGCGAGTGCATCCCAATTCGCCATGATGATCGCCAACTGTCAGCCGCACTACTGTACCTCCTGCGATCCTTGCGCGCACTGCCGCCACCAGTTGGCGATACCATTTCCCCCGCAATACCTTGGCCAAGAGTCCCCTGAGTACACTCGTCGTTGATTCTATCCTCTGTCTTGATATGATATATTAGACAACTGGTCCGAGTGTCTAGTAATCATCCACTTTGTGGATAATCGCAGTGTAGACGTTTGCTATGGACCACACGCTTGACCAAATCATGAGGCCTCAAGATCACTGTATACAGTTCCAAGGTGCGCCTCAAGTCTCTACCCGATTGCGGAGCGGGAAACGTGGTTGTGGGCAGTGCCATGCAAGGAAGACCCTGTTTGCTACAGCCCTGTCAGGCGAGCCAAAGCCACTCGCCGTAATACATCCAATCGCGTCTCATCGGGAAGCGGGACGGCAACTGTACCCGAGCCTTAGCACCCAACAATCTGCTTGTCGGGGACTGCTCCCCTTTGTGGCATTATGCTGAAGGCTTGTGGTGGTTGGTGTGGTCGCAAAATAGCTTGTGACGATAGCCGAGGCCTCCCTTGTCCTTCTTCCATGCGAAGACCGAAGGCGTACAATCTGTTCTTGACAATCGTTGCCTTTCTTCGCGCGTCTTTGGGACTGGCCAGTCCACACGGCATCTATCCTGACCGACGACCAGACGTCAAGTAGAATCGCACCCGTGAACGCGACCGGATGGAATCATTTTGGACGAAGTCCACAGGGGCTTACAAAGGTATCCAAAATTTATACCTTCTCAGCAGCGTAGTAAACTTGAGCATCGTTATTTAATTATTTTCGAGCAGCTGCTATAAAATAAAAAGCGGAGGTACGATAGATCAGTCATCGGTGGCCGACCAAGCTAGAGGATCGGGTTCGGTGATTATATAATCCAGACACGTGATCTCACGGCCCAAAGTCCCTTATCTTGATAAGCTCTGAGAGCATCGATCGACCGAAACGTACCCTCCAAGGAACAATTATTGGGGATTACTGTAGGGAATTGAGTTCTGAAAACCAGTATGTATCTATATGATTTCTTGATTATTTGCTATATATTTCGAAATAAGGGCTGGTGGTTAGATAAGTCTTCTCAACCAGTTTCTCATTACTGAGCAATGTCAGGGTGTAAAGTACCCTACGAAGTTGTCAAGAACCCACATAGATCAGTTGCGTACCCAGGTATGGGTTAGAAATGGGCCAAATACCGTTTGCAGTTCAAGTGCTCTTGGTTACTATGTTGACAGTAAGTATTAAGAGAATGCAACATAAGAATGGAGTTTGAGATCTTCAACCAGAAAAAAGAGGTGATAAGGCGTAGGGTAGGTAAGAAGCCAAGCCCAGCCAAGCTCAAAGCGGGCGATAGTGTGTAGAGATAAGATAACAAGCCTGCTAACCTCTTCAAGTTGTTATGTCTTACTTTGTTTCGGGTCGTCGGTTCCAGATCCAATCACTGCAACGATCGGACCATCGCGATGCTGATCCTCATCCCGAACCGAGAGGCGTATTCCGGGGCTAAGCTAATCTGTCAAATCTATTTGACTAGCTCCGGGCTGAAAACGCATGCCGGTGGGTGTTTCGGATGGTTCTAGTTTTGTGACTGGCTGGCAGAGGGTACTGTGCAACACTGAGCGTTGCTAGGAAGTCTCCGTCCCTTGGCTGAGACATGTTTGGTCGGGGCTAATTGATGACGTCGATGAATGTAAATATTTCTCCTGCCCAGCTGCCTCTCTCGCTTGTGATCGCGTTTCTTTCTCTTCCATCCCTGGAATATTCCAGTATTGTTGGCGTGATGGTAATCCTAAAGTCCAAAAACCCATACGCCTTTCCTTCAACCCCGACAAAGTATGCTCCTGCACCAGTACCTTCGCTGGAGGAATGGAAACAGCTATGGAAGGTCTGGGATCTTGTGACGACCCGGATGATCCGGCCTGAGGCCCTGATGGAGCAGCCGATTCCGCTGCGGAACCCATTGCTGTTCTATTTAGGACACATTCCAACCTTGTACGTGCCTCGCTAAGGCGAAACAGAATAACCAGGCATTAACTGAACATGTTTTAGTGAGGATATTCACCTGACTCGCGCTACGGACAACAAACCCACAGAGCCAGCCTACTTCCATCGAATCTTTGAACGAGGCATTGATCCAGACGTCGACGATCCCTCAAAATGTCATGATCATAGCGAGCTGCCGGATGTGTTCCCACCACTAAACCAGATTCTCGCATACCGTGAGCGGGTCAAAGACCGCATTCGGAACCTTTACGAAACAGGCAGGGCTTACTCGGATCGTTGCATTGGACGCGCCCTCTGGATTGGCTTCGAACATGAGGGTAAGTCTCCATAGGAAATAATGATAAGAACTGCAAAGATGACGACCAACCCTTTAGGTCTTCACGCTGAGACATTTCTTTTCATGACAATTCACAGCACCAATGTCCTTCCCCCTCCTGGCATACCAAAGCCTGATTTCGCAAAGCTCGCCAAGTCAGCGGCATCACACCGACTCGACAATCAGTGGTTTCGGATACCCGAACAGACGTTTACCATTGGATATCATGATCCCGAGAATGATGACGGACCGGATCGATTCTTTGCTTGGGACAACGAACGCGAGCCGTATGACGTCAATGTGCCCAGCTTCGAAACACAAGGCCGGCCTGTAAGCAATGGCGAATACGCCAAGTATCTGTTTCAGACAGGATCTCTTCAGACACCAGTTACTTGGAGCAAGCCTGGAGACTACGAGGAGGATCAAACTTTGGACAGTTTTGTTTCTCGCTATTGCGTTAAGACTGTCTGGGGGCCGATTCCCTTGACTCAAGCCCTGGACTGGCCCGTCATGGCATCCTTTGACGAAGTAGAAGGGTATGCAAACTGGGCTGGAGGTCGTCTACCGACCCTTAGCGAGCTTCGGAGCATCCATGAACACGTGGAACGTCAGCGCAGCGTCCCAGAAAGTAAGATCAACAAGACGTATCATACGGACCCCAATGCAATTTTCGTGGATCTCACAGGCACAAACTCCGGGTTTCTCAACTTCCACCCGACCTCAATTACACACAAAGATCATATTTGCGGGCTGGGTAACACAGGAGGTGCGGCAGAGTGGACAAGTGATCTTTTCTCACCGCAGCCTGGATTTAAGCCGATGGATATTTATCCCGGATACAGCGGTAGGTTATCCAAGCAGTCGTTTGGTAATTCCAGACAAAGTACTGATAACATCGTTCCAGCCGACTTTATGGACGGAAAGCACATTGCTATCGTGGGCGGAAGCTGGGCGTTGCATCCTCGCATCGCGGGACGGAAGAGCTTGTGAGTCCGGTTGATCTCTGACGGAGCATCTGCATTGCTAACTTGTCATAGTTTGAACTGGTGGCAGAAAAAATATGTTTGGCCCTGGGTAACGTTTCGTCTTGTGAGAGATATCAAATAGCCGACAAAAAGTGGCTTCACAGGTAAACGTCAGGGTTGAACTCTTGTTTAATGGGGGTTAAACCAGGTGGTGAGTGGAATGGAAGTCAGTCTCAACAGAGTTAAATGAGTTGCTTCCTCATCAAAATGAGTACGGTCTATTAATTTCTATTCTATGCCAACTTCAATGTCTATACTAACAACATGTACACATGGTTCTCTATGGAGGTTTTACAAAGTTGGATCATCTGCTGTAATCGGAACCAGACCGCCCCTGCCCTTGAATACCTCCAGAATATCAGCCTGCTCGGTCAGAATAAACCTATCCGTCTGCTTTCCAATCGCGGCCAACTTCTTCCAGCGTTGAAAGTCATCTGCATTCCTCTTATCACCATGAGCCTCCTGCGCATGCTCCCAATGACCTTGCGAGAAGCCCAACATGCCACTAACTGTCTTGTTCGCAATATCGTAGACAAGCGACACGATGGTCCCGGTCTCCTCGAGCCAATTGATCTGCCAAAGCTCACCCGGTCGTATGCATTGATAGGCTGCTTTTTGATAGTTGATGCGGCCGGCCATTGGACCGCCATGGATAGCATAGACAACTCGATCTTCGGAGAAGAACCAGATCTCATAGCGCCATTTTTCTGGATTTCCTTGGGAATCTGTGGCGTTGTAGTCGTAGATGAGATGTGTGTCGCGGATATCCTTCTCAAAGGATGGGTCCAGGGGGGTATTTGTCTGATATTGTGGAAGGGTCATTATTGAGTATTTTTGGTTTTGATGATCTATTGAAAAGAGAAGAATCATGGAAAAGCGGCTTCCACGGCACCTTTATTTATACTCACACTCATGAGGTCTGGTCCGGCCGATAGCTCTCCAAAGTAACGTCATCACCCACTCCCTCGGAACTGCGGCTCAGAATCGTATCCACAATACCGGAATTACACCAGAGATTTGCTGGGATCACCTTGTAAAAGTTTATATCCGAAGCCCGATATGGCCAGAGGCAAGATCCAGAACTTAAGTTTGCCATCGTATGATGTCACACGGGACTAGTAGCGCACCCACTAATTCTCGCAATTGGCCGACAGTCTCACGATTCAGCAAAGGTTACCGGCATTTGCCATCGGCAAAACCGCATGAACCAGTGTTTTCTGGCTTGCTGGTTGGCTCTATTCCGAGCATGAACCAACTCATTTGGAATGAATATGAGCGATTTCTTGGACTGGGAAAAAGCTGTTGTGCCACACTCGCGAGCTTTAACGTATGTTAAAGGCCTTCTAACATCGCTTGGCCTGAGCTTTAGAGCGCATACTGTATCAACTTAGCAAGTTGGGTAGAGTCTATAGGTTTAGTCATCCCTGTCTTATGGCATTTTATAGGCTTACCCGCAGCTAAGGATCTTAATGGCTTCTGACTAACCAATCTTACGTATTAGGAATGGCCCGTAGGCTCTACCTAGCTTGCTGAGTTGATCCGGTAGATCGGGAATTGAGATCATGATTGATGAATCTTCAACCAGCTATTGACCACCTTTATCACCTTAGCTGCATATCTGCATTTATTCTAGCCTGGTAATTATCCTCTGCAACAACTGACAGGAAGATTACTCAGTTCCGTGGGTTATAAATGCTGGCGTTACAGCCGGATTCGCAACCTTGCCTGTCAGGGATAGCGTCCCGTTTCAGCACCCTGGCTTGCTCGCGTCAGCATAGCTTGCCAGCCCAAGTGGGCTGTGTCTCACGCCGCCCTTTATCTCCTCATCTGCATCGCAAAACTGAGGAACTCCTTGAAAGACAATGCCTTATATATACGAGCCGTTGACCGGCGACGAGATACGCCTCCTTACTCTGGATCCGATACAAGACGATGACAACACATCGCCAATCAGCTGCAGCTTAGAACATGTGTCCTTACCACCTCTGGCCGAGGCAATTCACGAAATTGGGTATAAGGGTGAGGATCATGTCTGGCATGAGATATACAGGCCGTGCGACGCATCGCCGCTATTCCGAGGGCGCCTGGATCCTAGTGGGCCACCCAAAAACTTCCCAACCGCCATCCCAACCACGCATGAGACCACTGACGTGTCCGTCGAGGAAGGCCGGCACTGGCGATATGCATGGGGAGACTACATGGCTCTGTCGTACTGTTGGGGACCTCCAGAGCCTCGTCATATCATCAAGCTCAATGGGCATGGCTTTTCTGTCTCGTCAAATCTCTTCAACGCGTTGCAGCTTCTGCGGCGAAGCCAACGCGTCCGACAGGGCTTCAAGCTCTGGATTGACGCTATTTGCATCAACCAAGACGACATTGCCGAGCGAAGCCAACAAGTATTGCGCATGCGAGACATTTACGATTTATCATGGCAGGTCATCACCTATCTCGGTGCCGAATCTGATGGGAGCGAGCTGGCCATGACTGCTTTCCGCTGGATGGCATCGCGGGTTGAACGAGGGGAGAATTTGAATGGATTCTACCGTGAGCCGACCAAGATTGGATTTCCAATGTCGGGTAGTATGGTTGTGACGTGGAGTAGCATCATGCGAGGTGCTGTCTACAAGGCCATATTCTACCTGCTGACCAGGAATTATTGGCGGCGCATGTGGATTCTACAAGAGGTTGCCATGGCGAGAGAGGACGCACCTGTGGCCTGTGGAGACGAATATGTGTCATGGAGGCAAATCTCCAATGCTGCCAAGTTTATTGAACTTGACGAGGGCCGATTTGACCGCGAGGTGATCAAATACGCCTTCCCCAAGGAAGCGCAGCACGGGACCTTCGAGTTTGCAAGAGGAAGGCTCGGTGAAAAGGGTGGCTGGTCCGCTGAAGGAACATGGGAGTTGTTGCTGGACATGTTGGATCTGCGCACATCTCAGAGACAAGCTCCTAGCTCGGAGTCCTCGATCGACTTTTTGAAGCTTCTGCTGCTGGCTCGAAAGGCCAATGTAACCGACAACAAAGACAAGGTTTATGGAATTCTTGGCATTAGGATGGTGGCCGAACGATTGGCACTCATACCTGACTACAACCTTTCCATATCGGACATATACCAAAGCTTCTCAGAAGAGCTTGTGTCTAAGGGAGACCTGAACATTCTCCGGTTAGTTTCCCGACACCGTGCCAAAATTCGAAGCCGTTGGAACTTTGGACACTCTCTCGTTATTGAAGGCAAACCAGTTGTAAATTCCCTGCTCTCATCTGTTCGGAAAGGGTTATCCAAAGACCCACCCGAAGAAAACTGGGTTGGTGATGAATGCTCTCACGAGCTCCCGAGTTGGGCGGTCTGCTGGTCATGCAAGCCAGCTCCAACTGCTCATCTTCGTGGAAAATATCGTGCTGGAGGTTGTCTCAGCTCACCGCCACCGAGCATATCAGGCTCATGCCTCGTGGTGCGAGGAATTGTACTCGATACTGTTAGCTCACTTAGCAGCTGCCACCCCGAAGAAGCCGACTCCACTTATCCTTTCAATGGCTCATCAACGACGACCAGCGCTTATGGAGACCTTGAAGCCACCAGAGCTGCTTTTTGGCGCACTGTCATTGGAAATACTACTGCCGATGGCACATATCCTGCCCCAGAGTCGTACTCAGTCCTGATTGATCGGCTACTATGGAAGTTCGGATCCTCCGATGTTGAAGCAAACGGGTTTGGCCTGCATGAAGTTACAAATCGGAACAAGATTCTTCGTCTCTCGGGGTATTCACTAGAACAGCTTGCTTTTGGAGAAAAGAAGGACTCTTGGTTTAGTTCCAAAGGGAAGGAGAAGGAAACAAAAGATCACCAGCATCACCTCACCCCCGATCAGCTTGTGGCCATGTCGTGGGCAATGAATGCTGTGGCATGGAGGCGTCTGGTTGGCACCGAGGGAGGACGCATGGGGCTGGCTTGTTCGGGAACCCAGGCAGGCGATAGCGTTGCTGTGCTACTGGGATGTGATGTGCCTATGGTTCTCAGGCGCAGGGGTGAAGGTGGCTGGACTGTGGTGGGTGAGTGTTATCTTCATGGGGTCATGGATGGTGAGGCGCTGGAAACTAGGGTTGAGAAGATCGGCGAGATTGTGCTTCACTAATTAGTGGCGTGCCAATCAATATCCACTTCTGTATCCAGTGGAAGCTTTACGTAGTACGAATCTGAGTGTGATTTGTAACAGTTCACGAAATTAACCGTGAAAGTTGGTAGAAGAGCCTCAATTGTCGACTAGAGGCCGTAAACACCGGGTCGTCGCGTCGGCATCTCGGCACCACGGCAGTAAGCTGCTGTTGATAAATGTCAATACCGCCGAGAAAGCGATGAGGCTCAATGGTGCAAGAGATGCACGAATGGCGAGTGCAGTCGCGCACCAACAGGAACCCCTGTTCAATGACGCGATCACTTGGGTCGGGAGATTCGGTTGCTCTAAAAACTGGCAGTTCCCTCTTCCGGAATGATTGCCGAGATGGAAATGTCGGTAGTAAAGCACGAAAAAGGCGCAAGGAAAGACGCCAAGTTATTCCAGCTATCATGATTCTGGGAAATCAGATTTCATCATCCACTAACGTACGACGTGGTTCACCTACGGTGAATCCGTTCATCCCGAAAGGCCCTTGATAGATAACAGAATAATTGAAAAGAGTTATCGATCCTATTGAGTTGAATTCGAAGACAACTTCTTTCGAGCCTGGGAGCTTCAACGCAAGCCATGCGTACCCTGTCATTTTCTCTCGTGGCGGCTCTCGGACCCCTTGTGGGGGCCAGCAGAGGCCCGTTCTTGGAATCGACAGGCGACGGCTCATGGGTTATTGGGAACGATCTTTGGAATGTCACACAAGGACCCGTGTATGCCAAGAACCTCTTCTGGGAGGGTGTTCCTGGTGAGGATCTTGTTGGGTCAGCTTCTGGCCACTATGTGGGATACGGTATGGAATCTTCCGAGATAATAACTATCCACTTGCTGATATGATCTCAGATGGAGAAAACAATTTTCTGTTCACCAAGGCAACAGTAGCAGCAAAAGGAACGCACTTCATCGATGTTAGCTTCGAGTCGGCCGCTGGAGATCTTCACTGGGTCATCTTTGACGATCTGTCTGGAGCATACCAGTATTTCGTCAATCGTGCTCTGCCAGATATCAGCATCCTTCGCACGCTTTGGCGACTGTCCCCAGAGTACTTTACCCATGGACGAACGCACCTTAAGGATGAGCCGCTGCCGGACTTTGAGCTCTACAAGACTGCCACCAACGTTCAAGATGAGACCTGGCAACTTGCCGATGGATCATACATCACCAAGTACGACTGGTCTAATGCTGTGAGGGACCGTGACTTCTATGGTGTTTACGGCTCAAAGGTTGGATCTTGGTGGATTCATCCTTCTACCGAGTACTACAACAGCGACCATCTGAGCCAGACCTTGACCGTTCACCGAGAGAGCAAGACCGGAGATGCAGTGCAGCTGAACGTTGTGCAAGATACGTCGCACTTCCGAGTCGGTCTCAAAACACCTCAGCCAGTGGGCAAAGTTTGGGGCCCTTGGCTGTGGTACTTGGTAAGACCTCCACCACCTTTTACGCACGTGTCGAACTAACCTCAACCAGAACAACGGCAGCGTGCACGACGTTGCATCCAAGCGACAGGAAGAGCTCAGGCATTTCCCGTACAACTGGTTCAACAACAAGGCGTACAAAGCTAGAGGAGGCCTGCAAGGAACACTTCGCCTTTCTGACGGTCGCCCAGCGTCCAACGCCGCTGTCTACCTCGGCGATAGTGACACGACCATTCGGCCATCTGTGCAAGGCAGTAACTACTACTACACCACCTACACCAACGACAAAGGACGCTTCTCATTTGACGATGTGCGAACGGGCTCGTACGGCCTATACGCTTGGTCTAACGGTGGAAAGCTCGCCGATGTGTACACCAATTTCACTAAATCAGGCGTGACCGTCACCAAAGACAAAACTCTCAATCTGGACCGGTTAGATTGGAAAGTCAAGGACAAAAAGAACCGTATCTGGCAGGTCGGTGCCTTCGATAAGACAGCCCGAGGCTTCAAGAACGGAGGCGTTCCTTACCAGCATGGCGTCACGGAAGAAAGCCCCGCGAACCTGACTTTCACTGTCGGCGAGTCTAAAGATTCGGATTGGTACTACGCCAGCTCGGCCATTGGAACCTGGACCATCGAGTTCAACTTATCCAAGAAGGACATTGCTGCTAACAAAGCTGCCCTACTGAGCGTATCGCTGGCTGGATACTCCCAAAGTGCGGCTCTCGACATCGATGTCAATGGCAAGGTTTACGATTCCTTGAGCAAGGACACTCTCACAAGCGACCCTGCACTCTATCGTTCGGGAAAGATCAGTGGCGAATGGCGCTTTTACCAGTACCAGATCGAGCCTGAGGTGCTCAAAGAGGGTCTCAATACGGTTGGCTTTACCGTCACTCGCTATACCAAGTGGCGAGGCTTCCTATGGGACAGTATCATCTTGGAGTGGGCGTAAGGCGGTATCGGGAGGAACTTGAGTCGCCAGGTTTGGCTCTCTCCATGTTAAATAGTGTTAATATTCCCCGAAAATGGAACACCTATTGCGGGGGGCATCCGCTAATCCAGGAACTCAGACCACGGCAGTAAATCCCTAGCTTAAGCAGAGACCATAACGCCGCAGGTGCTGGCCTCAATCTCAACCCAACAAATTGACGGTTCTGTCTTCTTCTAGTTTAGCTTTTTATGCCGTAGACAGAGACGTCAGCAGCCACACCAAAGAACACAGTTTTTACACAACAACAGCATCTTTGACGGTTCTGTGTATCATGCTTTTACGGCCTCTATCCCGCTGTTTTGCTGTTTGAAGGTTTTACTGCATTGGCAAGGAGATGGTTCCGCGACTTCATGGTGATCTGTCTCGCCACTTAAGCATTGAGTTGTCATTCTGATTTGTTAACACGTTCGGGTTTACGACCAATCGTGAAATCCCCTTGATACTTGCGGCTGGCTGTGTCTGTTGAAGTAATGGACTGTGGCGAGCTGAAATATGCATGTCTTGCCCGCTCCGTAAGACGAGCCTGCATGAAATGAGCCATAGAGTCTGAGTGCGTCAATGGTAATATCAATAGCGTTGCCGACCCCTCATATGAACAGCCAATTGAGGTAGTTGGTCCCAAACCCCCGCTCACGGATAGATCCGGTGTCCTAGCAAACGCCGTACGCTTGGACATCGAGGTTAGGGTGTCTCGGAATGGGTGGCAGGGTCTTGCAGGAGGAATTGAGGGGTAGCTTCTTCAGTCGAGATTCAGATTAGTGGCGAGCATAGGGATTGGTCTTTTTGTAGCGAGGATATCATGAAGGTCATCAAGAAATGCCTTGTTCCTATGTTCCTGCCATGACGAATCTACCAATTGGTCCAATTATCACCAATTCCAGGTGGGAAAGAATTTCGTATCCGTGCCTTCAACCCCGCAATAGCTGCAGTACGAGTGACGTGAATTACGTGGAACTACTCTTAGTCAAGTCGAATGTCTCAGCCAAGCTGAAGGTCTGCATTCAGCTGGTACTTGGTGGCTGAAACCTGCCTATTCCGGGGTTGAAGTGCAATTCGGTAACCCCGAAGGGTTCAGACCCCTGCCTTAACACCTGTAACACTTAGCTGAAAACAGCTGAATATTTTGCGCATAGCTGCTCCACAGAAGCTGGACATCACGGACTTGGCCATATGTTTAGCTAGGTAGGATGCCAAGGAGAGTCGTGCTTGCTGGCTTTTGTTTTCTGGTATGCTGAGGATATGTCAGAAGCGGGGTTATATGAAGGGTCTGCGATGTTACATTGCAGTCCAAGACATAGACTACCTACGCCTGCATCTCTCCGTAGCTTGAGCCAATGAATACATCTAACTGAGTGATGCATGTGAGCCGTACCATGGCTTGCCAATGCTGTTGAGAACTCAGTTGTGGCCAAAAATGCATCCTTTCTTGACCGACTTACGTGTCCTACCTGATCATCACGCATGGCCATTCACATGCATTAACACGGCGACACGATTCGTCCAACACTGGAATCCGCTCGAAATTACTATCCATCTACGGGAAAGAGTCAGCTCGGTTGCCTCACCTCGTGGGCTCCCGGTGGCTATAAAAGGGCGAGTGTTTCCCGGTAACAGATCCTCTTGGTCTTCCACAACTCACAACAGCCCAACAATACCACTTCTTTCAAAGTCTAAACATCCCCTTCTGCTTCTTCCAAAAATCTTCACAACACATTCAAGTTAGTTCCTCGCCCATCACATTGGAATTCCTACTCACGTTACTCATAGAATGGTTTACACAATCAAGGTCCGCGTCTACCAGACCAACACCAATGCCTTCTTCCATATTGTTGAGAAGGGCTGCTGGCACTACGCCAACGGCGCCACCTGGACTGAGCAGGACGGTATCCTCACCCTCACCATGGGCGACAGTGGCACCTCCGGCATGCTCCGCTTCAAGACAGAGCAGAACAAGGAGGCCTTCTTCATCGCCCTCGGCGTCCACAACTACAAGCCCTGGGTCGATATCGTCACTGGTCTTGGTGATGACATTACCTGCGTCAAGGCCCTCCCCGAGTACTATGGCAATGCCTCCGACAGGACTCGCTCCAGGGAGTCTCAGCGCACCAGCCAGTCCATTCTCAACATTGACCGTCGGACCATCTCTACCGAGTACAAGGTCTCCAGCGGCAACAACCTTGAGCTTAACATTATCATTGGATAAGGTGTTGTTGAAAACACTAGGGGTGAAGGCTGGTTCGCTATGACTAGATTTTGTCGTACAAGGTTCCATAGTGTCCTTCCAAAAATGAACGAGTCTACAAAGTGGATTGCTCAGTCTTGTCAGTGATGTTGTCGCCTGCTTAATGAAGTGTATGATATAAATCTTTATGGTATATCGTAAAGCCTAACCATTGCCGATATCCTCCGCTCATGGTATTTTAAGCAACATATTATAGTGATTGTGCGTTAATCCTCTGCCTTCTGGGATCTGATAAATCCAACCCGCTCTTCTGAATGGGCGAATATCTTGTTCAAATCCTAAGTGGTTCCCTCAAAACAGCATAGAAATACATCTTTTCCTTCATATTGTCACAACTGGCTCCTCTTCTTGAACTGTTTGTCAAACCACGCAATACACTGATCCTCAGCTACCGCGGCCTGCTCCGCCATACCCTTAGTATCCATAGCTGCGCGAACGCAAAAGCCATGGCCAGCACTTGGATAAACTTGAATCTCGCCCCTTGCAGACTCCGGTTTCCCATAAAGTATAGGTTTCATCTTTTCCACGTGGGTTATGGGGAACTGGCTGTCGCTGTCACCTACAGCAATCGAGACTGGCAACGTGATTTTGTCAAAGTCGCTGGGTAGGCTCAAGGCACTAGGGTGACCCGCAAACGCAGCATCAATGAGAGTCTTGCCTTCACCCTGGTGGCCGTGAGCCAGAAGAATCGCATGCTTGCCACCCCAGCAAAAACCAGCGACGCCGACTGGTAGTCTGGAACCCTCTTCTTTTCGAAGTTGCTCAAAAAAGCGTTCAACAATCGGGAATGTTTTGCCAAATCGATTGCGGATCATGAAAGGGAAGAACACCCACAGTGCCATAAACAGATTATACCTGGATCAATGTTAGTGAATACTAGGTAGTTGAGGTAATGATAATGCATGCTCACCCTCGCCGCAGCAAGTTTCCGGGTGCCATGGCAATGTGCATCTTGTCAAGCCCTGATACAGGTGCAGAGGGACCTAATTATGTGAGTGTTGGAAGACCAAATAGCGCAGAACTGGAAATGCTTCTTACCAATCATAAAGTCGGGCAAGTAGACCTTGTAATTGCTCTTGTTGGCGTAGTGATCAGCGAGCAGCCGACAATTAACAAAGTCCCAACCGAAGGCATCTGGAATCACCACAATGATCCCGTTTATGTCACTGCCCTGCAAAGGTTCGACGGCGTAAGTGTCTAGCCCGTGTAGTTTGATGGTTTTGCCTCGAGGCTCGCCATCGTGGACACTTCCCTTGAAGCAGTCAGGGCACGACATGGTTATTTGACTGGTAGAGTGGCGCTCGGTCTTTGAGGATCGAGGGATTTGATATTCCCCTATTGAAAAATCGTATAATCTGGAGTCTTAAATAGTGAGAAGTCGCAGGTCGAAGGGTCATATAAGTGATCTCGAAGGTGGAGATAACCAAAGTCCGATGCTCGGTGCCGAATCGGCAAAGTGGATAGGATTAGCGCGTGAGAATCACAGGTGCCGATCCCTCGAATGAACTGACCATCTTCAATCCACGGTCGCGAAAAGCGGCTCTGGTGGTGGATGCTGAAGACACGGAGCTAAATTGGTTCTGATCATTGCGTCTATCGTCATATTTACATCTCACCTGAGGTTCCGACCGAAATATAGAACCTGACTCAAGCAACTCTGTAGGAGCAGGTGAGGCCAGTCTTCTGTATTCATATCGCGGTGCGATTGATGCAAGATTGCGTAATTCAAATTCAATCAGCCCAATTTAAGTGATTAAAACTCGAAGGTATTTAGTCAAAGTAGTTTGTCATAGGATGTCACAGTTTATTTAACTTATTGTGATTATTTAGACTTTTCGTAAAGGTGTAAAATAAAGGCATTTTGTCAAGGTGCTTTACCCAAGAGTAAACATTCTTACTACATGTAACCAAGGACAAGATAACTCATCAGAAAAGGCAAGAGAGAGGATAAATCTCCGGTCTCTATCTCATTAACCCACCCAATAGGGTGCTCAGAAGCAGAACACAAATCCTTTAACATTCCAAATCTCCCCAGCCAATTCTTCTCATTCAGGCTTAGTCTACCACGCCGTCGCTCGAGTCATCTCCCTCCTCGACGGTGGGCCTCCTCACAATGAGGGCACGAGAAGGTGGCGGAACAGGCGTAATAGAATGATTCCAAGGCCCAGAAGGCTGTTCAGTGACCTTTCCGACCGTGGCAGTGACAGCGTCCTGATCTGAAAAACCTGTTTAACGCACGGCTATTTGTGAGGACTGTCAAATTACCTACGTTTTCGTTCTTGGGAGCCCCCCTGACGAACATTATGACGTGGAAAATAGTAGTCACGCTCTTCAGTCGATGGCAAATCTCTGTCCAAAAATGGTTCAGGCCGCCCTAGATACGGACCAGGTTTTGGATGTTTGGAACGCGGGTGCTCCACATGGCGGTCAATCAGACCCCTGAAGAACCTGGGCAACCAGTTGTAGTATCGCACACCAGCCTTAATGCTCTTTTGCTGGCGATTGTGGCGAGTGGAGAGGGCCTCTTGAATGATATCCCGCGTGCACGCTTTGACTGGGCTGATAAGATCCGATGGATTCTTCCACGATCCGAGGTCATTCAATTCTCTAAGAAGTTTGGCTTTGGAGTTAGCGTCCTGAGCGATGAGATACTTGGAGATGCAGGTGGTCAAATAGCCCGCCATATTCTGCTGTACATCCCTTTGAAGCCTGGCGATTTCGTCGAAAATGCTACTCGGTTGACGAGTCCTTACAGCCAGCTCCATGAGACATAAGGCCTGAGTACCATAATCCTTCGTTTCTTTTGTTGCGTTTAGAACCATCTCAAGCGGCTGCAAAGAGTCGAGGGGCATATCTGACGGCGCCCAGCCCGGGTTCTCCTGGCGAACGGGTATGTAAAACGGGAGGCCAATATGCACTGGAAATATTGCCTTTCCAGTAAAGTCAAGGAGATAGTCAAAGTCCGAAGAGTTTTGTTTGCCTCGTCTTGTTGATATCGATGATTGGGCGAGGATCCATTGGAGGAACGGGCGGCTCTTGACATCATGAGGAAACTTCTCCATGATTGACTCAGCAATGGGACTGGCCGATTGAAGGCATTGTTCGGCGAACGCGGGGACCCCTTCAACAACATCGGAATCAAGAACTAGGAATACCAAGATATCCAGCAGAGCAAGTAGCGTGGGCTCGTCTTGTTCTGTCGTTAGCTAGTCGGAGTTCAGAGCTTCCAATATGTTTTTAGATTCAAAGAACTGTCGCTCTACGCTCTCAGAACCGAAGAGCCTGTAGGCCGATATAAACAGGTCTCGGAAGTCCCATATACGTCCTTGGAGAAGCAACCCTTGATATATCTTTGCCCAGTCGCCCCAAGCCGCCAGGTTGCCTGGGAAAGACGGCCTGGTGTTAGCCTGATCGGCAACATAAGACACGCGCATTGCCAGACAAACGTTTCGGACCTAAATATCTGTTCAGATATCACCTAACTTGAAACCACTAATGTTGCTGGAACGCTTACCTCTGTTGATCCAATATTCTCCGGTACCGGTATAATCTCGTATGGCTGACAAAGTTCATCGGAAATGGGTTGCAGCTCGTACTGACTGCAACACAGGACGGACGCTTTCAGTAGTTTCCAATGACGCTCGAGAGTTCTGGAGTCTTCAGATGTGTCAGAGCACAGAGTGGCGAAAACCGGCTCAGGATCCAGCTGGTGGAATGACTTGTAGTCACCCATCTCAAGCAGCATTTCGGCATACTGGACAAAAATCCAAGGGTTGGTGCGGTGCGATGCAAGATGATCGTTGAAGAATGACCTAGCGTTTGCAAAGTCACCGCGACGCACTAGCCGATTGAATTCCTCCACCTCGTCTTCCAAATCATTAATGATGTTGAACTCGAGATGGGCTGTAACGTTCTTAGAGCCGGCCGAGTTGTAAACGGCGTCGATTTGTGTTTCGGGGGAGGTACTAGACGACTTCTCCTCCGTTCTTCTTCCTGAGGGCCCAAGGCGCTCATACGACCTCTCTTCTCGAAGCCAATGTCGCGGTCGTTGTTCCGTCTCGCCCACCCGACTCTGGGGAGCGTTATTCTCTGCACTCTGGCCCACGTGCTCCGAAGGACGACTTCTCTCAACAAGCATCCTGTCGTGTTCCACATGCGGCGGATTGAACACCTGCTCCCAGACCTTGCTCCCAGAGGGTTTTTCATTGGGGCCATCCACGCCTGAAGACCTTGGGCGAAGGGCCTTGGAATCGTCTACGTGGCTCATCTTGGCGATTGATTGTGAACAAGCTAGGTATTCTTGGAATTCTTGCCAGTTTGGCAGCTCAATTGATGGTTTAATCGGTAGCTATATCCATGGGACGGATGTGAGCCTCGCGAGGCAGACAGCGAACTATCCATGAGGCGCAAGCCTGTGGGAATTTTAATGCGGGAAACAGAATTCCCTGCATGTCTCCGTCATAACCAACCAACCAGGCTGATGCAATATGCACTTTATGTCCTGCCACAGCCGTAAGCGCCGGGGTATCCAGCATTCCTGCCAAGGATCCCCCGCGTCAGCTGAAATGAATATCGTGGCACAAAACAGAATCAGGCTGTGGGCGCTCGCCACGTCCTTGATTTTTTCTCTTTTCTTGTTTCATTTCTCCCAGTAACAATAAATCCTCATATCCTTCGCTAGCGCCTCTTTCAGTGACATGGAAAGTCAGCATCAATCTCAGCCGGCCCTATTTAGCTCAACAAGGAAGTTTGGGCGTTATGAGCCCTTTCGCCGCTTCGACGATCTCTCGTCTGGTCACTCCAGCGCCAGCGCGGGAACCAAAGCCGTTGGTAAGATGACGGTTGACTGTCGATTTCTTTTCAAAAAGTCTCGATGGGGCGTCTTGGGGGACAAGCGGTTTCCTGCAGGCATCATCTACCTCGACCTCAACTTCGGCCCGCCGCAGGGCTGCAGAGTCAAGAGTGCGACAGTCACAGTGACGCTGGACGATGATGATAGATGCCTCGATCCGTACAGGACTCGATCAAATCGAGCCTATCATACGTCCAACTGCCCCGTCCAGATGACAGACTGGTATGGCCCCAAGCAGCTCATTGGTGAGGAGAAGAGCACTGAGTTCAAACGTACCATGCGCATGGCCCCTGAGCTTCATGTAATGGGAGGCGGCGCCGGCGGCGTGGGCGTAGACTCGGAGAAAACATTTAAATGCTCTTCTCGGTGGGTTTTCGGTGGCCAGCTTTTGCCTGGTAACGACACCTGGACATACAAGACTCTGAGATGGGACCTCCACGACAACGAGTTCGAGAGCCAACCGTTCCGTAGCAGCTGCGTGCACACGGCCTTTACTTTCGAGCATGCTGGGCAGCCGTTCCTGATGAGAGTCGAGATCGAGGGGAAGCTGGAGAAGTGGAAGCACAGGGTGAAGTCTAAGCTGAGGTTTGGGTCTAGCAACAACCAAGACGAAGGTCAAACGACAACCTTGATAGATTTCAAGCACCCGGAGCTGTTCAATAGCAGGCTCGATGAGTTGGCAAGATCGCTGCCAAGAGCGATGGAAATGGAAAACTACGAAGCAATTCCTGTCGAAATCCCCGACACCCTTCCAGCATCGTTCCAGCCGACGACATCCGAGACGAATAATCCCGACAATATTCAAACAGAAAATCACCACAACTGCATCCAACAGCAGGAAACATTAAGCAACGCCGCTGATCACCCGTCTCTTGGGGCTCCAAAGTTGCCAGAGTGTCTTTGCAACCAACAGGTTCCAACCACGCACGGTCTCACGGAACCAACCTTGGAGAACATCAAGAGAGTTGCTCGTGCCCTAACCCACACGTCTGAGCGACAAATAATGCCAGAATACTCCCTGAAATCATTTCCAAGCTCATCAAATACGGAGGTGGCAGAAGAGGAGGAGCAGGAGCAGGGCCCTGACAAGCAGGACAAGAGTCAGCCAGAGCTTTCATTGATCAAGCCGGCAGTAGATCAGGAAGCTATGCTCAAGATTCTCCGGGTTCCTGCTGTGTTCACTTTCCTGCAAATGCTGGCTACTTTAATGCAGATGCTTGGGGCTTCTATGGAGAAGAGCAAACAGTAGCATCGCGATGAGCTCGCTGCGCCTCATTCTCTTATAACTTTGTTGGATATGAGAGATTACGTTAGCATGCTGCGTTAACTGGAGTAGGCTTCCACAGGACCAAATTGTTGCGACCGCGAGGAGGTCTAAGACCGGGGGTTGGGGAGATGGAAAAGACAGCAAGCCTGTCTATCTTGGAGCCCTGTGAACTACTAAAGTGAACTAATTGTATAGATATATTGATCATGACCTATAACTTGTGTCTCTTTTCGCCACGAGCAATCTTACGAAACTCAGCCTGCGGCACACCTGTCAGAAACCTGTCCAACCCAGAGAAGACCTCGTGCAAATTTTGCTGATTGACAACGTCTAGTTCTGGCCTTCGGATCAATCTCTTGATCTCGATCAGACTTTCCCCAACCAGATGTTCTCCTAGTCGTTCATTGACTTCATGCATTACCATCTGCCTGAATGACTCATCATCTCCCTTTTCTGTGTTGAAAACCGCGTTCACAAACCCACAGCGTTCCAGCTCCTCAGCCGGGATGCGCTTGCTCATGATGAGCGCCTCATTAGCCTTGGCGACTCCGAGACGATGAACCAGAGCACGAGACGCACCACCCTCGGCAACAAGACCAAGCGAGGAAAATGGAGTCAGGATAAAAGTATGTGGAGTGCAGTAGATAAAGTCAGCGTGGGCCACGATGGCTGCCGACATGCCCACAGCGGGTCCATTTAGGCCGACGACAAGGATCTTGGGATGCGAGTTAAAGGCGTGACAGATATTGAGATTGAAGGCAACAAAAGTCTGCAAATATTCCCTGTGAAGGCTCGGAATGTTTTCCGAGGGCGATGGTCGTGGCGTGCCGACATCGGCGCCTCTGTGGAAATGGTGAGATGAGTCGTCTTTATTCCCGAATTCTGCTCCGGACTCACGCTGAAAAGTAGCGGCCCTTGCCAAGGATGACCGTCACGAACACCTCATCATGCGTGGCAATCTCGCGTAGCTTCTGCGCGAGATCGTAGTACTGCGCCCGCGTCAAGGCATTGAGCTTTTTGGCGTTGTCGATGGTGATGACAGCGAAGCGGCCTTGGTACTCGAGAGAGATAACAGACTCGGTGCCTTGCTCCATTATGGCCGACGTGTTTCGGTTTCAGAGGGGGGATTGGATACGAGTTTGATATGATAGGTGTATGATAAGTCGATAAAACGGCCGGTAGTCGGGCCATCGGCCGGGTTATCGGTTGTCATCAGGCTAAATGCTTCGGAGCCATGATTAAATCGCCGAGGAGTCATGAAAAGCGCCGTGGGGAAAAGCTCGTGTCGCCGATCTATGCCGCATTAAAAAATTTCTTCAAGCATCCCTTTTACAGATTCTTCTTCCTTCATACTACTCCTTTGCATTGTTTTGACATGGGGACTGCATCTTCACCCTCCTGTCGCTGCCCAACATGAAGCCGTCAACGCCCGAGCCACAACCAGGCCTTTCGAGGTCCTCTTCGACCTCTGAAACGATCCGAGTCGAGCCTCTGCGTATTCCGGATCCGTTAGCGGAGTCAGGAGCTATGTATCACACAGCTTCCCACACGTCAGGCCCGGATGCCTTCGAGCCCGATCGCATTCCATCGCCTTCCGTCGACCACGACAAATATCACGAGGCGGGCGATGAGGTCTACGAGAAGCTGTCTCGTCGCCGGAAAGCCATTGTTGTCACTATATTGAGTTTTTGTGCATTTTTGTCGCCTATATCGAGCACCTCCGTGTTGGCGGCTACTCCCGAAGTAGCGGCCGAGTATGGCACTACCGGCTCCATCATCAACATCAGCAACGCCGCATACATGGCACTGATGGGTATTTCGCCCATTGTCTGGGGCCCCATGAGTCAGGTATTCGGGCGCAGGCCGGTAAGCCTAACAGCTTCATGAATGAAGCCTTTAAATGTAATCGAGACGACTGATTAGTGTCCTATGGAATCTTGGGTTAGATCACCCTATTGACAGCAGTACTATTTTTCCTGCTCAGTCTAGGGACGGCAGTGGCCCCAAATTTGGCCGTCTTCTTTCTTTTTCGGGCATTGTCCGCTTTTGAAGGCACCGCTTTCATCCTCATCGGTGCCGCGTGCATTGGGTTAGTCTGACCCGCTGCCGATATCGAGCATTCCAATTAACAGTCACAGTGACATCTACCGTCCAACTGAACGAGGCACTGCCATAGGCTGGTTCATGTCTGGAACACTAATCGGCCCTGCCTTTGGCCCCTTTCTGGGAGGTATCATTGTCACCTACTCATCGTGGCGTAGCATTTTCTGGCTACAGACGGCGCTTGCGGGTGCTGCCGCAGTTGGCGTCTTCTTCCTTGTCCCCGAAACAATCCATCATAAGAAGATTGATGATTTGGCGACCAAGTCGCGGGGAGACAGAACGCGTGCCATTCTCCACATGATCAATCCGATACGGCCCTTGCGATTGTTTCGGTACCTCAATCTTGTACTCGTTGGCCTTGCCAGCTCATCGCTGGTTTGGAACATGTACAGCCTTCTCACACCCATTCGATACGTTTTGAATCCGCGTTTTAACCTCGAGACGCCTCTCCTGTCGGGCTTGTTCTACCTAGCCCCAGGCTGTGGGTACCTCACGGGCACCTTCATGGGTGGTCGTTGGGCTGATCGCACGGTGAAAGCGTGGATCATGAAACGTGGACGACGACTGCCAGAAGACCGACTGAGATCTGCCCTCCCATTCCTGGGTCTAGTGATCCCAGGAAGCATGCTTGTTTATGGGTGGTCGATTGAGAAGGCCGCTGGGGGTATCCCCGTCCCTATCATTGCCATGTTCCTGCAAGGCGTTGCTCAGCTCTTCTGCTTTCCGTCTCTCAACACGTACTGCCTTGATGTCATGCCGGGCCAGGGTGCCGAAGTTACGGCAGCAAACTTCTTTGTCCGGTATCTTTTCGGTGGTGTTGGCACAGCTGTCGTCTTGCCGGCAGTCAAGGGCATCGGCATCGGCTGGTTCTGTACCATCACAGCACTATTCGTCATGGCCTCGGCTGGTGGAATGTATGCAGCTATCATCTGGGGAGAAGGTTGGCGCCTCAAGATGGATCGCAAGACTCAAAAGTAGAGACCTATAGAAGAGTTAAACCACCCCCATCTTCTATTTTACAACTAGTTAGACTATAAGGATAGACAGTAATTATTTATTAGTAATAGATTTGCAAGTTTATGCCCTGGTTACCACAATGGTCTGACTAGTGACATAGCGCCCTTTCTCCTTGGCCTGAGCCAAGTCTTGATTTAGCTGAAAGCCACGGCGTTTGCGCGAACACTAAATTGATGAATGGAGACGGCAAGAAACTGGAACAATCCAACGACAATCACAGTACACCAAAGGGCAATTTTATAATTTAATGAGTTACTAACGATACTGGAGTCGAGCAAAGCTCCCAGCCTCGGCATGTTGGCCCCTTGCGCCGAATCCTGGATAACAATGTGGTGATCGGCGTTTTTCGGCGAATTCCCTCCTGGACACAAAACGCCACGGAGTTTTCTGTTTGACGTTGTCCACAGCCAGTTCTACGCCGACACGTCATTTCAGGATCGATGGAAAATAAACAAGATGAATTTCGATCTAGCAGTGGCGTATGTCAGTCATATTTGACACCGAAAACATTCTCAAGTCGGAGGTAGTGCATACAGGCCCGTTTTCCGATTACGCTGACAACCTACAAGATGCTCACACCCATGACACAAGATGGAACGGGGCCACAGGACAGACCCCTGTCAACAGGAAGGAGGAGATCTTCCAAGTAGGTCGCCTCCAACATCCCCAAATCAGCGCTTAATGACCAGGTCTAACTGCAACACCATATCCAGAACTTGCTTGTCCTGTCGGGCTCGCAAGGTACGCTGTGATGTTATGCATAAAGGAAGCCCGTGCACGAAATACGAGCTCGATGAAAAGACTTACGTCGTAGCTAGGAGGGGTCCATAAAAGGTTTGGCTAAAGAGTGTTCTTGACCAAGAGTTGACTCTCTGACAGACCCTCTAGCTCAAGTCACGGTCCCCCTGGCTCGTCACAGCCACCTAGCACAAGCACCTGGGCCCCATCTCCTGCGGCAGGCGACCCCATCACATCTCCACTAGAGCCGCAGCGGAGCTCAGATACTCCAAGTCATACTGCAAGAGCAGACTTCCCTTTCTCATATTACCGCTTTCTTTCCGTGGGCAATATCTACAGAATGCTCCCGGCTGATATCAACTACGTCGAACCCCAAGGATGTCTTCGCGTACCCAAAAGGCCAATTCTCGACCATTTGGTTCACAAGTACTTCCCCTCTGTCCATACAATTTTCCCTGTACTGGGCGAAGTGGCCTTTTGGAACATGTATTCGAACCAAAGCACAGGGTTTTAAGATCACCGAGTTTCCCTGCCGAATTCTCCGTGGGGATTGTTCCAGGAGAAAACGGCGACCTCATTGTATGCAACCTGCCGAAGTGACCAATCGCGTATCGGTTCCGTGGAGGAGAATTCCCCGCACGACTGCAACGAGCGGCTGTGTGAATATCTTTCAGCTGTACCTAAATCTTCTACTGCTCTGCAAGACGTCGCCCGTTCAACTCTTGGTCAGAATTATATACCTCGAAACATGACATCTGCCAGCAGCAAATCTTCTTTGGTTCCACATGATGCGTGGGACAACCACATCCACGTCTTTGAGCCGGACAAGCATCCCTACTCGTCGAAACGATCGTATACACCCGCAGGGGTATCATTGGACAGCTATCCACACAAGGCCACTGGATGCGCCAATATCGTGATTGTCCAAGCTACTGTTCAGGGCACTTCACCAGTCCCGCTCGTCGATGTATTGACCAGATACCACCAAACAGTCCAAGCCTCTGGGGGGGTTCTCCGCGGCCTCACAGTGCTGGATTTGAACGAGACCACCGATGAAGAGCTTGACAAGCTTCACGAAGCGGGTGTACGGGGTATTAGAATGCATGAGGTCTCCTGGGGCTTCGGCGACCAGCCGACCAACGATGCCGTGGCTAACAAGATCCGGTCGGCAGCCACACGCCTTAGCCGTCTGGACTGGGTCATCGATCTATATATGCACCCAAAAGCCTGGAAAGCGATCGCGCCTACTATAGAAGCGTTGTCGGAGTCCACAAAGATCGTGGCAGATCATTGGGCGGGCTTTCGACCTGGCGATGAGACGTCGCCCGAATTCCAGACATTCTTGGAACTTGTCTGTCACCGCCGCATCTTTGTGAAGCTATCTGCGTTCGAGCGTCAGTACCACGGTAATCCGAAGGGTATTTCGGCGATGGAACCGCTGGCCCGCGCGTTGGTAGCAGCGGGCTCGGATAGGCTGATATATGGCTCCGATTGGCCAAACACGGCGTTGGCATCCTCGAGAGATGGAAAGACAAAAGAGCAGCGACTGAATGAAGTTGAAGGCTTTCGTAATGTGGATCACGAGTTGCATATTAACCACCTTCGCGATTGGATAATAGACGAGGAGGCTTGGAGAAAGTTTTGGGTTGAAACACCGGCTAGCTTGTTCAAGTAGATGGTATTACTTGTATCTAGCGCATATTTCAAGCACCTATGACTAGTGTCCCTTCATTTTCGCGAGGTATGCGTCTACGTCGCCTGCTCCTAAGCGGATTGCCTTGTGCTCTACCTGCTTCCCTATTTGAGTCTGATACGCCTTCATCTTCTCAAGGAGATCAGGCATAAAAGCCCCAAGGATTCTGATGGCGAGGAGTGCGGCATTGGTCGAGTTTTCGATTCCCACAGTAGCCGTCGGCACACCTCGCTGGCTTTTATCAGCCTCTTGACATGAAAGGGGAAGTGAGTCGTTTTACTTACCAGCATCTGAACTATACTCAACAAAGAGTCCATTCCATCCAAATGGGTGGCTTTCACAGGAACTCCGATGACCGGCAGAGGAGTATAGGCTGATAGCATGCCAGGCAGATGGGCGGCGCCTCCCGCTACTACGATAATGACTTTGATGCCACAAGAAGCGGCCTCCGTGGCGACGTCGCTCATCTTGATAGGGGTGCGGTGTGCCGACGTAATGTCAACTTCCCACGGTACCCCGAATTCTGTCAACACATCTAGACCTGGCTTCAGTACAGGGAGATCCGAATCGGACCCCATGGTGACGAGAACAATGGGGTTAGATGTCTTGAGATGTCTTGACAACTGGTTACTCTGGTCGGAGGGTCTCACTGCGAGCCTGTGCTCATTCTTCTCTCATCTTGTTGGCCAGTTTGATAGGTGACTCCGCAAACTCCTCCAGCTCGGGTGGACATGGGCCTTGGTGTCTGCTGCAATTTCCTCGAGCACTGTCGTGTCTATGTGCTCGGTCGCGACGGTGAGAACTTGCATTGAGCAGCAAGTGCCTTGATCTTTTGGGGATCCCCACAGGATCCATCGACTTGGTGCTTGCTTCGGTCAGTTAATTTGCTTAGCAGGGGTATCGGCTGCGTCGAGAATTGCGATCTCAACCTTGAGTGAAGATGCTGCTTCGCACAGCATTCGGCCCAACTGGACCTTGCCAAGGAGGCTAATCGCAGGCTTAACACAAATTTTGTCTTCGAGGTGCAAGATGATGGCGCAGAAGATACTCTCTTTTGTGACGAGGTAAAAAGATTTGACGCCACTGCAGAGGGCTGATTAATCGCTAGATTATCAATCAGCTTTTCAGTATTCATTGTTCAGGCGTCCAGGGTAGTTAGATACGTTCTTGCGACTGGAGAGTCAAGAGAGTGAACTGTATTAGCTTTGAGCTATGATACTATAGATTGCGGGAAAATGGGGCTCCTGTGAGTCAGTCTTTATTCTCAAGGAGAGACCGAATAGCCTCTTATTGTGCAGCTAGACGTGACTCTTCTTTGCTCCTGTGCAGCTGAAAAGTCAAAAATTAGGCAACTGTGTTGGCATTGGTTATGATGCTATGATGTGTTAAGATAATGTGTTCTTTGTTGTTGTGGAAGCTGGAATCCAAGCATAATAGATAGTTACATAAGCTGGATAAAAAGCACGATAAGATAAAGGGAAAATGGGTTCTTTCATGTTGTACAGTTATTTTACTTTTGAAGTAGTCGCAAGCAGAATGGATAGATAGTCCCCAGCGGTCTTATGTTAACCTGGGCGGTACATGAATTTGTCAGATCTGGTCCATATACTGAGCTAAGACATCCTCTCAACTCTCACCACACATCACCTTCATTTGTAGAATATGTCAAAAGAACCATACTCTTGACTACTGACGACTGCCCCTCATAACCATATTCAATCCCAACCCCACAATCCTTCACACATGAATCACAGCCACCAAGTAACAAATGTCCCCTCTCATGCTCCAGTTAGGCTTAGTAGTGATATAGACCCCAGATGGTGGCGGTGTAATGGGCAGGGTCACTAAAGTACGACAAACGACATTTCATCTCGCCCCTAGATCCAACACGTCCACCAGACTGGAACTTGTTGATGCTATCCTTGATCAGGTCACCAATATCCCTGCTACCAACAGCTCCGTCGTAATTGCCGGTGCCACTATACTTCCTAGCGGCACCAAAGAGGCATGTGCCGTACCAGGCAATTGGATTGTAGCAGGTGGCCGGCTTGCTGTTCCAGACGTTGCCGCAGAAATGAGTCTCCCACCACGTGTTCCAGACGTTGTACGCCGTGTTCTGAATTACGGCGCAGTCGTTGACAGTGGGTGATCCTCCCGAGGTGACGCCCTCAAAAGAGCTGTCACCGCACGAATCAGCGGTCTGTCGCGTCTCGAGGGCGCGGCGTGCGCGAGCAGCCTTGTTAGGCGTGATAGGAGGACCGAGGAACTTGACACCATTGTCAAGTTCAATCACCTCGTGGTCCTCAAGGATGGACCAGTCAATGTGCACGCCGGGTTCTGGTTCAGAGTTGCCTTTGGCCTTCAGCTCGACTTCAGCCGCTTCCGAAGGAACTGGAGAAGCAGCCACAAAAGCGGACGCTGTAGTTATGGCGATAACAAGCTGTTGAACGCGCATGTTGAGCTAAGAAAACAAAAGTATTGTATTGAGATTGATGTTAAGAATCAATGAGGATGATGTTGGGAATGATGGTGGTAGGCTCCTCCTTTCGAATCAGCCGGTGCTTTTATACTTATCATTATCAGTATCGACCCAAAAGCTCTTTCCCCCACTTCTCACAGTTCAGGAATCCACCCAGTGTTCTCGAGTTCGCCGTCAGGAGACGTTCAGTGCAACCAATGCCACCTTCCTCCTTGAGCCTGTCATTAGGACCGACGTCTTCTACTCTAGCCGGATATCAAAGCGAGTTCCACGATATTCTAAGTGATTTGATTGGAACAATATACGATATCAGGTGGGAAGGATCCTACCGAATCTAGGTGTCGAATCAGAGAACTGGAAGCGTGGGGCCTAGCTGGTTTTTGAACTACGCCGCACAAAAGTTCACAGGTCTAGAAGGGCCCGTCACCGGCACAAATCGCTTCATTCGCACGTCGTTAAGCTAGAGGTATAATATCTGAACAAAATACCATCTGACAGATAGCAAACTGACTGCATCGTCGGATAAAGCCGTCGCGTAAGTCTCAGGAGATCTTTCATATTAGGCAGAAGACAGAGGCACAGACAAGATTGATGAGAAATCGTTTCAAACATCCCACCAATCGAATGCAGGTCTCTTAACACAGATGGTTGCACAGCTGCCATTGGGCATCCTGTCACAGAATACTATTCCAAGATACCTTTAATGACTGTGCTGTTATGCCATCCTCATCCTGCTATTATCGATCTCACCATTGACGGGAAGCATCTTGTAAGCACCTAGTACATACAATAATCTCTATGTGCCGAGGCCGGGCTTAACTTAGCCCCGCTGCTAGCAAAGTGGCTCGATGTTTGAAAGGGAAGGATATTATTCCGTATATAGAATAAAGTGTTAGCAAGAGAGGTGCCCGTGCGATCGGCCGGACCGGATCAAATATAACCACAATTACCTATCGTTCATTAGTCTCGAAGACGGTGAATCAATACTCGTAATGCAAGACAAAAGAATGCCGGCACACGCTGCCATCGACTATCTACAGGTTTTCTGTTGCCAAGTAGCACATCTGCATGTAAGACATGCTAGTTCTGTCATGTAACTTTATCTTAGGCAGCCACATACTGTCGCTTTGCCACATATGGACCTATCCAATCAGACCAGGCTCAAGCCTTACGACACGATTACACCCTTGCAAGGGTCGACAAACATACATAAGGGATCTTTTCCACGTTCAAATAATTGTCGATTCCAGCTCCCAAAGCACTTCGGCTCACCAAACTTTACCAAATTATTCTTCCCTCTACCTTCAATGCCTCCTACAATCGTTGGCGTGCCAGGTGCATGGCAGCCAGTGGAGTGTTTTGCGGCCGTAAAAGAAGCATTTACTGCTCGTAATTATGAGTTTGTCGGCCAGTCCCCGCCAGGTGTATTGGTCGAGAACCCCCATGATGCGAGCGCCGAGAAAGATGCCGAGTCCCTTCGCGACAACTTGCTGTTGCCATTAGTTGAAGATGGCAAGGACGTTGTGTTGATGATGCATTCCTATGGTGGTGTATATGGCTCGCGGGCCGTCCAAGGCCTCAGCAAACGCGAAAGAGAGCAGGCGGGCAGGAAGGGCGGTGTGGTTGCGCTCATCTATGTGTCTGCGATCCCACCCATGGTCGGAAAGACTGCGCTGGAGATGATGGGCGCTAACGCGGAGAACCTTCCAGACTGGGTCGAGTACGACGTGAGTGATCGCCCAACTGGCTTGCTGTGCCGCAGAGACATATCAGCCGTCAGCTGACATTGCACCGCGACAGGAATCAACCGGCTTTGTCAAGTTTAGTGGTGCCAGAGATATCATGTATCACGACTTCCTGGAAGACGATGTGACTCACTACATGTCCCTGCTCAGGAACCAGTCGCTGAACAGCCTCAACACGCCCGTGTCCTACTCGCCACTCGACGATCCAAACTTTGCCGGTGCAGCGAGTTACGTTCTTTGCGGGGCGGATCGGATTCTTCCGCTCTCGGCCCAAGAAACTTATGCCGCTATTGGGAAAATGGACCGGAAGGTGCTCGTTGAGAAAGCGAGCCATGCCTTTTTTGCTATAGCTCCCAACGAGACTGTTGATGCTGTCATCGAATTGTTGCAGGGCTGAGTTGGTCAGGTACATTACGATAGAAAGGCGATAGTAAATTGAAAGATCGAAAACAACAAGGCATCGTAGCCATGCAAATATGGAGTCTATCATGTGGTTCCGATGTCCGAAACGGGTCTTGCTAAGTTGGTTCTTACTCCAGCATTCGAGATGTGTTGAACTGAAACCTCAAACCAAGATGTCATATGAGAGGTTATCTTGTAATTATCAGCTACCGCAAGCAATAGGGAACTGTATTCCTGATACTTCGGCGAATCCTGGTGACGAACTATTCTCTTTTCTCCATCGTAAGGGTCTCAGCATTTGGTATGATCGCAGGCATTGGCTGATCGCTAAGTTGCGCTCACTACTGCATACCCTCATTGGATATAGTTGTTTACTCGTTCAAGGGCAAGCTTCTTTTCAGGTGAAAAATACGGATCTCGTTTCCTTTCACGGAATTACAATCGCGGCCCACCTACGATAAAGTTACCAATTTAGCCTTTCAGTCGACATGACAAGAAAGAATCTGACAGAGATGCACCATGAAAGGTTGTTCAGCGTCGTCATAGCTATAAAGGTCTACCAACTCAAAATAATTAACTACTGTTGGGTTTATTCCCTCATCCTAACATCTCTGGCCTTCAACTGCTAATTTAGGCACCACACGTTCGCTCGTCCGACTCTATAGTGTCCGCCTGGTTCTACCGTCCACCCAACTCATTAACATTTGAAACAGCCAGGTATATCTCAGGACACCAGTCTTCCAAAGTGAGCATCAACCTGACTCTATCAGACACAGCCTTTTGCATCATGAGTGACCCATCTCAGGACCCTAACATAGGGCGCCAGTTGTGCGAGTGGGTGCAAAACTCTCTCCGTCTTCACGCCGACTTTCCACGGAAGCAACAGTTGGCTCTACAGTTCCTCCATTCAGTAAGAGGAATTAATTCGGAGCTGAGCTGGTGGTCCGACAGGCTTGGCGTTCAAACACCCTTCGGTCGAAGGCTGCTGTCTTTCCAACTATCCATGTCATACAAGATTATCGAGTTCGGGATGGTTGTCCCAAACATGAACATGTCCTACGGACTGGTTCATGCGAATCTGGCCTGTTTATCGTTGTTCGCTGCCACAGGCCGCTTGTCCAACACCCCGCTGAATGAAGAAACATGCAACGCACTCGATGATCTGCGACGGTTCATTGAATTGCATGGTTGCTTCAATAGCCTATGGCCTCAGCTGATGGACTACGTGAGGGAAGTAAACCCTATTTTAACTGCTCTTAGAAACACACAGGGTTCTTGAGCATAGTGCAGCAGGGCTTTTCTTGCTTACGGGCGTCTACATGATAAAGGAAGTCGGACAACCGAGCGAAATTGGGCCCCGGATTGTCGAAAAGGTACATCAGTAACCATCTATTAAGTTCTCGCTCCCTAACCCATGACTCACTGGCGACAGCCCATCCCTAACACATATATCAAGACACGGATCTTGGGCACCCAGTCGAATGTGACCGGCAGGATAGCGTGAGGATCCGCCCTATAGAACGCCAGTCCCAACCGTGCTCCTGTGTTCACAGGAAAGTGCTCAGCTCCGGAGACATGGATACATCGATGAATGACCGAATCGATAACTGGCAGAAGGGTGGTTGCACCGCCGATGCCATGGGTGTCAGACGTTATCCCATCCTGGTGAACGCCTCGCCGGCGACGTTGATTTGACTTCGAAAGCCACTGACCGACTGCGTGGTAACCAAAGAAGCGACGTTGGTGTTGGTGCCGTTGATAGCTTGTCAGCCTTCTTGCGGAGGCTATCGTATCGCGTACTTCTACAGCCCCAGACTCTGAGGCCGAAATACCGCCCAACTCAAGCCTCGGGGGGTCTATATCACAATGTATATTACAGAGTCTTTCAGTCACCAACGCCAATCGGATGAGCCACTTAAGCAATTGGTCCTGCCCATATATCGTCCAGGAATTTGCCTCTATCCCTCCCAAGTACGGATATTTGAGTCGCTTCTACACCCATAGGAAGATCCAGAGATGAGCGGCGCTTTTTAGTCGACAGGGGGCGAGATTGCAACACGACTGTTTGGGCTATGGTGATTTACTGTATATGGACAAATTGAATATATCAATTGTGTATTTTAGTAGGATGTACTCTTTCTAGTGCTCAATCGGTAACCTCTGAAGTAAAGAGTCCAACTCAGACATATCAGCTTATTGTCTCAAACGTTCAAAATTTGTGAACCTAGCAATAGGCCCAATGTTAGATCTTACATCTGGGAGCGGCGCTATCCGTCTTGAATGGTCGAGAACGCTAAAGCATGAAGTGTTGCAAGGCACACTCCCCACAGTTGATCTTGATGTCTAGGTACGCGATTAAGTTATAGCTTAGCCTTTCTTCCTTTATAGACCTGAAGCTCCGGGTGGCCTCCTGGTGGGAATAACTCTTGCCGCACTCGGCGCTTCACGACTTTCCCTGTCGGTGTGCGAGGGAAATCGTCAACGAGCCGCAGCAACTGAGGCATCTTGTACGCTGACAACCGGCTTCGTACATCGTTTCGGAGTCGGTCAATTGTCAATGGCTTGTGTGACTAATTTCATTGGAATTAGCATGGGCCATAATGGGTAACGGGTATCGAGACCTACCCCTTTCCTCTGGACAACAGCAACCGCAACCTTTTGGCCATATTCTTCATCGTCCACACCCACGACAATTGCTTCAGCTATATAGTCCAACCCAATGATTTCACGTTCGATCTCAAGGGCCGATAGCTTGTACCCTCCGGACTTGATAACTAAGAATGGCGAGTTAAAATCTGCAACCCACATGCTCATTCCAAACACTCACTATCAATCGATGCCCTTCCGAGAATGAAGTAGTAGTCACCTTCTCGTCGAGCAATGTCACCGGACTTGTACCATCCATCTGGGGTAAAAGCCGATGCAGTTGCCTTCGCATTTTGGAGATATCTGATACCATCGTTAGTTCGAGTGCTAAAACTCAATCACTGAAATTTGTCGTGAATGCTCTGCTCAATAGACGTACCTGGTGAACATGTGTGGACTCTTTGAGAGAATTTCACCCTCCTCACCATTGGATAGCTTGACCTCGACGCCCGGCAGTACCTTGCCAACAGACCCCTAGCGAGATGTTAGATGATAAATGCATTCGAACTCGTTATCGATACTCACGTCAGGATTTTTCATGTCGCCCGGTTGGACGCTAAAAATTCCACTGAACTCGGTTCCTCCGTATCGCTCCAAGATCCTCCTTTCGCCGCCTAGGAGCTTGATCCATTTTGTCTGAAGAGAGAAGGGTAACGCAGATGTCCCGCAAAGCAACAAGCGAAATGCTCTTGCGGCATCGGCATACTTTGCAGCTTCTTGCGGACCTTTCTTTACGACCTCGTCTTCGTAATACCGCATCATGCGCTGATACATAGTGGGAACCCCAGAAAAGACGGTGAGCCCACCTTGTAACCATCGCTCCCACATTGCCGCGGCGCTGAATCGTGCCTTAGCTCCAAACTCCACGCAAGCACCAGAGATAAGAGGAGCTAGAAAGGTAACGCTAAGGCCTGTGGAGTGATGAACTGGTAGGACGTGAAGAACTACATCATTCTCTCTGAGTCGCCACCAGTTGGCAAATGTCTCAGAGTTGTTCATGTAGAAGCTGCGCTTCTTCAATGCACCTTTGGGTGGTCCTGTAGTTCCTGAGGTGAATATGACCAGACCTGGGCCGCTAAGAGGCAGTTCATGATCGCTGGAGATGAATATTTCAGCCAGCGGGATACGTGGTTGGTTGAGGCCCTCGGTGATGGGTAGAGCGAAGAACTTGGGGTTCTCTCCCTGCTGTACAACCGTGGCAAGCTCATTACCAGTCTTCATACACTCTGAAGTAGTAAGAATTGCACAAGCCTCCGCTGTACGCACAAAATATGTTGCCTCTTTGACAGTTACACTGGCAGCTTCGAGTCCCTTAGCTCAAGTACAACGCAACTGCATAATTGATGGCACTTACAGATGGGTACTGCAATAGCACCCACGGCAATGATGGCGAAGAGTCCAACGGCGAACTCATACCCGCCTTTTGCCAATAGACATATAGAAACCTCTTCGCCACGTAATAGCTTCTGTTGGATATCTGGGTCCAGATGAGACAGGAGTGTGTTTCGGAGCCGCAGTATATCTGACAGATACTGTGCGTGTGTAACCTCAAACCCAGCAGCCACATCTCGGATAACAGTTTTATCCTGCTGGACATTTGCAATGTACAGTAAGCGATGGAATGCCGGGAAATCGGGGAAGATGTTGGGTCCAACGTGCTTCAGAATTGGCCCTGGCTGGCGGGGTGGTTGTTTGACACCTGACGATTCCATAGTCATTTTTACTGGTAATCGTAATAAGATCCGATTATACAATCATCATACGATTAGTGCCCATTGACAGTCGACATAAATGCCTTATACTTGGTACTTGGCGGAGATGGCCGGCAGCCGAGCAACGAGATTGGTCCCAAATCGCCGGAGTGCAAACGCCACGGAGATTTCTTCGGCGATTTGCACACCATCACCAAATCTTCAGATATCTTTGGTAGGATGAGAGTTTGGATTTGGGGGCACGGCATCATCATATTAATGCTTTATTTAGACTCGAAATGGCAAGATTCTCTTCAATCAGCCACAGAGCTTTCCGATCTTCCTTGTCCAAAATATTCAACCGCTTAATCACTTCCACGTTTCATCATGGCACGACGGGATGACTGGGTTGATCAATTGAAGCCGACTTCCCCTGACGGTCCCAGCACTCTCGCTGCTGAGCGAGCTGGGTCAGCTGTGGACATTGATGCTCTGGCAGACCATGTCCTAGGCGCCGAGTATCTTGAAAGACAACAACGCATCCTCACAATTCTTCAACGGGAGAAGATCTTCTCCAAGGAGGCTGTCCCAAACTTGTCGCGCCCCGAACGCTACATGCTTGCACTAGCCAGGGGTAAGCGCATGCGCCAGCTTCAAGAAGAACATAGCTGGTCAGACGACGAGCACGAAATGGCCAAGTACTTGGTCGATGAGATATCCCCTTACCAGCTACAGAACAACATGTTTCGTCAGACTCTACGCGAGCAGACAAATGACGCTCAGCGTGCCTATTGGCTCAAGCGCTGTGAGGATTGGGATATCATCGGCGCTTACGCTCAAACGGAGCTAGGTCATGGAAGCAATGTACAAAGCATTGAAACCACCGCGACTTGGGATCCAGCGACTAAGGAGTTCATCATCCATAGTCCCTCTCTCACTGCGGCCAAGTGGTGGAACGGTACACTTGGTCGTACGGCCAACCATGCCACTATCATTGCCCAGCTCATCCTACCTGATCCTGCTACCAACGGTCGGGAGTACAAGTCATTCGGTCCTCATGCCTTCATTGTGCAGGTTCGAGACATGAAGACCCATGAGCCGCTGGATGGCATTGTGGTGGGGGATATCGGTCCCAAGTTCGGCTATGCATCGATGGACAATGCCTATATGCTTTTGAAGCAAATCAGGTACGTGATTTGCTCGTACCCTTGTCGTCAGATCGTTCACTCACAATCTATTTCTTAGAGTGCCTCACGACGCACTGCTGTCTCGTTACTCATCAGTCAATCCCGAGACAGGAACTTACCATGCGCCTGAGAATCGAGCAGTGGTTTATGGATCTCTAACACACGTTTGTATCTCATCTACTTCTCCCTCGACTGGACTGATGATCATCTAGGCTAGGAAGAGGATAGTCATGGCGGCGCGTCTAATACTTGCTCGCTCCACAACTGTAGCAATTCGCTACTGCGCTGTCAGACGTCAGTTTAAGGAAAAAGGCAAGGCAGACGTGCTTGATCACGAGAGCCCTGTTCTCGATTATCCTACAGTGCAGATTAGGCTCTTTCCACTTCTCGCTACGGCATTTGCATTGCACTACAGTGGTAAGAGGATGGGTGAGATCTACGATCGTACCCGATCAGAAATTGAGGATAAGGGGGACCTGTCAGCACTAGCGGATCTACATTCATTATCCTCGGGTCTGAAGAGCCTATCAACTGAGCTAGCTGCAGGTGGCATCGAGACCTGCAGACGCTCCATGGGTGGGCATGGCTTCGGTGGTGGTAGTGGCCTCGTCGGTCTTAACGCTGACTATCTCTCTAAGCCCACGGTTGAGGGCGATAACTGGATGATCACACAGCAAATGGCGAGATACCTTATCAAGAAAGCGAAGTTGGTTGCTACAACTCCACAGTTCAAGCCCGAGAATAGGACCGAGGAGGCCTTACTCAGGTACTGGCAGCGCAATGCAGGTAATCTGCAAGCCGCAAATCCTGGAAAGGCTCTGGATGTGTTGAAGAACGACAATGACATTGTGGAGTCTTTCCAACACCGCTCTGCTTTCCTAGTAAGTTATCCGAGCGTTTCACGCCGTTGCACGGACTAATCGGAGTGGTAGGCTTTCAAGGCTTACGAAGCGGTCGAAATCAAGAAAGCTAGCTGGAACAGCCTACTCATCCAACTCCATGATCTGAGCAACGGTAAGTCATTGATTAGTCACCACCCTATTATGGGAATGAAACAGACACTAAGAACTAATGACTGGATTTTTTGTAGCTCAATCGGAGGCTGTCTTGGTGAGCAACTTCTTTGATGGGCTTGCCTCCGACACAACCCTGCCTTATCCCACGAAACAAGTAATGTGGCAACTGTTTCGCCTGTTTTCTCTCTACACTATCGGTAAAGGAAGTCGTGATTTCTCTCGTTCGAATGCGATCTCCGATGCACAGCTGGATAGCATCGCCGACGAAACAATCGTCAAGCTCATGGAAAACATTCGCCCCCACGCCGTCAGTCTGGTGGACGCCTGGAAATTCCCGGACTATCTCCTTGACAGGTATTTACAACCCTACATGGACCGCCTGTGCTCGAGTTCTCTAACTGACTGCTCCAGCGCTCTGGGACGATATGATGGCCGAGTTTACGAGGACCTGTTCAACCGAGCTCATAGGCTCAACCCCCTGAACAAGATGACCTTTAATCCAGATTATCGAAACAACGAGATTGTGATGGGGTCAGGCGATGCCGGAAAGATCTTGGCCAAGTTATAAAGGCGTATTATAGCGTGTAAAGAATTTCAAGTGCCTTCCAATCATTACATGTCTCTCTTAATCGTTGTGATTTGTTGTAGCATACGCACCTCCATATACATCTTGCTCTTTTAGTTTTCCTACCGTCGTAGCCGGGTCATGTCCTCCTCGTGTTCTAGAAGAATACCATGCCAAACCTACCTCATGCTTATAAACAACCTTCACCATATAGCATGCTTAGTTAGGGATGAGATCCCCTAGATTTTGGTTATCCTGTACCTTTCGCCGCTAGGCGAAAATGAACAAGTAGTATAGCTTGGTCAGGTCATGACATATCGATCATGTAGAAATATGAAAGAGAGTGCTTCGATTGAGTAGTCAAGGACTTTTTACAGCTTAACCTTTGCCTCTCTAGCAATAACTCGTGAATGAACATAACTAATTTTCTGGAACGCTTTAACTGCATCACCATACAGCTCACTCCTCAACATGCCATAAACGCCCATCCGAGCCTTGCTCTTGACACAATTCGCCAAAATCAGGGCACGATCAAACATGTCTTCAGGTGGGGCCAGCTCATCAACGATGCCATCAGCTAAAGCTTCAGAAGACTTGAACTTGTGCCCTTCCAGCAGCACTTGTCGGGCCACGGGCGGCGAGAGCTTGGATCGGATCAACGTTCCCATACCGTCGAAATGTAGGCTCAGATCAACGGCTGGCATGCACCAATATCCCCGTGCGGAGTTCATAATGCGGTAGTCATGTGCTAGACTCATGACCGATGCACCTCCAAAGACGTGGCCGGTAATAAGGCAAATGGTAGGGAAAGGAAAGTCAAGTATGGTATGGAGAAGCTGGCAGCCCAAGTAAGCATCAAGTCATTCAGATGCCAGGCTACTAATTACCGGATAAAACCCCTCCGAACTTGCATACGGGTTGCTGTCGCGTTCATGTAAATCCAGGCCCTGCATGAAGGGTTACGCTGTCAGTTCTCAGGGCCATGGACTGCACAACATACCGTGCAAAAGAACTTGGCGTCACTTCCGCGCATTATGAGCGCCCCATCAGTGCCCTGGCCGAGAGCCCTTCGTGCATCATTGAATGCACGAATGATTTCCTGGCAATACCAGGTATTGAGGCGGTTCTCCGGCGGCTTCTCGAGGGTTATGATGAAGACATCGCCTTGCCGCTCTAGGCTGAGGTTTCTGTATTTCCGAATTTCTTGTGACATATTTGGGGTGACGAAGGTACTCGAGTTACAGAACTAGATTTGATAGAATGATATTGTTAAGCAATCTGTTGACGTTAACGGAGTCTAGCTTACAGTCAAAATGCTGATCCAAGACCGATCCAAGAGAGGCCCACTACAAAAATCTCCGTGGGGAAAACGAAACGCCGCGGCGTTTCCCCACTCCTCTACACCCCGGCTATGGGGCGCCAAGGTCACCTCCCACGTCAAACGGTGTGTCTTTCAAGATCCAGGAGCTAGGATCAGGTAGCTCTGGCCAGGATAGGGGCCAGAAGGTATCCAGGCCATCACTTCCTATCGTGTCCATGTCAAATAGATCACCCGACAGAGTGGACACAGGGTCCTGTGGCTGAGGAACCAAAGCTCCGGTAATCGACGAGTCTTGGGAGGAGATCGTCCTTCGGCGCGACGCGTCTTCATTCACAAGGCTTTCGTCGCGAGGATCTTCTTGGCCCATCAGAAGTTCCCATTGCCTACAGAGACCCGGACCAAACTCTCTGAAAAGTGATGCAATATCGGGTTCCAAACACTGAGGGCGTTCATAGGCTTCGGAACCTCGAACTTCTGTGGCCTCGAGGGTTTCGAGGGTGTGCAGAGTAGCTAGAGCAGAAGCATAGCGTTGTGAAAATTGCCTCAATGAATTTTTTATCACAGCGTAATCTTCAGTGGCCTGTGTCTGTGACGCTGGATGTCGGCATGCCGGCAGCAAAGTGATGCCAGCTGTGAGGAGGAAGAACTTGTGGATCGCAGGACCCAGATAGCCAATCTCGTCCCGGACCATAAACTCGTCAAATATTGCTGCGATGAATGAAGCCGCAAGAAGCGACCCAGCCGATGCCGATGGAGATTTGCGGAAGAGCAATATCAGGTTTACAAAGTAGATGATATGGAGCTGCCGGGCCTCGAAGTTGTACGCGTTTAAACCAAACTCAGCCTGTGGGTGGAATATTCGGAGTTCAGGTGGTAGCTCTCTGACCCAATGATAGAGATCGTTTTGCAGTTGAGTAACCCTCGTAGGAGTCATTTGGTTGCGTCTAACGCTTTCTCCAATGTCGCCAAATATTCGGCATATTGTGACATAACTGACGGAAGATGCGTGCTGATTTCGAGCGGCTGGTGGGAAATCTCGCAGAGTCAAGGGGGGCACGCCGGATTCCTCCATTTGGATTGCTCTTGGACGACCATGAGCAGCCGATATCTGACAATCTCTCGCCTACAAGCACACGCCATGTTAGCTGCGATTGACAACATGCGGGTCACTCAAACTCACAATCAGAGTCCACCACAGTCTCCTTCTAAACATGACATCTTCCCGAGAATCATGGCTCTCTTTATGAAGACCTATTCCCATAGCAATTCCCACGCCGTTTCGGAGCCAGAATTGGCTATTGTCCAAGCAGATTCGTTCTGGACCAGCCGGGTTCCACCATTGTAGCAACAAACAGGTTATGATAAGCAAGACCGGATTCTGCTCATGGTTGGAAAAGAACAAGGCCTTTGCCCGCGCGTAAAGCTTACCGCTAGCCTCGATATTGTGCGGTCTTGTCACACGACTGCCAGCCAGGAGGACGGCCTGCATGAGCAGGAGTGAGGGCTGTTGTCTTGGTAATTCGCGCAGCCAGGATCGCTCAACAATCGGAACCCATGGATAGCAATATTTGAAGAAATTATCGATGTAGCAAGATTTGATGGCTCGAGATGGAAGGTCAAAGGCTTGACTAGCCTGCAGAGCAACCATATTTGACGGTGACATGGCCGACGTTTGAGGGTAGGCCTTGGTGGAGTCGAGATTGCGCCCTCTCATAGCCTCAAAATAGATCCCCCTTCCATCATGGACTAGACTCGTCGGCGTAGTCTCCGATATCTCTTCGATGGGAGTGTGGTGAGATGACGAGCGATTGTCTCCTGATCTTGGTGGACAAGGCTCTTGGAAGGCGGGTGAGAAGTCTCGTTGCGCAACAGCAGCATCCAGCTGAGACTCAAAGCCTTGATTTTGAGCTGGAGATGGAGACTGGCGAGGGACCGGAGCGGGTGAGCACTGAATAGCTTCACAGGGGTTGTCAATAATAGGTAAGTCACTGCGAGACGCATGCTGGTGTGTCGGCGGAAGCGAATTGATACCTCGCTTACGTTTTCGTAGCCGCGGCCTAATATTTTCTGTTAGTGCGTTAAATTATGATATCGAGGATTCAGCTCTGACCTGCATTCCGTGTTATAGAGGGAGCAGTTAGTGCAAGATACTTTGCCCGTTGATAAGTCGCATCGAATCTACAACGGTTTGTCAGTAGGGACCTTGCTTTCGAAGAGTACCAAGAAGTACCTTCTTCTGGTAGCATATCGTACATGCTTGGGCAATTCCCACTCGTCTGGACCCCTGTCTTGACGCCGCCGTCTCTGATCTTGGCATTTTACCTTCGAGAGATGATGTAAGGAGAGTGTATCGATCTGAAAAGTTGCCGCAATCGGTGGCCAGTAAAAGGGTGTGGGGTAGCGGGCTCTGCGTTCTCATTGGACAATTCGGGTGGTCCAAGGACAGTTTAGTTGTCTTATTATTATTGTCACCCTGGCTCCCTATCGGCGTGGTGGGATGTGAACCACCTCCTGTTGTGAACATCGAGAAGTGACTTACAATCCTCACAATATCCGCCCAAGTGTGTGGAGGGATGCACCATGCTTTTCAATACTCCATAAATACCTGCATATTCAGCCTCAGATTCAACAGAGGCCATGCCCTGGTTGATACGCTTTGTTTCACCCCAACCCGTATCTTGGCCAAGCAGGCTGTACGCCACAGCGTCTCATAGGGCATTTCCACCAAAACCCCCTGCTGAGGCTGTTTCTAACCCGACACAATCTGCGTCATCTGAACTTTTGATTGGTGCACGCTGCTTCAGCGAGGCAGACAATCGCCTAATCCACGCGATAACTCAGCCACACGATTATCCGCAGCAGCTAATAAACACACTCGCCCCCGATTTTCAGCTGAGCAGTTTTTAACCTGTTATTTTATCAATTACGGATGTTTTTCAGATTTGAAGGCCTCTATGGCTGATCCCTTGAGCATCGCCGCCTCCGTCGTCGGGCTCTTGGCCGCGGCGGGCAAGGTCTATGGTGTCCTCTCCGATTTTGTCAGCAGCACCGCCGATGCTCCCAAATCGGCGGCCTCCACACTCGAGGCTGTGGAGCATATGAAGTTTACCTTGTCCTCAGTTGAGTCCCTTATCGAGTCACTCGACAGCCTTGCGCCAAATCGAAAGGCTTTGATCCAACTGGACCATCTTTCCATCGTCATTACTCATTCAGTCTTGACAATTTCGGAGCTAGAGCCTATCGTCTGTCTGAAGGATGGATTGATGCACCGCCTTCGATGGGCCTGGAGCGAAAAGAGAGTCCTCGGTCTGCTGCCGCGGTTGGAGTCTCAGAAGAACTCGTTGGCGCTGATGGTAGCCGTCCTACAAAGGTATCTTAAGTCGACACTGGGCGATGCGACGCTATGCTGGAACCTTTACTAACATGCATACAGCAAATCCGACATGGAGGCTCTCAGCAGCCACGATAGGCTATTAGTAAAAGTAGATGAGATTCTGCAGCAGAATGAAGCCCTTGCACAGCGTCTACAGCGACTAGAAGGGGGACTTATCCCTGATTTTCGCTCCATCAAGTTTCTTGACGACGCTTCGTCCCGAGTCTCGCGTCGACTGTCTTTCCTCAGCATCAAGAGTGCGTCTTCGGCTTCTTCAGATACCCTGAGACGGTCCTCCATCGCCATCTCAAACCCTTCTATAATTACGAGAAGCGACTTTGAGGTGGCCCTTGAGCAGTCGAGGGTGTACAACCGCACACAAACGAACGAGTCCGATGTCTCTTTTACGACGTCAACCGCGCCAACAAATGCGTGGAGTATGCTTTCTGGCATGAGCTTGAATGACATATCCATTATTTCAGCATTCCGACTGCCCATCACTCTCGATGACATCGATCTTGTAGCGCCTGGTTCAACATTTTCCGTCCTGTTGACAGAACAATTGACGACCCCTATAGCCATCCCTGTCGCTCAGAAGGCTGAGCCCAGCCAACAAATCCAGCAACCTGTCCAAGAACAGCCAGAGAGACCCACAAGATCAACAACAGGGCATGGCAAGGCTGGGTCGAAGTTGCTTGCCTCCGCTCTAAGAAGCTACCAAGTCAAAAGAACAATCAAGTAATTATCTCCATATGTTTTGATACGACCATTCGCTCATGAATTGAACAGAATCGTTGTGGTCGGAGACAGCGACGCGTTGAAAAGCAAAATGCTCCAGACTTACGCCTATGGGAAACGAGCGACGGCACGCGAATACATGCCCAAGGTTTTTGACAACTTTGTAGTCGAGGTCAAGTAGGCACACCTTCCTTCGAACTTTCTTTTGGCTCAACACTACTCTGACTTGTTCCCATTATTCTTGTACTGACATCACAAAGGGTTGGCACCCAATTGATTCGTCTGGCCCTGTATGATACCAGCGGGCAGGAGAGTTACACACGCCTCCGTGCATTGAGCTACCAGAGGGCCGACTTTTTCCTCGTTCTCGCCCAAAAGAGGCTAAACGAGGATTTCCAGATCGTCGAGTATCAATGGATTCCAGAGATTATCGACCACTGCCCAGGCACCCCATTCCTCATCGTCGCAACCCACAGAAATCTTTCCCAGGCGACCGGTGCTATGTCCCAAAAGTTGGCCATTGGAGATCAAATAGCCGAGAGGACTGGTGCTGTAGCTTATACCGAGTGTGACGTAGATGAGGAGGGGAGTGTGAGAGCTGTATTCAACCGGGTAAGAGCTGAAAGCATTTTAGTGTCTACAGGAGCAAGCTAACAATAACGATACGCTATTTCAGTGGCTATGGGCCTTGACAAGACGTCGAGCCGACTGAGAGATTCCTTGAGGTTCAGACCTTTGAAACCATTGATCGAAACACAACCTAATTGAGGACATGGATTTAAGAGCATGGGGATTGGAGCATTCGGAGTCATATGCCACCAAGAGGCAGTTCTTTTTGTTTTGACAATCATTTCTTATTCTTTTTCCACGGTTCAGGATATATTCGCGGAGTTAGCTTCTTGAACCAAAGCTTTGTATTAATAAGACTGATTATAGGAGAGCGTCTTATACGTGTTTACTCAAGACGCCTGGGGTTGAAAGGCGTTGGAATTGCCTGAAACATCGACCACGTTTGATTCATGTCGATCTTTCCCTACTAGTAGAGCTTTGGGCATGCTACGGCGGTTCAACTGGCGCCGAATAGATGACTTGGCTGGTGATCCCTCAACATGCCCGCTCAAGTGGCGTCGCGCCCTGCTGTTTTGCACGACGTTGGCTGAGATACGATACGATGTAAGCATTCCCCAGGGTAAATTTAGTCTCCTTGGCCGGGCTACAGAAAGGCCAATTTGTCTCTCGGTTAGCAGCCCTCGCGACAAAAGGCCCAGACCTAAGCCAATCACCGACACGGCGTCCTTGGTATGCCCCAGCCATTAACGTCACAGCATTCCATTTGGAGCCTCCCGTGAGCCGTAGATCATCCACCGACGAGTTAAAGGGAGGATCCATATTCCAACGAGCCTGTTTCCCTACTCAAATCTCATCTGTCTTAGCTGAGGGGTACCTGAGCTTTTTGACAATATCTTCATCATATGGGATCAGCAACGCTGTTCCTCATCGCTCGAGGTTCTGGTCGCCCTTTCGCAGCCAACACCATTATTTCTTCCCGGAAGCCGACGTTAACACCTTAAACATGATCCGCTGTCTCGTTCTTCTCACTGCAGCATTTACGGCCGTAGCAGCTGCCGTAATCATCCCTAGAAAGGATACCAAGACGACATCTGAAATCGAGGTGATACTGCCCGCCTTCGAGACAGAGGCATACAACGCTTCTGTGGTGGCCGTCAGTGGCAAAGCAACTACCTTCGCTCTCTGGTGCATTGACGGTATTCACGATGTCTGCCGAATCCCCTCATCGACGTGGACCTTTGTTGGAGGACCCTCGACTATGTTCTATCACACCTCACTTCCCAAGCGCACTGATACTACTGACCCGTACGGTCGTTTGTGAGTAGGCCTCGAATATTACTTTCTCTAGCTTCTTTTAACATGATACTCCAGTGACTACACGATGGACTGCACCTTCACCAAGACAAAAAAGATTGCCACGTGTCAGGAGTGGGAGGTTATGGAGTATAGCAGCGTCAACACTACCTCGACAAGCTCGTGGACTGTCTCCCCCTTGACAGATATTCTGGCCACCATCACCGTCACTGCTGGCCTGGAGAAGCTCTCGGGATATCAAGAACCGGTAAAAACCACCACCGTGAAGCCTGCGGCCTCAGTCACCGATACACCTCCTGCTCCCACCTCCGCCAAGCATTCCGGGACCAAACGAGACACGGGCGTTCTGCGAAAGGTTCTAGGCCTTGATCTCGACGAGAATATGAAACATTATGATGAAGGCGTTCATAATCAATATTGAAATGCTACTCTCCATTCCAGGCGAATCTGGAGGGCAAGGTTACATCTATCTTCTTTGCCGCTTCCATCTTTTACTTGCTTTACTTTTACTTCTGGCTTCCAGAGATGAAGACCTGAAGCTATTTGGAACCTGAAGACATGTTCCAGAAAGGATGCCAAAAAGAGGCTTAAGAATCATGATGAGGTGGCTCATGTCAATCCACCTGAGAATGGTGGGGGATTAGACTTAAGGAGAAAGGAAATTTGAGCTGTGTCCCGTACTCAACTTGACCTGCATCGACTTAATGATGGCATCGAGTGATTTATATATTTGAAACTAACCAAATGAGTGAGTAACCGGTGCTAAACACCCCTGTCAGTGCACTTCCACATATTCTGTTGACTCCCCCGAGATGTGACTTTCCAACAAAACTGCCACCCCGACCCTGATATAATGACCAGGCTGCTTTGATGGCGAGGGACCAATAATCAATACGTAGTGCAATCCATTATTTCCAGTGGCTTTTGTCTTTTCCTTTCCTATGACGATGCAGCGCAGGGTACTCACAGGGTACACAGGGGTCAGGTCGAATGTGATCCGATCTGTAACCTCTGACTGATCCTTGCCAGGATTCAGCTTTCTTGCTGCATTCGACTTCAGCACTGGGACCGGATTCGCGCCACCAGCCTCCCAGTATTTCTTGTCATCCTTACCGTCAGTGCGTTTGAATGGCGATTCATAGTCCTTAGTCCAATTGATCTCATCAAAGGGAGCATCAAGATACGAGATTCTCCCGTCGTAAGCCATCCAGGACCAAGAAGGCACATCGCGGTCTGGCGGATAGTTGATGCGGGTCAAAGAGCTGCCCTCGTGTCTTTTCCACAAGAGGCTGCGCTCCAAATACAAATCAAAGATACCATACCCGCCGCTACTCTTGAAAGCAGTCACTAGCCTTCTCTCAAGACCGGAGATGGCGATTGAGCGGTCCGATATGTGTGAAAAGTTCAGACCCGAGTACATCGTAAAAAGGTTCTGAAAGAGAACAATCCTGCCTCCTTTGTAGTACGGCAGAATGGAGTTGGGGAAATCTGAATCACCCAAGAAGGCAGCTTTCTCACTAGTATCAATGTAAGCTTGAGATAGAAGGTCGTGTCAGAGAGGATCCTTACTTAGCCAGTTTCATCAAGCTCTCGCATTGCACACCCTTTCCACATTCCATATATAACTGAGTGGACGTGAAATGAATAGAACGTCGTGCCAGTGCCCTTTCCTGCAACACCCAGCCACGTTTGTTCAAAGGTGCTTCTTCCACATCACGATTAAAATTATCAATAAATTTGCAGACGTAGCTCAGAGCTCCTGAAGCTGACCTGAGTATAACGGTCTTTCTGTCCATGCGAGGGTTGCGCAAGAACCCTTCAGCAGATGAGGTAGCCGAGCTGGCTGCGAGGACACAGATTGCGTTGCTAAAGACGTGTTGCATGCGAGCCGCCTCCCGTTTCCAGTCTGCTTCATCATCTTGAATGATACACAAGGTATCGATCCATAGATATCTCGCGTTCAAACCACGTGTAGCAAGGATGGCGTCCTGAGATGTGCGAGAGATGATATTAAAGTCAACTTCACGACGAAGGCTCTCGACGTTGCTGGCTAGAGCGCGGTACATTATGCCTTGCCCCCAGCAGTGACTGAGAGCGACGTAATCAGATGATTTCATGGCATCAGAATCGATCAACTTGATCTTGGGATTCTGGTGGTCTCCGACATCGATGACACGGGTTGGCAGTTCTGCCGTGTTGCGACTATCAATACCACGAGGGGGGAGATGGTCGTGGTGGTGGGTTTCTTGACAAGTCCGTATCCACTCGTTCATCAACGCAAACTGGCTGGTAGTCCCTGGCTCTGGTAGCGTGGGGTATCCCACTTGAGCGTTCTGACTGGCCGGCACTTGATCTATGAGCATCGTAAATAAGCACATCCAATCTGAGACGAATAATGGGTTTACTGAGCATACCAGGATTAGAATAAATGGATAGAATTGTGGGACCATCCGGAAGGACGCGTATATTGGACTCGACCCTCTGGCACGACAGTTCATCTTCGCTGTTCTTGCTCAGCTCTGCGGCGGCTTCTGAGAGAAGTGCGCAGAACTCGCAATCTTTAGCCCTGGCATTTAAGTCACGGACTAGATCACGCCTTTCGAAACCTGGAGCCCAGATTTCATAGATTGCACACTTCTGACATAGTGTTGAGGCAACAGAGGGGAGAGAAGGAGAAGACCAGTCGCTTCTCGCAAACAGGCCTTTTGCAAACTCGTTGTCTGGTCGAGAATGCCAGACGTCGTTTAGTCTCCGTAGTTGCTAGAATCCTTGTCAGTGTTGGCCCGAAAGCTTTTGAGGGATGGATTACGTACAGGCTATCAAGGGTCAGCAACAGAAACACTCGCAAGATTCCCGCTATTGCTGACCACCTGTATTATGTCAGTTAGCAACTGAATGGGCCATAATGCAAGTACTCCAGTCATCTCACGTTCTGTCATGAAGGTCAGCCAGTCATTCACCAAGAAGTCCGACGCTGCCTAGTTACGGCGACTCACGTACTAAGATGAGTTAGTTGATACATGCATGCAATGGTAAAATGATACTTACTTCTTGAGCAATCCTAGTTGTCGTTGGAAAGGTGACGCTGCTACTCTGTGTAGCCTGCTCTGTCGTACCATGAACGCCGATCGCAACTGGGATTTCATGGTATGCTCCATCACTTGCAGAGGAGGTCTCAGCCTGCGATTGTGGCTTGGGTGGGGTCTTAGGTAGACCATGGGCCCCCGGGACTTCCAAGGTCGCTCGAGAAGGCTTAGCGGAGGGCAGGTTCCTAGTGTTAACCTTGGACCAGACCGTAGAGTTCATGAGATAGACAGGCTCCTTGGTGGCTCTGGCGCATATCTCAGTCAGGCTGTTATAAACCTTGTCGCTCTTACTGCGGTCATTCTCTGCTGGAACCAGCATTTGAGAAATGACCACCTTAAGAAGGCTGGCAAGAGCCGTTTGGGGACCGTCAAGGTCACGAGAGAGACGGTCCAGCCAAGGGCGCACCGCGGAGTGAATGACGAAATCAGAGCCCTTTTCCTCCCAAAAGCGATCAAAGCTCGTGTTATTGAATTCCTTCAAGTGCTTGTCCCCGTAAAGCATCCAAATGAGAAACTCAACAAAGACGCAGCCAAGAGCCCACACGTCGAACTTGCGTGGGATATAGTCCGCATGAACGAACTCGGGGGATACATACCGCGTAGTTCCTGTCATAGTATTGGTCTTTTGCATGATTTTAATGCGCTCCTGTGTCCCAACTTCGTGAAACTTGGCCAGCCCTACATCGGCGATCTTGAGCATGCGCTGATATTCTCCCTCATGGAAGAGTAGGATATTCTCAGGCTTTAAGTCACCATGACGACGGCCCCGGTCATGTAGTATACTGAGAGCCTGACAAAGACCGCACATTTGCTTCAGCGCCCATGACATCATCTTAGAGTCCTCCAGTGGCCGGATGGTTTCGTCGCCCCAAAAGTCTCTCAGGTTGCCGCCTTCGGCCCAAGGGAACAGGAAAAAGCCACTCTCTTCATTGTGATATGAGTAAGAGGCAATGGGCATGATCAGATGATCATTTTTGATGTTTCGGATGATGCGAAGAGTTTCTTGCTCTTGAAGGAAGTAGTGGCCCATCTGCGGCCTGATCGCTTTTAAGGCGACCCGTATGTTCTGACCATTCTTCTCCAAGGCTGTCAGCTTTTCACTTAGATCGTTCAAGAAAGTTGAACTATGGAACTTACCTTGGGCAGCACCTTTTGATGCGCCTCATGAATACCGACCTCGTTCACGGAGCCAGAGAGACCTCCACGATGGCCAAGGTCCTCAGAAATAATAGGCAAAGGGCACCGCTTGGGCAGTTCGTAGCAGAACATGTCCTTGGTAAATACAGGAGCCAGAAAAAGCCATTGGTTCTCGTAGAAGTCGAAACGCTCTTTTCTGTTCCAACGATGGAAGGGTTTCCAATCTGAGGGAAAGGGGGTTTCCTTGTTCACGGGTCTCACAGCAGCTTCGTCCTCTTTTGTTATGTCCTGTTCAAGAGGCAGGTGTGCATCGCATAGGCCGCTGCCATATAGTTCCTTAACCAATTTGGTTTTGTCATTGACTGCAAGTGTGAGGAATATTTTAGTAGCACGTCCTTCGACGACATAGTCAACAAGGGAGTTTAGCAAATCTCCTGAGGCATGATTCTTCAGCTCGGCTTCAACAACAGACCGGGATGAAAGACGATCAATGACATCTGCCGGGACGAAACGCAGCTTGCCAGTATTCTCAGTAGCTTCGGCGATGATTGTATCGCAGAGGTCCATCTTGGCGGGAGAGGATGGGGTGGGGTGTGAGGGAATCACAGTCGTGGTGACAGCGTTGTCTGTGCACTGCCCCTCTGGTTCAACGGGAGTAGGCGAACTCGACGATTTAGGGGATGGTTCTATCGAATCGGGTGTTAGGATGGCGGGATCTAGCGTAGCGGCCGGCTTATTGCATACGTACCTTGCTGCTGTGAGGGACCAGCTTGTCCTTCAGCGACACGTGTACCGTCAGAAGTTGGGATCGTGTCCTGCAAATGCGCCCGGTGCGTCGGAGTCCTACCAGAGCCGTTTGTTTTCTAGGGAACCGTCATCAAGCATGACCTGCTTAAAGCTGGTACCTTGCATTCACATACCGAGCTTGAGTCCGAATCCTGCGGCCAGAAGCAGCAACACAATGTCATAGCCGGGAACGCCAGAGGCAAAATGACAACCTCTCGTATGACGAATTAAGACTGGGAAAAACACGAGGAGGGGGTGGAATGATCGAGTCCTCGAGTCTGCCTTGCCGCCCGGTTTTAATTGTCTGACTTCCGCCTCCTCCTCATTGTTGGCAAATCAGGCTGCCGGGGGGTGATTTGCACATTCAGTGCCAAACTGGAGATATGCCGCTAATCGAGCCCTCGGCTGGCGCTGCTGAACAGCCACTATTGAAATCCCGCATCCACTACGGGAACATATGCAACGCTGTAGGCGGTTATGGCAAGCCACTGACTCTGAAAGTCGACCGGCTGAATGCATCCTGGTGATCCCTCATCTAAGGCGCATTTGACCCCTGTAGTGGAGCTTGGCGACCACAGCCTGATTCTGTACTTATCATCAGGTATCGTATTTGTTATTAATGTTGGAAGAAATCACAGTTTGTTTATCTTTCAACTTGCCTAAAGGCAAAGTCGAACATTCTGTTTATTCCCAGATAAACGCATTGTGGGTATTTGATCTTGTAGATGCGGGCGACTCAACATCGGGTTGGGAGACGTGCATTTCATAAACGTGTGAACGTTTTTCCTTTGATTAGGTGGCTCCAAGAAACGACAAAGCAAGATCAATTGAGTTATCGCAAACATACTCAGTCAAGCGGAGATTTCTGTAGATACAGAAGAACTTTGAATTCAGATTCAAAGCAAAAAGCACATCGATACTCATCATATTCCAAATTGTAAACACCTTTCCAATGCTTGAATTCCTCAACCAAACTGAGCCTTTCTCCATCCTCTTCTCTCACATGTGTGTTGAAAAGACCACGCTATACGACATATGGGAAAACGTCGAACCGAGCCGGGACATAGAGATAGCTAGACTCGGGCAACTTTGTCGTGAACGAGTGTTATTGTATCGTGGTCTCGTTTGAGCAATGGTCCGTTGGATGCTCGGGTGTCGTAGAACGGGACACCCCTTCGCCGACCGTGACATAGTAAATATTGTGCCGCATCTCAATGTTGAAGTTCCCCGATGGCAGCAAGCTCTCTAGCCTCCGAACCAGTTGTTTTGTGGTAATGAGTTTGGAGTGCACTTGGAACTCGAACGTCTCCCGTTCTGCGTGCATTGTACTTCTCGAAGAAATAACTGCTGTATCTGGTGCCTGTCGCTGTTGGTATATGTGAAAGATGCCGGTTTAACAGTTGATAGACCGATTTGTTTAATGATTTCTTCGTAGGCTGGGGCATAAAAATAGATCGAGATGGCATGGCAATCGCAGAGCCGGGTCCCGAGCCTAGTATAAGACTTTAGATCGACGACCAAGAATGACGCCAGGCAGCCGAAACCGGCGCATGCGTGTTACATGCGGCTCTAGTCAGCATTTGAAAGTGGAAAAATTCATAGGTCTTGCTGGCGCATAACAAGGCGGCTACCTGGAACAGAGTCTGCCAGAGAGTGAGCCGTGTCGGCCAAGATGGCGTTGTTGGCTTTCTCCGGGCGCTGCACTTTTCTCCCTTGGGAGGCCTGATGGGGGGGATCAGCTGCCACCGCGCTCCCACCCCTCCGAAAAGCCAAAGGAGTAACTGGCCTACTGGCCTTACGTATTTCTGACCATGTGGCCCCCAATGAAAGCGTTTGGCGGTGGCTGAGCTGGGCCCAGATCGACCCAACCAACGACCAGTTTTTTCAGCTGCCCCCAATCCTGGTCAAATTTTGAGACATGCGAGAGCGCTTCGAGTGAGGCTGAACGAGGAGATAAAATTCCAAGTATAAGGCTCTCAGGAATAAACCAGCCTGTTAAGTACTCATTTGTTGTAAAAACAAGGGCGGTCCTTGTTGCCTTGGGCAATAATTCAATGAGGCAAATCATGTTTCTGCCACTGCATTCCTAGGAAACTCTTTGTGCCTTTCAAGTCTGCCAAACAACTCGACAAGCCCAAGACCTGCATGACTCAGGCCATCTGCGTGTCAGTCCGAGGCGGGCAGGCTCTCAGCTGCTCAGCAACACGCGGTAATGGGGCCAGACGCTAACGCCCGACCTCCGGCATGGGGCCATGTGGCAGTCGATGATGAGCCAGAAGTGGCCGCTTCCCAACGGCGCGACAGCAAGACACTTTTTAACAGTGTCAACGACACCCTTGAAGAGCTGCAGTCTCAAAGCAGCCGCGTTCAAAGTTTTGATGTCGCCTCGTACCGAGACAACCAGTTGGAGCTGCCACATATCCAGGTACAGGGAACTCACGAAGGGCCTCAGCCAAGAGACAACACTTCCAGTCACCACGATGGCTCCCGCTTGGACATTTGTCGGGATCTCCGGTCACGGACGGGTTCTGAGTCAGGGGTGTCTGACTTGAGCTTTGCAAGCATAGTCACAGTCCAGGACAGGGGAGCTGAGGCCCATAACGATTGGCAGCAGTCTGTTTTGAGGGAGCAAACGACATATACTTCGCCACGTTCACTTACAGCGGGACCCTCAGTTACCAATGGACGTTCGCCAGAGAGAAATGGTGGTGCCCATCCTGAACCCGACCCAGGCCGATCTCAAAGTCATCTCAGTAACATGAGACATGGAAGCATGACGAATTCCAAAAGCGGCGTATCCCGCTGGGTCGACCAGAAAATTGACGTTGGAACTGTTGGAGACGAAATCCGAGGGGCGTTCCTAAAGTCGGCTTTCGATGACCGCTTTTTCCTTCCTTTGGATGAACTGTGCGATATCCTGTGCCGACATGTCGTCCGAGAGCTCCTGCATCAAACTTTCAGCAAGGAAGACGCTGAGGAGCTAGAGTTTGAGATCCTCGGCAGGTCTATCAACGGCGTTCCGGCATCGCCTATGCGCAGGAGAATTTTTGCTATTCTAATCTTGGTTGAGAAAGTCGAGATGATACAAGATCTCGTAGAAAAAGGGTTTGACGACACAGATCTTCCCTTTGTATTCGAAAGCGGCAAACCGACCTGGCGGGTTCAATCCAGCCAACCTAACAAGAGGGAGAGCTTCACCCACTGGCCTATGAAGCTTGCTCACGACTTTTCCTCCCATCAACAAGAGATCCATGTTCCCTTCTTCAAGTTTCCTGGAGACAATATCTCCTTCTACCCCCTTGAGAGCAACTCCACATTACCGTTCCTTACAAACAATCAGTGTGCCATTAGTGGCTATTCTATTGTACATAGGGTCTCTATCCACAAGGCCCACCACAACTATAGCGGACAAACTGGGGTTAGTAAGTCGCAACCCATGATGAACGCTCAGCATTCTAATCCAAAGCACAGATGCAGAAGCCACGGCAGTTTGCAGTGAAAAAACTGCATCTTGCAGATGCCGAAGCTTATCAGAAGGAGGTACATGTCTTTGAAAAGCTCGGCATAGAGAAGACTGAGCCTCAGAGCGGAGAAAATGGGCAAGAAGGAAAACTTTCCAACCATCTGATACCGTTGCTGCTGGCTTACAGTCATGGTAAAGACTACTACCTCATGTTTCCATGGGCCGACGGGAATCTCAAGCAGTTTTGGCAGGCTAAACCGGCTAACCCAAACAGCTACCATGAAGTCCGTTGGTTCTTCAATCAATGTTGGGGGGTCGCTCGCGGTCTCGGCAAGATCCATCATCTTAGCACCGGGCCGAAAGTAACCATAGATGCCAGCAATGCGGCTGAACTAGTCCTGTCTCCAGTTGCTGGTGAAAAGGAGTGGGGGCGACATGGCGACGTGAAACCGGAAAATATCCTATGGTTTGCAAACTACGACGGACAGGAGAACCATTTAGTGATTTCCGACTTTGGCTTGACCCGGTTCAACAGCGCTTTCTCTCGGTCCAACGTCCTCCAAGAACAGATTCAAGGATTCTCAGAAACATACCTGCCGCCGGACTTGCACTTAGACGAGATGATTACCCAAAAGTACGACGTCTGGTCTCTGGGATGTGTTCTCCTTGAGTTCGTCTCGTGGTTCCTGCTTGGCTACAAGCAGACGATTGAAGATTTTAGCAAAGCTCGCGTTGCGGACAAGCTTGAAAGCCCCATTGTCCAACAGGACAAATTCTTCGTACTCATAGAAGGTGAAGGGAAGAATAAAGGGAAGAACGGGGCCAAAGTCAAGAGTAGTGTGATAGAGGTACAGGTTGTCACCTACCCCTCGGGGAAGCTCTACTAACAATGAGGATTTTAGTGGATCAAAAAACTGCATTCTGCGCCATGCTGTACTGAGCCCTTGCACTCTCTCCTAGACCTTATCCAGTACACAATGCTCGTACCTGTTGCTCAGCATCGCCTCAGCTGCGACAGGGTCCGCAATGAGCTAAGGGAGATATTCCAGCGATGTGAGTCTGACGAGGCATATGCTCTCAAACCCACTTTGGCAGGACCAGACAAGGGGAGGTACACTTGCTTAATGGTATGATCGCCTACTCAGCATGCGGATTTAGTAACTAATATGACGGCCAGGTTGCCAACCGAAGGAGAAGATCCCTGTCCAAGACTCAAAGTCAACGGGTCTTGAAAACAAGCGCTCTCAAACCAAACGAGGATCTGGCCAATGTAGCGGTTGTAGCAGTATCGGCTATGAGAAATCACTCGGGCTCTCTAGAGCTCGAGGCCAACGAAACTCCGGTACCCCACAACCGCAACTCTGGAACCCAAAATGATCGCATCATCCAGGAACCGAGTGTAGAATCTCAGCGCAAGATATCTCGGATACTGACAGCAAAAACAACTGGAAATACGTTTTCCGACGGTACATCTCAGGACAATGGAACAACCTGCACCCCACATACCGACCCTTGCACGACCCAACAAGAGATGAATCGCGTCGGTGCTCAATTCGATGACGACATTGACTCCACAGGCGTTTGCAAAGACATCACGGCGTCTATTAATGAGTTGCCCGAACCGAAGGGCCTTGTTGATCCCGAAAGTAACGACCTGGAGCCCCGGAACCCTATCCTAACAGAGGTATTGCCGGATGAGAACGTTCCTAACGAAAGGTCAGTTAGCCATGTATCAACGGTTCATCACATAGAAATGAAGGATACGACGATAGATACCAGTAAGTATACAGCACGAGTGTGTTTGATGAGAACAATCCGAGCTAACTCATGTCAACGGATGGTGTACAGCCGAACGTAAGCCAGAATTTTGCACAACGGAAAAGAAGAAGGGATGAACTTCGTAATTGGCTCCGAAACATGAGGAAGAAGCTATTGAAGTATATATGAGCTGGGTTTGCTACCTTGGCGCATGGGATGTGTATGCTCACTTTGGCATAGTGAATAGACGGAGGCCCTTAGTGTAGTTAAAGCGATAGAGAGTGCATTGTTTAACTTGTAAATACTAGAAAATCCTGCGCTCTGAAGCGCTACAGGGTAACTGTGCCTCTCAATTCTGTGATGGGGCGAGTGAGCCAATGAGATGGCCCAATCAACACAGCCCCAGTCGCGCCAAACCGTCAGCCGTAAGAAGAAATCTCGGACAATTACCAAGCATCAATTCAAGACCCTCACGCCACTTATCCCTGGTCCCTGGTTCTCAATCTCTTTGCAGACATGACACAATCGCGGTCCTGGCCGATTGATCGCAGTTAGAGCACCTCATATGACCTCAGCGTGGGCGTGTGCCGGAGTGTAAATCCCGCCATGCCCCCAACAGTCAGACGCTCGCCACTCGAGAAATGGGCGTCCACCGCAACTCAGGCCCAGCTGAATGCCTTCTCGGGCGCGGTAGGCGGGTTTGCTTCGGGAATTGTCACCTGTCCTCTAGATGTCATCAAGATACGGCTCCAAGCCCAGGGCAGCCTGGTTCCTATACGTTTCGCCAGCAGGTCACGGACACACCACGATGTGTATAAGGGACTCATACAAACGGCTCGTGTTATCTGGCGCAGTGAAGGCATCCATGGCATGTATCGGGGAATGGGGCCGCTTCTGCTGGGCTATCTTCCGACATGGGCTATCTGGTTCACCGTGTACCAGCAGACCAAAGTTAAATTACCTCAAGCATACCGTAAGAATGCCAAGAAGCTATTTGATCGAGAACTTGGCTCACAGTATCCCTCATAGCTCAACTCTCATCCAACCCTCACATCATTAGCATCTTATCTTCAATAGCAGCTGGCGCCTCATCAACATTAGCTACAAACCCGATATGGACCGTGAAGGTTCGCCTAATGTCCCAAGCCTACCGGCCTTCCAGGAGACGCTGGTTTCGAAACAAAAGATCATACCGACCGCATTGGCATTATCACTCATCACTTGATGCCGCTTCCAAGATGTACATGACTGAAGGCATGGGTGCGTTTTATTCCGGTCTTGGCGCGGCGTTGCTTGGTCTGCCACATGTGGCAATCCAGTTCCCGACGTATGAGTTTCTCAGACGAAAGTTCACGGGTCATGAGATGGGTGTTTCTAATGAGGACGGGGCCGACATCATAGGCATTCTGTCCGCATCAGTTTTGTCTAAGGTGGCCGCCGGTAGCCTCACATATCCGCACGAAGTGATCCGGACAAGGTTGCAGACCCAACGGCGTCCAGTACCCGGCGCCGAATTTCTAGAAGGCTTAGGGGGTTTCGGCAGACCTCAAGGTGCAGCGCTCAACAGCATGTTATTGCAGCCGAAGTATCGGGGCGTTGTTAATGCTTTTCACGTCATCCTGCGTGAAGAGGGCTGGAGGGCATTGTATAATGGCATGGGAGTTAACATGGCGCGCAGTATCCCTGCTGCCACAGTGACGATGCTGAGTTATGAATATGTTATGAGTTCGTTGTTACGATTCAAGGCTGACGGATTGGACGAATTGGACGAGATTAATGACGCATTGTAAATTATCGGTATTGTACATTACCTCATCTTAATGAGCCCCCCTTGATATCCCCAATCAAACAAGAGCGAATGTTTCGCAAGCGGCTGTTGTGTCACTATCGCCGTGAATCCAAGCCTCTCCGTGACTAATGCCTGCGACATAAGAGACTCCCAGGAAATGCATCCTGCCCCTCTGGCTTTTCGATTGCCTCAGGATGGTTGGCAGGGAGCAGCCAGCAAGAAGAACTACCTCGTCCCCAGTTTGGACATCAAAGTTCGACACACCCAGATGCCCTGATGATGTTAAAAACATCACACTGCCTCCCAGGAAAGGGTCAAACCGAATCACGCCGTCGATAAACTCCTGCATCCCTGATTCAACCGATACGTATGCCCAGGGGAGATCACCATTCTGGACGCCCATCCCTATTTCCTGGATCCACCCAAAGAACCAATCTCTGAGGCTACCGGCGTGCTTCGATCTCATTGGGCCTGGAGTTGACAGAATCTCGATGTGCGAGATACTGCAGCCTCTCAGTAAGAGCTCGCGGGATCTTGAGTATGCGAGTAGCTGAAGGTCAACCTTGCTATTGCCGCTGGCTCTTGAACTGAGCTGACTCGCTGCCCACCTCCTCATGGGAAACTTGGCAGGGACCTGAAGATCCATCACCCACGAGGGCAGCGAGCTCTGGTATCGCAGGGGCGGAAGGCTCTCGAGATACTTGAGGGAGCCTGAAAGGTGAATTGTGTATCTTGCAAACTCTTCGTAGACGCGAGAAGAAGATAGAGAGTAGTTGACGGGTAGCGGGGTGATTCCGGGTTCGAGCTTTTGTATCAGCGGCAAGAAGGCATATACCTTGTCGCGGGGGTCTCTCGCCCGGTGTGTGCGGGCACATTCCACGAACCCGGAGAAGATATCGAAGGGGGCTGAAGATATTCTCCGGCCCTGACGAGCTGCTGCCGCATTCTTGAAAGCAACCCAAGTGGCTATTCGTAATGACGCCGGCAGAGAGCTGCCTTTGAGAGACTGGATTGCGCGTAGACTCCACATCCAATAAGAAGCAAATGCCGCCCAGGAGCAGTAACCACGTCCCGCGACTAGCACAGAGTTCTTGGCGAGCAAATGCTCCTGGATGGTCCACATACGGGAGAACCATTCGTTGCGGCTGATGACACTCATGACCTCGGCATCAGCATGGCTTCCAGGATCTGTAGAACACGTCAGCCAGTGCTTGGGCATTGATCTCTGGAGTACAGCCTACAGAATCGATGCCAGAACCAGTTTGAGACGGAGTAGAGAAGATTCCATTTTCGAACCTGATCTCCAACCCTAGGCCCAAATGATCGGAGGGCATACAAAGGGGAGGAGATGAATGGGTGGAAGTAAGTCGCCTTCTGAAATACGGAGGCTATGTCTTTGCTGCCAGGACCGAGCCAGATGAGAACTCTAGAAGCAGACTCATAAATGTCTCCCATTAACGGGACCTGCCTGCTCTTCTCGGCATTTGAGCTCTGATTGATACACAGTGCATCGATCCAAAGAGTCCTAGGCTTTGTCTTCTGTCTGAGATATCTCAAGGCTGATTCGCAGTTTGGGGTGACGCGTAGAAGCTTGCCATCGCAGTACACACGTCGATCGCCGGTGACGGGCCCCCACACGTACGACAAGGCTTCATACCGAACTCTGCCAAGGCCGTTGAGTGAGACACGCTTCAAGGCTAACCGAAGCGGGTCATTGAAGTTGTCTGCTGGCTCAAGAACCGCGACCCGGGTCTCCCGGGGGCTCAACAGTGGCCGATATTCGTATGTCAGCTTGGTCTGAGCCTTGCGAGATCGTTTGATGCCATAGTCAGGTTGACTGGAGTAACGGCGGATGATAGGGACAATCGCCCATCGCTTTGACGCGCTTATCTCAAGCCATCTTCGTCTTGGCAAGAAGAAAGACAGCTGCATGCTTCTGCAGCCCACCACGTCGACGCGTCTCGCTTGTGTGGAGAGTTGGCGATGTGACAAAACAGGATCTCACGTGTTTCTGGAGTTTATGGGGCAGCTTGACCCAATGGGAGTCCAACGATAACTGAGCGTGATAAGACACTTGTGTCGTAACAAAAGTACTTAAGAGACCAGTTAATTAGCTCCAAATATCAAGTACCTCAGTAGCAAACAAAGTATCGCAATGCTTTCAGAGAAGGGGTCCTTTCGCACTCCACAACCGCGCCTTCAAAAAGAACGCGCGACTTGTTGATAGAGCAACACGAGACTTCGTTATTGAGATCCATGGTCGAATAGATGCTTCAGCGTAGTGAGAAATCGCAATCCTATAGTGACTTTTATCGCAAACCACTAATTTGTCATGTGTTGTTAACAGACGTCCTGGTTCAGCGGACTCCGTGGTTGCATAGTGGCTTGATCTCAGTAAGGGCATTAAACGTAAGCATTTTGCGCACATCGGGCAGGTAAATTGAGATTGCAAATCGCTGTAGTATGAGAAAAAAAAACTCATTAAACATTACGAGTCTCTTATGTATGGGTTAAACCAGCTCAACACGCACAATATGGCGTTGTTTCTCTCGTGCGAGGGGCATCAGTAACATACCCTACATTCCCGCTCAATGAACCCCGTCGTCTAGGTTTTTCGCACCTCGACCGAAAAAAAGAAAAAGAAAGGGCAGATCGCTTGAAATGTCCCTCAATTCATTTTTGATAATTGCATTGGTGACGAACTTGCATTTTTCTGTGCTATTTGAGGGTAGTTTGAGTTGGCCATCCATCGGTGAGTTTGCTGGATTGTGAATCTTCGTCCAACTCGACTGACGGTTAGATCGAGTTGTGTCTTCTGTGGTGTATCCTCAGACTTCCATTTGTTTTGTTTATGAGCATGTGCTCTTGAATAACCAGTGGGTAAATGTCTAATGACAGGAATGCATCTATTCGCTTGTCCTTTGGTCCTCTGAAATTGCTGGCTGATGAGTCTTGCCACACGCGTTGTGGTAGGATGCCCAAAGAGGCTGACCCAATGATTTCAACTGCCCAGTACCAAGTTTCGCTAGCCGATATTGCCGAACTGGGCTGAAGTATGGCCACCATGGCATGATTAATACTGTAAGGTGGACCGAAAGGTTGCATCTCAGATTGATGAAACACCACCATCCACACTGGTGAGTTGCCAAACCATAAACATTCATAGAAATAAAGGTTTCTAGTATCGTGAAACTTTGAAAATTGTTCAACATTAATTCCCAAGTGTATTTATGACAATAATACGTCGATTTGGGTGAACATGAGTGCCTATCGGAGGAATACATGAGTCGACGATGAAAAGACAATGATACATCACTGCAGCTCATGACAGCCTTGACGAGAGCAAACGAGAGCCCCCAATTAGACTGAGAAGCTGAAAGAGCGACCCCTTTTCTTCGGGCTTGAAGGGGAAATGAAGGAATGGATTGTTTTGTGAGCGAACATGGATTTGAGTTGAGATTTTCACACTGGCAGGTGATGAGGAATCAGTTGTGTTTTGAGCCATGCAACTCGGAAATCGCCGACACGGAGACGGGCGCCCAGGATCGAAAGCGACCAAGAGAGACACGGATGCAGATTCTTTACCCAACCCACGGGTCGACCTGATCCTATTTTCGGTAAAGGTGGGTGGATCATCACGAACACAGAGCCACCAAAGAGAATTTGACAGCAATCGACATGGATAAGGCAACGAACGACCTTATTCCGTCGGCATATCGGTATCTTGTTCCCAGGTTTGCGGCACGCTCATGTCTGCTTGCTAGTGGCGCTGCCGCCAACATTGAATCTGGTCTCCAAAGACACTAACGCTCATATCATATTGACAACATGTAGAGTGTAGAATTGACGCATCATCAAATATTTCGGCAAGACGTGTTCAGGTTTCCGAAAATTGCTCGGCTCACACGTGTGCTCGTGCTAGACTGTGCCGTCTGTTTAAACAGCACACTCTGGGGAAAGCCTTCCCCGGATCAGAGACCCCATGTGGCCAATCATGAGCTGGTTGGCTGAAAGATGGTTCCCGACTTGCCGATAGAACGGCTTCCAAATGTGGCGTACGGGCGGAGAAATCGGGGCATTGATCCGTGGTAGAGACAGCGATTCGTGGAGGAATAGGGATCGCCATGCGGGGAAGCGAGCTTAAGGACAGGGGAGGGCCCAAGGATGCCGTGCATCTGATACTCAAATTCTCGTCGTGCAATGGACTTGGGTTCTTATCGTCTGGGAAAGCAAAGGAGTTTCTCTAACTCTGATACTAGCAGGCTATAGCAACTTGATGCATTCGTGATCTATCTCCTTCTCATGTTCTCAAATCTCTTCCATTATTCTTCTCCCATGCCGGCACTTGGCCTACCTTGAATTAAGCTGACGGGAACTTTTGTGCTCGCACTTGGCGAGCAGGGGTCCGCATCCCAGAATGAAACGGCAACGCGGGCCGGCAACGAGTTAGGCAATTGAAGCGGTTCGTCGTTTCTGCAAGAGCACACCACGCAGCGGGAGCCTTTATCTCCCGCGCCTAAGTTAGCGGCTTGCAAGGCACGGTGGTTCGACAGGTCCCGGCTGGTCGCGTAGTCGGCCGATGAAGCCTCCCACCTCTTGAGTCTAATATCGACAAGGACGGGCCACGGAGCCGGGCAGCCAAGATTAAGCGCCAGAGCCAAACAGTGCCACACGATCTGGAAACCCTTTCCTCTTTGGCGTGCGGGCCCTTTTCTGACTGAGACTCGATGTGTCTCTGCTTTGCAGCTGACTCGCCTTGCAGCAGCCAATCACTAGACCCAACACACCCTGGGATTCGGCCCTACCTAACCTGATCTCTCCATCGGCTACCGCTGTGACACTGCTTCCTCAATTGGGGTCGAATTTGGGGCAGTTTCCCATCATGCGAGCCAGTACACAGGCCCTACGGCAGACGCGACGGGGGACTAGGATGGGATAGGGGGCTTGGCCGCGAGTCTCGACCAGGAGGATGCGGCATAGCACAGCACATGGTCGGAAACTCGTCCGTCGATCCGTGAGAGCGGCATGTGGCGTCCCTAATCTGTTCTCGGGGACCCCCAAAAAGCAATTGGCCTTGTGAGATCTTGGTGGTGAGCCGGATCTGCAGACCGCGTTCCACCTGTGCGACACGAGCCAAACACCATCATCCCAACTTTTTTCTTTTCATCTTTTGACAGCTGGGATTGCTATATATTCTCCATCCTCCGTTCGTGGTGGAGCAGTCAGGATCAGAGCACTCTACCTCCTCATCCATTGAACAGCATCCAGCTCCGCGCTCCCAGGGTTCATCGCAAAACAACCGTCATCATGGGGTCCTCCTCCATCCACAGCGACAGGCACGATGAGAAGAAAGATGTGCGTTGATATCGCCGACGCGCCGGGGCTCATAACTTTGCTGACGCGTTAATCACAGTTCGGTGCTCAGGTTGCTGTCACCAAGACAGCCATTGGAGATGAAGCCTTCCAGCAGGCCATGATCAAGGAGCCGCCGCCCAAGATCGCGGCTCCCATCCTCATCTTTGCCAGTATGGTCGCCTTCTGCTGCTCCACCGCCAACGGTTACGATGGCTCGCTCTTCGGAACTCTGCTCTCCAACAAAGCCTTCAAGAAATTCTTCGAGGTCTCCAACGCCGGCATTGAAACAGGTTGGTCCAACTGACCGTCTTGAGACGGCCGCAGAGAACAGGCAATTAACTAGAGTTTCATAGGTATCGTCACCTCCATGTACCAGATCGGCTCCGTCGTCGCCATCCCCTTCGTCGGTCCCGCCATCGACACCTGGGGCCGAAGAATGGGGATGACCATCGGCTCCTCCATCATCATCATCGGAGTCATTATCCAGCTCTGCACCATCCTCAATAACAGCGTCGACCAGTTCATGGCTGGCCGCTTCTTCCTGGGTTTCGGTGTCAGTATCGCTGCTGCTGCCGGTCCCGTCTACGTCGTTGAAGTCTCGCACCCCGCCCACCGTGGTGTCATTACCGGTCTCTACAACGTCATGTGGCCCGTAGGAGCTATTGTTGCTAGCGGTGCTGCTCGAGGCGGTCTTGAATACAGCGGCAACACTTCCTGGATGATTCCCGTCGGCCTCCAGCTCATGTTCCCCTGCGTCATCGCTTTCGGCGCTCTCTGGCTTCCCGAGTCCCCTCGATGGCTGTACACCCGTGGAAAGAAGCAGCAGGCCACAGAGAACCTAATCAAGCTCCACGGACATGGAAACCCCGAGAGTGAATGGGTCAAGCTTCAGCTTACAGAGTACGAGGAGCATCTTGAGATGGACGGCACTGACAAGAAGTGGTGGGACTACCGCGCCCTGTTCCGAACCCGTGCCTCTATCTACCGACTCACCTGTAACTGTCTTGTGTCGCTATTTGGACAGTGGGCTGGCAATAGTAAGTTTGGCCGTTCTTTCTAGTCTGCATATTGGATGCTAACCGATATCGTAGACATTGTCTCCTACTACTTGAGTGCTTTCCTCGACACGGCTGGCATTAAGGGCGAAAAACCTCAAACCAATGTCGCTCTTGGTATGAATGCCATCCAGATCGTCTTTGCCGCCGTTGGTGCCAGTATCACCGATACCGTCGGTCGTCGTCCCATGCTTCTGATCGTCAACGCCGTTTGCGGTCTCTGCTGGGTTGGCGTCACTGTTCCGGCCTCGATTGGAAACATCACAGACATCGACTCCGAGGAGCAGCAGGCGGCAGTCTCTCCGTCAGTCAGTAAGGCCGTTCTGGCCTGGGTCTACATCTTCCAGATTTGCTATTCGGTCGGTTGGACTCCCCTTCAGGCCCTCTACCCCGTCGAGGTCCTCAGCTATGAGATCCGAGCCAAGGGAATGGCCTTTAGCTCCCTTTTCACCTCAGCAGGTATGACAGCCCAAGCATATTCCCGCAGGCAGAGTGCATTGTGCTAATATTTGACTTCAACACAGCTATGCTTGTTATGCAGTTTGGTATTCCCGTTGCTCTCAAGAATATTGCCTGGAAGACATACATCGTCTTCTGCATCTGGTGTTTCATCCAGTCTGGCATCCTGTATCTCCTTGTCCCTGAGACCAAGAATCGAACCGTAAGTCACTGCATTCTCAACTTCCAGACTCGGCTAACCATGTGCGCCACACAGCTCGAGGAACTGGACCACATCTTCTCATCCAAGAGCCCCGTCAGGACATCGAGACAGAAGAAGGTATACAAAGTTGACGAGCATGCCAATGTGGTCGGTATCGATGACGCGGGCGGAAACAATTTCGACGCATAGGTTCACAGCACTTGTTTCGGTCTATTGATCGTCGCATCACTTACAGGACACCATATACCGCCTTCCCGTTCTACCACCTCAGATTGGAATAATGGCAGGGGATGCCAGCAAGTTGTAGTTAGGCAGAGGATCTCTTATTAGTTGGTTGTAATACATTCATTGGTGCTATCCTTGGGTCAATTTACTGGTGCCCTTTTTTGTGAGACAATGATTGATAAGCAACTACTGAATAGCTGGACGTAGGCTTTAAAGAGTCCCGTACGCATGGAGTGACTTGCTTGACAGATAGATCTGGTCATGGTGCAAGTGTTATTAAAACAGGATTAAGCTTATCGTCTTGCGATGCGATGTTGGGTGTTTGCAGCATCTGGGCTCGTATTGATCGCGTATTGGTACGTAAAATAATTGCTCTAAACGCCATCGGAATGGCTAGAGTGACTCCTTCATGTGCGCTCAAGAACCCAGTCCCCACAGACTCAGTATGGACGGACTGAAGTTTCTTGGCAGGAGAGGACGCCCATGTGATCCGCCACGGAAAAGGGTAAGATCCCGGGGTGACCCTGGTTCGAGCGCTGTGCTTTCGCCGCATAGATGTGGTCGCAACGAGACGCAAGCTGTTGAATGAAGTAGCCCGCTGTCAAAGAACCATAGTCACTGAAGTCGTGCCCAAGCTTGTATTGACATGTTTCCATCTTGATGTACTCGTAATCGCAATCGTGCACGACTTGGCGCGGCTTCTCCTGGACTGCCAAATTCCCATTCGCATTCCGATCGATTAGCCAGATGCAGAAGTCTGCATCATCAGAGTATTTGCCATCCTTAATACACATAGAAACAAACTCGGCGGCGAAGGCTGGAGGAGATGATCCACTCATCATATCGATGTGGTTGTCGGGAAAGTTGAAGTTCCAAGTAGGATCAAATTCCACCGCGATCTGATAGAATGGCTTATGATCTTTGCAGAAGTATGTGAAAGGAAAGAGATCGGATCTAGAAGCCATATAGTTCCAGTCTTCTGGTCTGATGCAAAAAATGTCTTGGCTGGGAAGTCTCAGGGCTGCCCACTTCCCATTCAGCTCAATGGATGTCCTTGAAAGCTCGTAGGGGGGAGAACAGGAAGTGTCGAACATGTCCGCATTCGCAATGGAACTCCAATCAAGCTCGGCGCCTCGAGGGTGACCAAGGTTTACCTCACCCCATCCACATCTTTCGTAGTGGCCCACCATCACCTCTCTCGACTCGCGGCACGCAGTCCAGAGCCCGGTATCCCACATGAAGGCAGATCGGTTCCCAATAGTTGCGCTATGAGAAGTTGAGGCGGGAAGGTCCTGGTAGGAAGCCACGTCTGAATCCAGAGAATAAGAACACAACACAGCAGGGGATGGGTCCAGTTTGTTGTCGCCGGACTTGAGAAAGTAGTGTAGGCCATTTCGATTGTCATCATAATGGCGAACCGCAAGCTTCCAGATGTGCAATCTCAGCTCACTCGGTAGCTTCGGAAAATAGCGAAAGGTTGATAAAGCCATCTCGATAGTTGAGCGGGAGCGATGAGAAAGTTGGACAATGGCTTGGCTGAACAGTGGCCGATACCATACTTCAAAGAAGAGACGGAGAAGAAGCCAGAAGGCTGAACGGTAAATTGGCGCCCGACATGGATTTTATAGCGGCCACTAAAAGCCAAATTTGACGTTTAGAATAGCGTGTTCAGGTTTGACTGGCGTATGGCTCCATATCTGCGTGTGGATGCATGCCAAAAGGCTACTTTGACCTGTGCACAAGGCGTGGGTAGCAACAACATACCCTGCCTATGCTAGCCCACAGACATGCAGAGAGAAGATACCATGCTATGCTAGGAACAGAAACTCAGCATTCGGGGTCTTTTATTAGTTGGTTAGTTAGTAACTTCTCCTGTCGAAGGTAGGGAGGCCAACCACAAGACCGAAGAACACGGTTTTTACTTTTCAGCAGAACCTCACCAAACCTAATACTGCGAGCACACCAACCCCACGGGGTCACTTATGAGTCACAGTCTGCTGCAGATAGCAGCAAGCGAGTTCTACGGAATCGTGGACGCAGCCTGATTTAAAGAGAAAAATCACTTTACAAAAATAGACTAGTGATCTGGGCTACATATTCCAACGCCAGCAGAGAATTATCCGATCCATGAGGAATTAATTATCCAAAATTTCCTTGACTTCGTAATTCTCGTTGGCGTAGAGAAACCAGAGACACGCGGTCAAAATAGCGATGCCACCAAGGACAGCAGAGGCGTAGTTCATCTGATCAGCGACAGCGGGCAAGTAATAAGGGAAGCAATAGAACAAAAGAGAAATTGCTGTCCAAGCTAGCATGACGATATTCGCAACAAACCCAAGTTTTGGGTACCAAAAAGGGCCGTGCTGAAAGTTGGATCGGCCTTGGATGAGAACCAGAATAACAGGGATGCTGTAGCTAATGTACTGCAGTAAGATACCCGTAGAGATGAGCGAGTTGAAAGCCAAGTCGGAACCTAGATAGAGGCACCCAAAGATGGCGGTTCCGGAAGCCGAGAAGATCAGAGACCAAAGAGGAGTATGCAGCGGCGCAGGGGCCAGTTTGCTGAGATGTCGGTGAAGTGGAAATCCAGCCTCGCGGCTGATTGTCCAGGCCAGGCGAGACTGCCAAGTTTGGATAGACCAGACTGCGCCAGCCGTAGTGATAAGAACAGGAATCCAAAGACCAACGGCGGCAGCCTTGCTACTTGTAATGCGATAGAAGAGAGCGAGAGCAGAGTTATCGGCAGCCCCGTCAATGCTTGTAACATTGAGTAGAACCGAAGTAACGACCAGCAGACCGGAGCAAAAGCCGACAATAATTGTCCATATTAATGCTTTCGGGATGTCGGTACTTGGCGAAGGCATTTCTTCTGCCAAATGGGTTGCCACATCCAAACATGAAAAGCTCCAGTTGGCTCCATTCATGCCAATGATGAATGCGATGCCTTTCTGCCATCCGGAAACGTTGACTGACGTAACGAAGAAGTCTTTGGCCGACATGTGTGTATCAGACATGGCGAACAGTGTGATGAAGATGACGGCAATAGTCATACAGCTGAATAGTAGCATAACTTTGGAAATTTTGGGAAGCGCATGCTCAAAACTGGCGCAGAAGACGGTCAAAATATTGAGAAGCTGAAAGCCGACGAATCCCATCCACCGCTTGTAGACAAAGTTGGGGTTTAGGAGCGAGATGATGGCGCAAGCGCCCGTAGGCACAGATAGACAGGCTGAGGAGCCCGTCGCGACGGCGGCCAACCAACTGATAACTGCAGTGACGTATGAGAGACCGCGTCGATATCGGGGAGAAGCTAGCCGGTTCACCCATATGTACTGGCCACCGGGATGCGGCATCGCGGAGGCAAGTTCGGCGAGGGTCGTAGCAGTTGCTAGGCCGACAAGGGCCATGATTAGGAAGCCCCAGAAGAATAGAGGCGAGCCGCCCATGGGCAATGTGCTACCAAGGACGAGAAGAAGGCCAACGGCGGTATTGGTTGTTCCATAGCCGATGCCGAGTGCGGATAGGGTCGTGAATGGCTTCACTGATTGGACAGTGACGTCTCCATGCCGGACGGACCCAGTTTCGGTAGCCTCGTTGTCGGTTTTCTCAGTCATCGTCGGAGCCTTGTTTGTTTCTTCAGCCATGGAAGTACGATGATGTGATGCTTGTGAATTCATCCTTGCGGAAGCCAACGACAAGGCGGTGCTTGTATAAATGTGTTGTTGATGGTTACCGCAGCTGTTGCGGGGAAGTTGGCGACAACCGAATGCATCAATGGATCGGAACAATTAATAGGAGTAGGACCCGTGTCTCGGAGCTCGAGTCCCACGTCTTTATCGTGATACCTTCAACCCATATCAGATTGGGCAGTGCGCTGCGAATCAGTGGTCACCGGTTGGTCGAGCTAGGTCGAATCGGGAAGGTTTGTGCGAGCCTCCTTGGATCTCGCTTCTGGGCCAAGACTGGCAATTTTGTCGTGCTGATTAGATAGCTTCATTGCTGGTAATAGCCACAGCAGGTGGGCTTTGTCTTGATAAGCAGAGTGGAAACAGGGGGACTATCAGAGATGGCGATTATCTCACTTGGTGTCGCCCCTCCTCCCTTGATGTAGTGTACCAAGTTCAAGTGTCTTCACTGTCAACGTATTGCAGCATGCACAATTGCACGGCTAGACCAATCTAAGCCGGGTCCGGAGCACCGGGCTGGTGGTCTCCGCCGTTATCTGGGGAGAGGCGGGGAAGAAGGTGGGGAAAGATACGCAGAACGCTCCGGTTATCGAGAGCTGGAGGTCTCACTCGTGATCCTTGCACAAGCTCAACACTCCATACTTTCATTTCATTTTCTCACCGTACTCTGTTGGATTGACCCAAGTGGCCGTGTCAGCAATTGAGCACGTTAGCTGTGCAGGCCTCTCAAGCTCAAATGCGCTCCTCATCAAGAGCATTCCATCTCAAGTCACGGAACGGGTGTCTCCGATGTAAAACAAGAAAGGTAACTATGCAGCTGCCTTTAATCATGGTAATGTCGACTGATAAGTTAGATCAAATGCGACGAAAAGAAGCCGGCCTGTGGCCGTTGCGAGGCCCGCGGCGTTCAATGCCCTGGCTATGCGCTCAATGTGCGTTGGTCGCAAAAGCATGAGATGCGAACCGAGAGACTGGCCCAGAACGCGGCTCAAAGCCCACAAGTGAGAACCCCTTCAAGAACGCCGCGAAGTGGGGACGAAGCCTTGTTGGCTCACCGTATGGAACGATTTGGCGAGGATGAGCAGCAGGAGCTCGACTCATGGTTAAACTCACCCTCGCAATGGGATTACATGATGCCTCCGGACCCTCTTGGCATGGTTCATGCTGCTCCTACCTTGCTTCTAAATGAAGAGCCTATAGAGTCTGTTGGTTCTGCTTGGGAGTGCTCTGACTTGGCTGGTGGAATGGCCTGGACCGTCGCTGAGGACAGTCTATCGTCATCCTTCGGTACACCATCGAGAGGCCTGGACGACCTCTTAAACAGCAGCGGCGGTGCACAAAGTCCAATGACACCAATTCCACAGGTGGTTCGAGTCCAAGAAGAAGCTCGATCATCCTTCACTCCCACAGAACATTCATCTCAGGTGCCGATGGAGTCTCGTCAACAATCTGGCCATGACTTGCCTCGCGGGTTGTTCAACATTCCCACGGCTCTTTCTGAGTACTTCTTCCGTGAAGTTATATCTCTCTACTGCGCTTGGGATAGCAAATCCAACGTCATGCGGAGCATTGTTGAAAGCATGTGGCAGTCTTCGGGTGCTCTCCACCATACCATCCAAAGCATGGCAGCCGCCTGCTTATCAGAAGACTTTCCCCATCTATTATCAGTCGCGCGTCAAGAACACGCCCAGGCCCTGGAACTTATAAAGACAAAGGCCAATTCATCTACACAAAAGCAGGCCATGGTGCTCGCAGCTACGTTTCTCGGCCACACGTCAAGTTGGCTTAGTCCGCATAACCTTGCCACAGGCATGTTTAAGGCGAGCTGCGACATGCTTGACGACATGGCTGCTGAGACTGAACTTGATACAAGCCTTTCTTTCTTCAACGACACTATGGACTACTGGGCTATGTTGCTTGCATACCTGACAGATAGTCAGCAGTTGGGCGACTATCGCCGAAACTCCCGCACAGGCCCAACGGCGCAAACAAGGTTGCTTGAACCACATCCTTATTGTGGTATCTCCCATGAAATGATCAAAGTCCTCAGAGACACCGGAATTCTGATCTTTAAATACCGAAAACATATGGCGACTGTCAAATTCATGACTGAGAAGGATGTCGATGTCTTCAGAATCGCACTACGTGAAGCTAGGCGGCTTGAGCGTATTCTCCTGGCGCATCACCCTCCGGACTTGTCCCAGGTCAAGGACCCTGGGGACCCGAAAACACCCCTGAAGCACCTAGAGCTTATGGATGAGGCGTATCAATACACCGGGCTTTTGCAACTTTATCATGTCTTCCCCGATCTCCTTAATGAGCGGTATGCTCCTTGGGATAAGAACAACATTCTACGACCGCTTCCGGCAGACAAGACTCCTACCGTTGAGGAAAGGCAATTTTGGCTGACAAAACTGGCTATGCACATTCTCGCCATATTGAGAGATATTCCGTTTGAGTCTCGCACCCGCAGCGCTCAGCCTTTCATCATGGTTGCCGTGTCGAGCGAGCTGAGACGCAACCCTCAGCATCTTCAGACACCGGGGTCTAGCTCTGCTGAAATAGATTTACCAATTATCGATCAAGCATCGATTGAAGTGGCTCGAGCACGCAAGTTTCTGGGCTCTCGACTGGCGGCATATACACATATCCTTCCCCTCCGAAAGAGTCGAGTCATTTTTGAACTAATCAATCATGTTTGGGCGGCACTGGATGCTGGAGAGCAGGATGTTTACTGGTTGGACGTGGCATATGAGAAGAATTTAGGTACCATGATGGGATGAAACAAGCTGGGGGAAATTGGCATTTTGATGTATGATTAGCCTATTTCGAAGAGGCCATGGTTAAAGCTTTGTAGTCTTGGCACCCCCTGAAAGAGCCAATTTGGCAAATTTGACCAGTGTTGCATCAGAGGTCAATTGTCCTTTCAGGCGATCCTCAGTGATAAGGAAAGACTGCGGAAACCAACCGCTCACGTCCTCGTCAAACATCATCTTAACCAAGGCTTCACCCGTTAGCCAGCACTTATCCATTCCATATCCGTTGAAACCGACAGCAATCCATTGCCCGTCGTCATCAGAGTTGCCGGTGATACATTTTGGTACTCTGCCGACGATCGGTAGTCCATCTGCAGTGTGGCCCTGGATGCCAGACCATATCGACTCAATCTCCGACGTCGATTGTGAGCCCCAGCCCTCGAGGAAGAATTCCGGCAGGACTGTCGAGAGAGCCTGCTTGGCTTCATCAGGCACGTACGTGTCATCTGAAGTCAGAATGTCTTTCATGAGAGCTGTTTCGTTCCCAATCCAAATTCTCCCTGTCAAGGCGTTCTGTTGAAGGTAGTACAGACCAGTTGTGTACAGTCCCGTCTGGATATCCAGCGTGGGTTTGTAAGACAAGCTCCAAGACCGGGATGCTCCCAAGTTCTTGAAGGCAGGTCCAGGTTCTTGAACCGACATTGTGCCCCGAAATGGATAGACTCTACCGGCTAGCCTGGGCAGCAAATGCGATGCGTGTCCGTTGGTGCAGTGAATAACCTTCTTTGCCCGGATGTTACCTCGAGGTGTTTTAATGATGTAAGGATATTGAGGATCAGTAGTTGGCGAAAACTGAACTTGAGTAACTGGCGTGTTGGCCTCGATGGCGAGACGACTTGGATATTCAGCTAGTAAACGCTCGTAGATACCAGTCAAGAGACGGTATGGCCAGATAGCTCCTGCATCGTGTTCCACCGCGCCAGACGCGTCCTTGATATTCCACCTCTTTAAGGCACTCGGTCAGCTTGATGATTTTATACAGGGTACCAATCGCGATTTACATACCTCTGGCACATCATCTTTGTTGACAATGCGATGATAAGCGCTGTACTCGGGGACCTCTCTCTGAAAGTCCAGGACAGAACTTCTCGCCGCGGCCCAAGTCTCATCGTCACCAACAGCCATGACCTTATGGACGTTCCTGATCTCACACTGATCTTGTATCTCCTTATCCATGTTCTTGACCATGTTCATCATGTGCTCGATGTTGAGTATGCTGAAACGTGTAATCTGCTTTGCGGCTTCAACACCATGCTGCTTCGCCAAAGGACCATATGTATGTCCAGAAGCGGTAACTAAATGGCCGCCATTGCGCCCCGTGGCACCGCTCACGAGTGTTCGTGCTTCTAGGACTGTAACATGAGAGCCTTCAGCAGCTTTATGCTCTAGTAACGTCTTCGTCACGCTGCACCCAGTGATTCCAGAACCAATGACGGCAAAGTCGGTACGCTCTGGAAGTGTCGGGGACTGAATAGATGCCAGAGTCGGATGGGCTGGAACTTGCCAGGCGGATATTGTTGGATTTGGGCGTGGTAAACCAGGGTCCTTCAGGATAGCTTTGGATACGTTGCCGAGGAATTGTGACATGGCTGGGTCTATGACACCACCTGTTAGCTGTTTCATATTGCATTGGGCAGCGAAGCATACTGAGATAAGCCAATAACTCATTATTGTTGGCCGGCCCATGTTGGTTTGGATCGCGGATTTTGCCGTTGGAAGCCATCTTCAGTACCGAGGATACCGAGGATCACCAACTCACTGATGTCATCCGTGAACTTATCAACCGTCCCAAGGCATACGCACACTAGAACCGAGGCCGACACCTTTAAAGACTTGCCCGCCTGATACTGCTCAGGGTCGTTGGGATGCCTGATTTGATGTTCTAAGATGGGTCGCATTGGGTGTCTCTGGATATCGTTCGGACTTGCCCCATTTGGAAGGAATGTGCGAGCGCGGGGGATCCGTGACGGTGTGGGACCAACCTCCCCCTCAACAACTGTCAAACGAAGAGATTGTATGGCCGCTCTTTACTGCTTTGTTTGTATTGTATGTAGAGGAAATACAGTAAGGCAGTTAAAAACACAGTTTCTTTTGAAGATATTGAAAGGTGACACAGATCTTGGCTCAACGCTACCTATTCTCGTGACGACTGTTGATTAAAAGACTCAGGAGATAAATCTTTAGCAGGCACAACAGCCTTGACTGCTGCCATACTACCCCTGTATCTAATTCCCCTTATTACCTAGCATTACACCCGTGATCATCGCCAAAACGTCACAATGCTGCGTTCCAGGGCTCCATCTACAATCCAAGGGCACTCAGACTCCGTCGGCGGGGGCGGCTATGGACGGCTTCTGTAGGACAGGAGTAAGGCGGGTCAATCAAAGAAAATGAAAGAAAATAAAAGCGCAAAATTTCCTGCACTCGCAACAACCGCCAAACTGCGCAGCATTCAAAGAACGATCGACCACGACTCGGGCAAAGCACAAAGGCATCAAACTTATTTATCCAGATTTTATCACGGGACTCAAATATCTTTCTCACCAATTAACTAAAACCCGCAGGGCGACGGAAAAGGTGCTGGGGCAGAGGGCTGGCTCGACCGTGTTACTAATCGACTCAACGCTGAGTTTCTCTTTTAGTTTCATAGGGTCATTACAATTATAGCTATGAGGAAGAGATACATCAGCTAGGTAGGCATCAACTATTCACAAATAGGTATTTCGGGTCGGCTTCATACTATATAATGCAGTAATATTGTTTGATATTACCATATTGCATAGTATCAAGCCGATGTAAAACGCCTATTTGTATATAGTTAATATCCCTTTGTTGGTGTGTCGCTTCCCCATAGCAATAATTGTAATGATCCTATGAAACTAAGATAGAAACAAAGATAGATAGAGACAGACAGAGCAGGGAGCGTCCTGTTTATCTTGAGGACGGCCCTATCTGTCGCAATCAGGCTCGGGAGGCTGGTTATCTACATGTTGGCCACTTTGCATGATGTCTCGGATCTAGCTAGTCTAATTGGGCAAGTCTGTACGAGGGAAATGACTGGCGTTGCACCCCACACTCTGTCATCTAATCATCACCAACCCCGCGTTCAGTGCTCTCAACCTTTGTATGTGCCTTGTGTCCAACGAACTATGGCAGATCCTCTCTAAACACATAATTGCACCTGAATCTGTCATATTTCTATTCTTTTTGAAAGCATTCCACGTCCTGAACATGGCCATCTACGTCACTAATCTTACCGAGGAGGATATTCCTGGGGCAGTGAAAGCCGTGCAGTAAGTTTTGCCGCTTGAAATGCATTAGATAGGGGTTTGGGATTGCACAGTCGCCCAATCTGTTCTCTTGTGTTGTGTCAAGATTAGTGTTAATTGACTACAACGGCCGCGAGTTGCAGCAGCCAGCTGACTTCTTTAGGCAAGCTTTTGTTGGTGATCCGTATAACGAATGGGTTTACGACCACAGCAATGTAAGCGGTCTGATAATTCACATTTCAACACCTTTAATAAACTTCCCATATCCCTATTATCGTTGCTTCATACGTCGAGACAAAGCTATCACCTGATATGACACTTGCCACTGAGACTAACTTGACAATCTCGCCAGTTTAACCAGCAAAGAAACTCAGTGTCTCTCGGCATCAGAATGAGGTGGGGAATGCGCAATGGGATTTTTCATGTTGCAAAAGAAGAAGGCAGCGATGAAGTGTTGGGTGTAGCCATGTGGTTACGTCCGCAACCAGCAGGTCAACCTTCCACGTGGAGTGACTGGATCGAAGGTTGGCGCCTCTACTTTGGCCAAGTTGGAATGAATCTGCTCTATGGCCGTGGAGGATTGAATGTCAAGGTAAAACTACACCCTCGCCCCAAAATATTATTGATTCGCCAAGATAGCTAACTCGAGATTCTCGCAGCGGTATTACATCTGGAAGGATGCTCAGGCCAAAGCTCAATCGGACATATGGACGGACCCACGGGGATATTACTTTCTTAACATCATGGTTGTACTTCCAGATGCTCAGGGAAAGGGTGTTGGTGCCAAGATGATGAAGGTCGTCACTGACCAGGCTGACGCTGAGAACATGAAGTGTTACCTGGAGTCTAGTCGCGACGTTCCAAACGTTGCCATCTACGGACGCTGGGGGTTCAAACTTCAGAAGGAGATGATTTGCGACGATGATGGAGATGCGATCAAACTGTTTACTATGGTGAGAGAGCCTCATGCCGAACCCAGCGATGGGAGATGATAAGAGCACCGAGAGTCGTACGCGATGGAATTATCATGATGTACTCATAGAAACCATTTCCTTGGACTGGCGTTCATCTGCTTAAGAGTAGATCACATGCGAGATTCGTTGAGGATACCAACCCCGTTCTGCCGAGAGACTTCACCACGGGAACCCGTATCGGCTCCGAGAGTTCGCAGATCCGGCATCGCGGTACCGAGTCTTATCTTAAACCTCCGAAGTGCGGGGTTGAGTTTGGATAGCATCGGCTCAGCCTGCCTTTATCAGCTAGCCGCGTGAGACCCGAGGTTTGACAACCCCGCTTGGGGAATCAGCATCCTCTTTGCTGAAGCATCTTCTTCTTTCATGACCATTTCTGGACATTCCCCGATAACCCGACAATCTTGATAGCCCTATTAAATTGACGGTAAGTTGAGCCTAGTCTATGCTTTCAACTTGATTCATACCTCCCATGACTGCCCGCCTTTCCACAACACTTTACTAACACTCCCAAGACATTTATAAGTTGGCCGATTAACTTACATCAAGATGGAAATCTATAAAGAAAAGGCCTCCTTGGCTCTCGCCCACCGAGATGCCTCTCTAGCCAAGGTTGAGCCGAAGTTGGAGGGTATCCCTAGCGAGCTACCGCTCAACTCCCAGGGTCTACCCAAGGCAGTCTTGACACCCCGAGAAATCGAGATTACCGAGAAGTACTCCATTACAGAGCTTCTTTCTTTACTGCGCGAGCGCAAAATCACGGTTGAAGAAGTTACAAGAGCTTTCCTTCGGCGAGCTGCGTTGGCTCAGGCTGCAGTAAGCCCAACCCATCGCCGTTGATGAGAAGCCTGTTGATACTAATGAGGTATCTAGACAAACTGTGTTGTTGAACTTATGTGGGATGAAGCTATCACTCGCGCTCGGTATCTTGATTCTTTGCCTGAGCCTAAAGGAATGCTCTTTGGTCTCCCGATTTCTACCAAAGAGCACCACGGCATGGTTGGCAAAAATGTGACAACGCACGCGTCTTTTACGGCTTGGGTCGGCAAGGCCCATGGGTCTAATTTGCTATACGATACTTTGTATGATGAAGGTTGCGTGTTCTACGTGCGAACAACTCAACCGCAAACCATCATGCATCTGGAAACCATTAGCGTCATCTTTGGGCGAACGGTCAACCCTTATAACCGAAATTTGACGTCCGGAGGAAGCAGCGGAGGTGAATCTGCTTTGCTCGGTCTGCGAGGAAGTCTTCTTGTGAGTCTAACTCCTCCTCCATTCGCACAGTGTATAGCTCTAACGTGGACAGGGCGTTGGTGGTGATATTGGCGGTAGCATCCGGTGTCCGTCGGCTCACGTTGGTGTTTATGGTTTCAAGTGCGCCATTATAGAAACTGAGGTATAAGAATTATCGAGTGCTAATCATCCTTTCCAGGCCAACTCTTAAGCGCATCTCGGTTATGGGTGGACGCGCACCCATGGCTGGCAAAGAGACGATTGCTTCGACACCAGGTCCAATGACTGTTGACCGTGAGGCTCTCGAGCTATTCATGAAAGCTGCCTTGTCGTCAAAGCCATGGCGAATCGATCCGTCTCTAACAGTTAAGGAATGGACTCCCCATACCTTTGACAGACCTCTCAAGATCGCGGTTCAATGGTGGGATGGTGTCGTCCAGCCCCACCCGCCCATGACTAGGGCCTTGAGGGAGGTAGCAGAAGCTTGCAAAAAAGCAGGCATGGAAGTTGTAGACTGGGATTGTGAGCCACTTTTCCACCGCAAGGGCTGGGAGATTCTCTCTGCGTTGTACTGGCCCGATGGAGGCGAGGAGGCTCTTGGTCTTCTTGAAGCTACCGGCGAGCCCATCCTGCCGTTGACCAAGTTCATCATTCAAGAACAGCCGACAGTCAAGAACATGACCCAACATGAGCTTTGGAAGGTATGTATGGTGTGTCCCTTGATCGAACTAAAAATGCTGACGTGGCTTGAAGCTGTGCACGGCGCGTGACGATTACCGCGCTGCCTATGCCCGTGCCTGGACATACACAGGCAACGAAGACGGAAAAGAAGTCGATGTTATCCTTTGCCCGCCGTCCTTTGGAGCCGCGACTCCACATGATCAGTCGCGCTATTGGGGATACACGGCACACTGGAACCTCCTCGATTACCCGGCTGCCGTCTTCCCTGTCACGACGGTTGACCCTACCAAGGATCTCAAAGATACCGAGTACGTCCCGAAGAACGAGGAGGACAAGTTCGTATATGAAATGTATAGCCCGGAGAAGTATACCAACGCTCCTGTGAGCCTGCAGGTTGTTGGCCGACGCCAGCACGATGAGCAGGTTCTCGCAGCGCTCAAGGAGATTGAACGTGCCATGGGTAGAAAATAGAAGTTTGAGGGCAGATGCTGGTTGGTTAGAGCTTAGTCCTAATAGAATTCTACACCTTTGATCTCGCCTCGTTCTCGCCTTTCGCTTTCGCTTTCGCGTTCGCTCTTCGCATTTCCAACGCCACCCTGCAGCAATTTGCTGGGTCAGGATGTACGTCAGTTATTGAGCCACATGACGGGCAGTGCGTTGTGAGACCTGGGCTGATGATTAACAGCTCCCAATCATGAATCTTTGTAATATGGCTTCTCCTGCGGATTATGTGCAACTCCGACCGTACAGCAAAATTGCGTCGGACTTTGAAGCCACGGCTGACAAATGTCGTTTATCGGCCGGCAATACGAGCAGATCTGGTACACACAGTAACCAGCCACCTTTCTTGCACTTGCATCAGAGCTAACCGGAGTAGAATATATGATGCAAAGGAGCTCCCGGCCTAAAAATTCTTCCGGTGAAAATGCGGACTTTGAGGCTCATCCGCACGTCGACCGAACGAGGCATATGATTCGGCGCAATCATTGGCCGCGCAGTCTGTGCAGTCAGCTTATCGAGACAGGACTCTCGGCATAACTACTGGTCCGCCCACCTAGAACTTCTAGCTTCCTCATGAATGGTCAATTTACAACACCACAACAACGTACGGCTGAAGGATAGGAGGGCAGTCATAAATCATGGACTATAAATATTCACTGATGGCTGGATGAATTTGTGAAGCCATTATTCGATTCAAGTAGATCAGCAGCAATTTACAACATCATGGCAGCAAAGCGAACAATTCTCATCACAGGATGCTCCGACGGGAGTCTTGGGTCGGCTCTAGCCGTAGCCTTACAAAATCATGGCTGGCGCGTCCTTGCTTCAGCCCGCAATCTCTCCAAGCTGTCCGCTGTCAAGGCAGCCGGCATTGAATGCGTGAAGATGGACGTTGGGTCTGATGAGTCTATCTCTGCTGCCGTCGAGCACGTCAAGCAACTCACTGGCGGATATCTGGATGGCCTCGTCAACAATGCTGGTACCGGATACAGTATGCCCATCATCCATGTCGACCTAGACAAGACTCGCGATCTATTCGAACTCAACGTCTTCTCTGTCATCAGGGTCACGCAAGCCTTTGTCCCTCTGCTCCTCAAGTCCAATAACAACCCTTTGCTCATCAACAACACTTCGGGAGCCGGTTTGCTGGGTTGTGGAGTACCGTTTCAAGGAGCCTACGCCGCGTCCAAAGCGGCTGCTACAAGCCTGACTGAGAGTCTACGCATTGAACTTGCTCCTTTTGGCATCCGAACCATCAATCTCGTGACTGGAGGCGTCCAGTCGACCTTTCACGCCAACTCACCAGATGCCAAGTTGCCTGCCGATTCCATATACAACATAGCCAAGGAAGCGATCGAGGAACCCATGTCTGGCAAAGAAGTCGGCATTAATAAGCCTCATGCAACTACATGGGCAAACCAGGTTGCCAAAGATCTGAGCCAACGCAAGCCACCTTACATGATCTTCAGGGGAGGAAAGGCCGGCACGGCGAGACTCGCTACTCTGCTTCCGATCGGGACGGCAGATGGGACTATCAAGAAGATAGGTGGAATAGACGTCTTGGAGCGCAAGATTCAGGAGCAGGGTGGGCTGGATAAGATTAAACAATCGTGAGCGCCATGTATCACAGCTCACGGCTAGGATGGGGGTTTGCTGTAAGTAACCCAGCAAACCAGGTTGTTGGATTCTGTCAATTAGAATGCGTTTTTTTCCTTAGCCACTGTCGGCGCGTTTCTTTGCAATTTTATAGACGATAATAGACGAACTTCGACTCATGATCAATGAAGTTCCCCAATGATCAGAGCTTGGCCGAGTCGTTTGTTGTTGCCTCCCTTCTCTGGAGTGCTCCGGCAAGAACCCTCTCGATGATTTCATGATACTCGACGCCGTTGTTTTTGGCGATCCAGGTATATAGGGAGTAGTCTGGGCGTATGCCAAATATCGGGTTTGCCTGAGCCCGAGTCAGTAATATCCGGGTTGTAGTACACCAGATTGTAGATGCATACCTCGATGATGTAGGGCTCGGAGCCTTGCGACTCTGAGCTAAGCCGAATATCAATGCGACCACCGTCTCGGCATCCCAGAGCTCTGTAGGCTGCGAGGCCCATGTCGGCTACTTCTTTCACCAAGAGATCATTCATATCGGCGTGAACATGCCCCATATCCTTGCCTGTGCCGCCACCCGTTTTGGAAAACTTGGTTGCAAAGTCAACCAACTCATCATCGCTTTCCCTACCCTCGGGATTGTACCACGTTACCTCAGCTACCCCAAGAACTTTGGAGCTGTCACCAGTCCCGAGGACTGCAACTGTGAATTCACGTCCACCGAGAAAGTTCTCGACGAGTATCTCTTGGTCTTTGAACTGGGACCGCAAGCTGTCAACCGTCGGCCCAAGGTCTTTCTCCCGGATGATCTTGTTGGCTGGTGTTATACCGTTGGATGTTGAAGCGTAGGCAGGTTTTGCAAATAGTGGATACGAAAGACCTTTGCCAATATCACCATAGTCGACAGTCTCTCCATGCTTGGGAACAACGACGTATGGACACGTTGGTAGCTGATAGTGATCGAGAAGCATCTGCAAGAAACCAATTGATGAGCCACAAGCACTATCAAAATGAAAAGCACTCCGCTTACCTTTGTCTTTCCCTTGTCGATGCACATGGCCAGTGTTGCAGCATCAGAAAACGTGAACGGAATCTGGTATGCTTCTAGCAAGGCCGGAACTTGAGACTCTCGTGCCGTCCCAAACAGACCCTCACTGTAGTTGAACACGACATCCCACGCTTTGTGATCTTCCTGGGCGAGATGTTTGACAAGAGTCTTGACACCGGGGACATGTACCACACGATGGCCCAGCCTCTCGAGGGCCGATGCGATTCCATCGATGGTCACGTCATCTGCGAGATCGGCGCATTCGACTTCGGAGTATCCTTGATCGAGGTAAAAGGCCTTTGGGTCGTAGATGAAGGCAACGTTGAGGCCTGTGCTTGCCATGGACCCCATCTTGTCGCGAATGATGATGGGCGCTTACGGTCGGCTCAAGGTAGTTTTGGTTATGCTGGACTGACGCAATCGAGCGAGTGACTTGGCGATACCAATTGACTAGTTTGCATTGGATCAAAATATTGGAGAGGACTAGGCAATGAGCCCTATGTTTAGGAACAATGCAACCGATGCTACCTCTTGATACCGTCCGGGGAAAAGCTCTTCCAAAAAGATATATACCTAAGACAAATAACCAAACCATTTTCACGTGTCAATTCACTGTGTATTAGCAGATTTAGGGGGCTGGACCTTGCTACCACATATGACGTTTGGCAACGTGAGGGGCAGAATGTATGCCCAAGTCGTTGACGTAAAGTGGTGAGCTATCGGCTTTAGGGCGGGCGTTAGAGTATTGACGGACCATGACACGCGCGTTGTTATTTGTCGCCAATTCGACAGGTAAGATATTTCTGGACCCCAGAGTTTCTCCCAGAGACACGGCAAATCAACCAAGCGATCCCATTGCATGGTTGTTGCGCCCCCAACGCCTATCGCGCAGCTCCCCGAGCGAATAACGCCATCAAAGCTTCCCATTGCTCATATCTTCACGCATCGAGGGAGTCCGTTTCTAGATCTCCAGAATAGATGTCTACGCTAGATGTCTTACAACAACGTCATGGTCGGCGCCTCCGCACCTATCACAAGACGCATGTCCATGATTGTGAGATTCAAGGCTTGAGATTGTAGCCATGATATTTCATAATTCTTCTTTTGGCGGAGGTGTGATGTACTCGTACAGCAGTTAAAATCTAATCACCCTCGCGCGTCACTAGTGTAGTAACTTGTTAGTATCATAGCATAGCGGCTGCTCGCCAGGCACAATGCAGGATATCTCACCCTATATACGCGGCTTCAAGGTTCTGCGTCTGTGACCACTGATCTACATGGTCTGTGCACTTTGGTGCATGCATCTCAAAGGAAATTCTGACCTTGAAAGTGTCTCTATAGATGATACGGATATAAAACAAATCTTGTCATTCCTGGGCGATATTCGGTAAGCGGAGCGACTGGAAACCTATCACATAGGCTTGCTGCACGCTCAGCTACTTCTGAGTGGGACATTGTTGGTGGTGAAGAAATGCTGCCGATGTGTAGAAAACACGTTCTGTGGTCTTGTGGCCGGCCTCTGTGACTTAGCAGGAGAAGATAACATAATAAGATAGCGAACAATCAATCTCTTGAACAGCAAACAGGGATTACAACTCTAACTCAATGCATAGTTGAATAATTTTTCAGTTAGCATGTAGCATTTGTTTCGGTTTATGAGCAATAGGGCTCGGTCTGGGTCCATGGCCCCATCCTACACCTCATTCGAGAGTGGATGAAACGCATTCTTCTTCTGCTCGATAATTCCACTCCCCCAGGGATCCGTATCAATCTTCGCAATCGGCGTCTTACACTTTGCCTTTAGTGCAGCCTGGGCCTCCTCGCTATCATACGGGACACAGTCGATTCCAATATGACTATCCATTCCGTCGCAAATGATGACAGGGTCTCCGCCACATGGTGTCTTTACGTCAAAGTCCGTCAGAGTAATGTTGGAACAGACGGCGTCTTCGTTTGCTGAACATGACAGACGCGCAACGGCGTTTCCGTAGACACCGGAGGTGTAGCCGGTAAAGTTATGGAAGTGGATGTTTGAGATTTTCATGCCTGAAGGGTGCTTGTTGCATTCTTCGGCGGTGATGTTGAAGTAGCAGGAGTCGAGGAAGATGCCATAGTCCATCCGTGCCACCCAGAAGTTCCTAGAAGATTTGATGTTAACTGGTAGTTCGATGACTGTTAGATGTATCACTCACTTAAAAGTGACATTGTTGACATATCCTGTGCCAGTTTCAGCACCAGCCCAGACCTTGATTCGTGCTCCAGAGTACTGCGCAAGAGATTAGTATCTCGATTGATGACCTTGATATGCATGACTTACGTCTCCATTCAGCATCCAAACGTTCTCGATGTGCACGTCATGAACGTTGGAGACCTCGCCCTTATACTGTCCTAGCGAGCCCATAGACTATAGTTTATGTCAGCTTTGAAGTTTTGTTTCACAGCACCTTTAATGATCTTACCTGACCGTGCGTCCCGTTGCAGTACATCGTGTTGACGTACAAATCGGAGCTATTTGGCTTGGGCGAGAAGCAATCGTCATCAATGTTGACCCACGTTCGCTCAATACGAACGGTCGAGGTGTTCATGGTGTTCATAAAATCCGTGTTCTTGGGGATGATGCTTCCGTTGTTGGATAGGGCGGTTGCGACGACGTCAGTGTAACGGATGTTCTTGGAGCTGACGATAAAGTTGTTCCAGCAGGGCGAGTCTTTGAGGTGAATTCCAGACACGTCCAGATTCGTTGTGTTCTCTGCGTAGAAAAGAATTGGACGATAATACTTGTTGTCGGGATTGAGAATGCTAAAAACCAGCCATTAGGTCTCATAATTCCTGAGTCGTTCGCTTCAACTTACGAGCCGGTTCCAGCCTCAAATTCGTTCCACCATCGCTGTCTGTCGTCCCATTAGCACTTATAAAGAAGACATTTGGGACAAAACTGTAGCTTCCAACGTACCCTTGACCTTCAATGACTCCTTTTCCGTAGATCTTGATGTCCTTTCCTCCCCACTTCCAAAACATGATGGACTTCTGGAACGGGTGATACCAGGCGTTTTTCTGCCAGTATTCGACATCATTTGTGAACTAGGCCCACCAATTAGTCTCTCAAGGACCCATCATTGACCGCCGCAATTGCTCACTCGAATTTCACCGTCGAGGTGGATGTGAATATCATTGAGTCCTGTCAAGTCCAGAACCTTCCCGATAACAAACTTCTTTCCCTTAGGTAGATAGAGTGTGCCTCCATTGTTAGCTCTCAGTACTCCCCTTTTGAAACCCTCTGACACATCATCGGAATCATGTCTGGAAGGACGAATCGTGACAATCTTCCGGTGGTCGTGCTTCGGAGGTTTGTAGGGGTGTTTGTCGCGGAACTCGCTTACATCACGGGGCACGCCGGCTGGCAGAGTCACAGCATCGACTGCCGTGATAGCCAATGCTCCCACAAGAGACAGAGCCCGGAGTAGATGCATGATTACGGAAGATGGTTTCCCTTAGAGAAACCAGCAAGACCACGGTGCACAGCTGGGAACAAGAGAATGGAGGTCCAAGCACCTTTTGAGCCGAGGGAGATTAAGTACTTTAGCTATCAAGGTTTTCTTTGATCAATCTCAGACGACTCCATGAGCGGTCTGTTGCCCCCGCAGCCCCGGCCTCGTCCTAAAGAGACAATCCATAACCTGGGGACCCGTGTCGCCAAGCCGGAAAAGTGGTGTCGTTGCTCAATGATGCGGGGAAAACCTTGGGTGCAAGTAGCGGGGAAATGCAACTTGACAGAGCTTGGCATGACGATCGTCTTCAAGCAAGGTAAAATGAGACAGCCATTGGTGGAAAATACCGTCTCTTCTACTATCAAGATAGGGTGCTAATTTAACCCTCGGAAGACATGAGCATCGGTTACTACGCTCGCCTGTTCATGTACACATGCGCCAGGACTGGCCATCGGTTAGACACAGGAGCCGGAAAACCGGATAACTGCGCGCCATGAAAAAACACACCAGTGCAAGCCTTTTCCGAGCTTCGGCAAGACAAAGTTAAATTCACGCTTAACAGTTCTCATTTCTTGAAGAGCTTTGAACTACATGGCTGATAAGAGCAGCACCTGGTTCATTGTCTAGGTAGATATTCCAAGACCAAGAACCAATCACAACACCTATTTTATCAAATCCATATCCAAGACGATAGCCCAGAATGGCCGGCAGTGATAAATCAAAAAAACTATCTTGGTAATGAACTCTTGTTAGGAGACATCTTCGATTTCAGGAAATGTGCACGATAGATACCGTATTACCTCGTGACATTGAGAACGCCCGGTGGAGACACTTTTCTCGCTTCGCTACACGCTTTAGCTCTTATAGGAATAGACAAGATATAACTCTAATAGGATCTCATTCGCTAGCAACTCAGAGCTACTTATCTAAGGCTAGGGGGAACCGCTTCCCGCCCTAGCTAGCCGATAGAAGCTAGATCGTGCAGCGAAGCGAGAAAAATGTCTCCACCGGGCGTTCTCAATGTCACGAGGTAATACGGTATCGGCGAATCATCTCCCTCTGAGTATCGGGCTCTTGTACTGGGCGTATTTCCTCCTTATCCCAGGCGCACACCGCCCAGGAGCCGAATACCTCGACCGCACCACATCCAAGAACACCAGGACTTCCGTGGATGCGTGAAATGGAAGATTTTTCACGCGCTCTTTCCTCCCATAACGGCCAATTAGCTACAAATTTCGACAAGTGTCGATTTTTTCGTCGTTGCAGGATGTAATCCAGCCACGCGGAACCTTTCCGTTAGAATGGTCGATCGCAAGTTGCACCAAAAACGGCTTGGTGGATTTGACGAACTAACTTGAGCCTGAGACATCGCGCTGAGGGACAACATAAGTCCGGCTCCATGAACGCTTGAGGGGGCTGGGAGTCATTCCATCATCCCTGGTCATCTCGAGTGAAGAACAAATACTTCATCAATCCTGACCTGTTTCTCAACTCCACACCGTTAACTCCCTCATACAAAAAACAACATCACCAGCAAAATGTCGTCGCCCATCTCCCTCGGTGCCGCCGTTCCGGCCGTTCCGGTACTTCTCAGCGTCACAGGCGTAAGCGTTGGTATCTACAGCTTCGTGTCACCAAACACGGCCATCCGCATGTTTGGTCTACCACCCCCTGCACCTGAAAAAGAGTCAACATCACCACATGCCGCAGCCTTCCAGAGATCAGTCGTCTATGCCTATGGCATTCGCAACGTTGGTGTAAGCATTGGTCAACTTGGACTCTTGGCATTTTGGCAATTCTCCTCAATCTGCCGGGCCAGCCCATTGGCAGCAGCGGTCACGAAGAGGTGCTTGGGGCTTTGTATGATGCTTGGAACTGTTGTTGGACTTGGGGATGCGGTGATTATACGTCAATTTGCTAAGGATGAGGGTGTTGTTGGGGAAGCCAAGGCCGAGGCTACCAAAGCGAGTATCAACCATGCGGTCACAGCTGTACTCATATTCGCGACGGGTGTGTTTTTGTATCTGTAAATGTTGGAGTGTACTGGCTCTGGGGCGTCGGAACGGGTCACGAATTTGTACACTATGTAATCGAAAATAATATCTCCACTCTTCATCTGTGTATCAGTTATGACTGGCTTTGGCTGTTTTTTGCATATTAAACTATGTTGAAGCTACCCATACTATACATGTCGCTTATAGACGCTGGTTATGCATTACTGGCTGACGTTGGTGTTTCAAATCTCAATTATCTGGGTCCTATTCTATGGCGTGCAGTTTGCAACTCCTCCTGCAAGATGCTTCGCGGCATCTCTAGCACAACTATTTACTGCTTCCTGTGCAGACCACCGGTGTCACCGGTATCATGGATAGCGTTGGGCACGGCCCTCTCAACGCTCTCTGGCAGCTTCTCTTGAATCTTCTGGGGAACAATGGAAGCTTCACCACCACCTTTGGCGTGTGACTTGTTGGTAGACTGCCCTGGCTCTGATCCAGTGGGGTGAACCTGTGGAGAGTGTTAGCTAATCCTAGTTCTAGACCATACAAGATTAACACGTACAGAATCGGGTAGCTTCTCCTCGAGGCCTCTAGGTGCCTTTTGTTGGACAGCTGGGGGAACCTTGGATTCGCCAGTGGCATGAGACACGCCCTGGCCGCGCTCATTCTCGGAAGGGATAATACCAGACATGATTGCTAAAATGTATGGAATAAGGGGGTTGAGTTGTGTTTGCGTTAAAGTAAATTGGTGACTGCGAGAGCTAAGAAGTGATGATATTTTGGAGAGGATGTGATCTAATACTTTATACACCTTTCTGCGTCTTATTTAGGCGTAATAAAGGACGTCATGACTCTGTCGTTGTAATCCAGAATGAACCATGTCAAAGTCATGTGCGTAAGCATGGCGTTTCACCTAGTATCGCGGTTGTACTCGGTCAGTATTCGCCCTTGAATAATCGCGAGATGGAGCAAGTCGCCCGCTATCGACCACCTCCTAATCCCGATTACGCTAGACCATTTTCTTCGGACTCCCGGTTGATCGACGCTTGCGGCGTCATCGCTAGACAACAATCCTATTATCGATGACGTCTTTGACCCTCACAGAGATTCACACGGTATCATGGCGCAGCAAAGGCGGCGTGGTCGCATCGCAACCATTTGGTGAGCTGTAGTCAGAATTTCAGTACTGCTTACTGCGAATGTATAGCTGCATGAATATTGTGAAAGCTCTATTCCAGATCTGATGAATGGTGCTCTAGAGTAAGCCATCAGAAGCGGTTCGATGACAAGGTGGCTTACATTGTATCTTATCTAACAGAGTTACTACTACTAATGTCAAAAAGGCGATTGTGTTATCTTTCACTCGCATTCAACAACGCCTAGGTATTGAGGCTGAGTCTTGCGAATGCGAATGCGATGACAACAGGAAGCAGGAAGTTCGTCATGTAGTTTGAGGCTCCAACGTCAGAGCTGATTGGTCATGACCCAGAGTCGTGGCGTCACCACTCAGATGTCCACTGTCTAAGTATGATATCGTTTCCGAGCAACGCTCGTTGATGGAATTGCCCATGCGTACGGCTTACGTGTCAATGCCAACCTGGATATTTTGGCCGGCGATGGGGCCATATCTACCGTCAATCAAGGTACAACTTGCCGACTAAATAGATCAGTCTTTAGTACTATGGTTATCATTCCGGTTCTTCTTGAAGAACGTAGAGTATATCTCGGTGAAGTGTACATATCGATGATGAGAAAGGAAGGGGTTTCTGAAAGCTATGCTATTCAAAAACTAGAAGTATAGATAAATTTGATTCAGGGTCCGTAAGGAACACCCGCTTATAGACAACTCAACTTCTTCCATATAAAGTTCATTCCACTCACAAGACCCGTCAGGCCAGTATACAAGATCAAAATACCGTACCCACTGCCATACCCTCCCAAGGCTTTCCCCTGCCACGGCATGCCCTTGATGAGCGAGTCACTCAGGGGTCCTGCGATGATATTCCCAACTCCCCGCCCAATGCAAAGCTGACCATGTACCATGACAGGGTCTGCATATGGGTACCCCTCGCTTTCGCCACTCTGAGATACATTTCTCATGATTCCTGGCCATGTCGATGACCACGAACCTCCGAAGAGGCCATACAGAATGCAGAAGACGTACAGGAGAGGTAGAGATGCCGAGAAGCCCCAGAGCAGCAGGACAGATGTAGCTACACCCGTCGCTGAGATGATGGTGCGAGTCGTGACGGCAAGCTTATCACTTAGATAGCCCATCACCATCATGCCGATAGTCGTGGCTATGTTGACGAGCATGACCGTCAAAGCGGACAAGAATGACGAAGCTCCAAAAGTGGTGCGGGCATAAGTTGGGAGGTAGATGGCTGGAAGAAAGTATCCTGTTGCCTGAATAACGTTGGCCAACTGATGCAGGATAAACAACCTGGACTTGACGAATCGGAAGTTAAATGGTCGATTGTGAGTCACGGCCGAAATTGGCAGTCTAGGCTTGATAAAAAAGGCCAGAGGAGCTGAAGAGACGAAGAGAATACCAGCGCAAATACGTGCAGCTGTCTGGAAACCGTAGTTGTTCAGCAATGACTCGAGAACCACGGGCAGGACGACACCTCCAGCTCCGGCAGCGCTCCAAACGATGCCGTATGCAAGACCTTTACGCCGGACAAACCACTCGTCGATGTAAGGGGTGCAAGGACAGTAAGCGACACAACCTCCGATGCCGTACATGATTCCTTGTGTCACAATGAGCTGGGGCACTGTGGTGCAAAAAGAGCTCATTGCCAAAGCCAGAGCGGCGATGAAGAGTCCTAACAGGGTGAACCAGCGCGCTTGTCGGGGGAAGAGACGGCATAAAGCGACAACAAATGGGGTTCCTATGTACATGATTCCCTGTTATCTGGGTTAGATCAACTGATATGAAGCTGCAATGGGATGAGACTTTTCACCGTCGTAGTTGTTCCGATGGCGGCAATGCCAACTGAGCCCGCAAAGGGTTCATGATGGGTGTAGTAGTCTTGAAAGACACCAAATGAGAAGCCAAAGCCTAATCACACTCAGTTAAAGCTCCGGAGCGTAGTGAGCGCGATGCTAAGATCTCACCGAATGTCACAGCTTCAACAACCCAGCAAGCCGCTAAGAACAGCCACGCCTGCTTGCCAGTGTCGGCTGGCGGCAAGGAGAACTCGGGACCTTGAGCCTGGGGCTCGGAAGTGTCATCTGGGGTATGTCGTCGCTGGACGCTTTGACTTGTGTCCCCTGCATTAAGATTCTCAAGTTCGACCGAGCCTTGAGACATAATGAAAATGCGCTTGTGCGATAGCCTTTAAAACAAATCAATGGCAAACACCACAACGAAGCTGCAAGCAGAGTTCGTGATAGCAATGTGTTCGGGGCCTCCGGGTTTCTCATACAAATAGGAGTCATGAAGGCGGGGGGAAGGATTCTTGAGGTAATTTCTTACACGCAGACATATACAGGCAAAACACGTGATGCTCTAGAAATCTGACGTGCTTTTGTTCGGTACAACCTACTAAAATAATGATACGTAAGCTTTCTATTACCATGGTGATTTCAATCTCTTCTGGTGCAGTACAACGGTATGATTTGCTCGCTCCACATGCATCTAGGTCAAGCCTCTCCACAACTATAAGACTTTCAAGATCACTCCGCCTATGCTAGAGAACATGCTACTTATAGCTGAATTGCCAATGCATTCTAATGACTAGCCATATCGCGATATAGCCCGTCCAGTCCTTGGTTCCCGATAGTATACCTATTGCTCGGGCCTAAAACGGTCTTCCGCAGTCCTCGGTTTCATCCATGCATGCTGTTCCGGCTAATACCTGCCCAAGTCGGTGTCTGTTGGAATACCAGCGAATAAAGGCCTGTGAAAGAAGAGTAACACAAACGCAACTAATCTGTATTCGATTAGTACAATTAAGATTATGGCACCATAAGAGAACTTACGCGCAAACAAGATTAATAATCGTAGATGCAGTCCTGACTGTCACCTCACCCTCCCATCCCTCGTTTCTGATGAGGACCTTTGTAAAGACTACACCAAACCCCAACCTATGCCAAATCAGCTATGACTCCAAGTTAAACGCCCTCTTTGGTTATATCTAACGTACGAGACAAGTCCATCGAAGATTATCGTGGCCCCAGAAAAAATAAGCCTGCTCTGGGTCTGTCGGTTAGGTTTGAGGGTGATGATCAACCAGGTGGACGTAGCAATGAGAAAGAAGAAGATTCCAAGCTTAAGTGACCATGTTAGACACAAACTCATTCTTTTCCAGAAAACGACAGTTCATACAACAATGCACTGAGCAAGCTCCTTTGACTCTTTTTTGTCACTCTGGCTGTAGGCCACGGCAGACAAGACCAGAGATACAAGATTCAGGATTGTAAAAAAGGTGATACCCAAAATGCAGATTTTTTTCAAATGATTGATGGCGGGATGGAACTTTGCGTTCTGAGCCTGGTCGACTGCGGCATTCGGCATCTTCGAGTTGAGGGCAAATTTCGCGTGTGCGTTGTTAGAGACCTCTCGAGGGAGCGTCGACTGCATTAAGTAAAGCCAATGTCCTGATCTCACCCGCATTGAGCCATCAAGGAAACGTTGCAGTAAGGCTCTGAATGTGCATTAGGACGATAATATTACAGCAGCAGCAGCAGCAGCTAGCGTCAATGATTTCAAGGCTTATGTTTTCGTCTCCCTGTCCCGGTGAGACTACTTTGCCGATCATTGTCTCATCTAGAAGTGGGGGCCAGGACCACCTGATTTAATTGGATCGGTTATCGGTACGCAAGACTTGGCTTCCCTCAGCCAAGATCACCACGGCAGGCATCGAGGTCATCGCTGACGATGACGAGCCTATCACAAATAAGGTAGGGGGGCATTGAGGCTCTTTTCTATGCTACAAACTTGGCATGAGGCCACCATTTCGCCGAGCACGTACGCGAGTAAATGCAAGAGCACTGCGGGTTGACAACACGATTGATACATCGATCGTGAGGCAGAGCCTCAATTTTAAGAGTACCTCTGGTTAGTTCATGATGAAAGTAGAGAGGGTTGATTGGGCGAGGTTGTACGACTGACAGGAATTGCCAGCTGGTACTCCATCAAGAGCCTTATCATGCCTGGTGATTGAAGCTTAACCTTCAGTTGACTCAAGCGAGAGTCTCCGCAGGGTCAACTCGAATTAGCTACGGAAGAGTCTTCTTTCTATGAACGAGAAATCACAGTTTTAAGTCGGATTGTATTCATTATCGTTCCTTGTGATATAATTATACTATGTCCATACAAAGCACTGAGACGAAACGTGTCTCAACTTCACAACTTCCAGCCTCTACCAAACCCTGGTAAAGCAACATAAAAGAACAGACAGAACAGGCTAAAACAAACGCCGACCAGACTATTGCTCCTTATTATCGTATGTTACTTCCGTGTTAACAAAAGTTCCGCTATTGCGGATGCTGGGCTTGAGGCGGCGGGTATTGCTGATGATTCGTGGGTAGCTCGTGTACAGGAGGGGGCGTGTTTCCCATCAACTCGGGCTGCGGTTGGTAATGTCCCAGCGGCAACTCATAAACCGGAGGGGCAACTGGAGTTGAGCCCGCCTCAACTGCCTCATTCTTCTCGATCGGCTTGACAGCTCCGAGTTCAGCATGGTGAGGGGAGAATGCTTGCTGATGAGGGGCGTAGGCGTAGTTTGCGCCCGGCTGGCCATATTGAGGTTGCGTATGAAAAGTTGTAGGGTTAGGGCCGACGGGTGGTTGGTAGACCTGGGCTGTTGGAGCGGGAGCGGCTGGCTGGTTCTTCTTTCGCCTCATGAGAAACAAGATAGCACCTATGATGCCCGCAACAGCAGGGAGCCCTGCGCCAAGTCCGGCACCTAAGCCAGTCTTTAATCCATCGTTTGACGTTTTGTGGTTATTAGATGAGTTGGAACTTCCACCTCCTGAGCTATTGCTGCTCCCGCTGTCACTATCGTCGCTCCCATCGTTCTCGTTGTCATCGTCGCTCTTACTATCACTGTCGCTATCGGTCGATGTGCTTGAAGCTGACGAAGAGTCGGTCTTGGCTGCCTTGGTGCTTTCAGAATTATCTGCTGTCGCTGCCGCGCCCTGTCAGTTGGCCTGCATTTCTTGTTTCTGTCATCGGACAAATCTCTAGGACGTACCTGTTGCTGAGCTCGACGCTGATAGACTCGGGCATGTCAGCCCATGCGGCAACGTCACCCCGACGCCCTGGCAAGTCGACCTCCCATATCCTTCGGCAGCTTCTCGGTCACCGTCGTCGCATTGTTCGTGGAGGCAGCAAATCTGGGTTTCGAGGTAGTCGTCATCTTGGCAAAGACATTTTAGATCTAGAGAGCTGCAGCTTGTCTTGGACGAAGTGCCGTCACTGAAGAAGCTGGTGTAGCATTTTTGCTAGAACACCACTCGTTCATTAGAGATCCGTTCGCTGCCGGGGGCGGCCGAAGAGGTGGTTTGAACTCACGGCGCAGGATGGGAGTACTGCTTGAGCTGCTGCGATGCTCGCCCCAGTGTACACCGCCAGCAGTAACGTTTTTGTCGTCCAGAGTGTCATTGTTGTTCAGATAGACAATATGCCAAGAACGAGGGGCATGGTTTCTTGTGGCTTCCTCTTAAAGTCCCCTGAAGCCGTTTTACACCGCAGGCGCGCGCTTCCGATACGGGCCTAATGAAACCAGCTGAAAGACCCCCGCGTGCCCAAAACCCCCAGGGTGTTCAGACCATGCGAAAGTGTTGAGATCTTTCTCTTCTGATAGGCTCGAGAATTCAATAAATCGGATACGAGTGCCGGTTGGGCCCGCGAACCAACCGCTTTAGGGTTTTAGTGCAAGCCAATTTCAGCCTCACCCAACGCCTTGAAGTGACAAGGGCGGAATTATCGCCCTTCAGATGCCGATTTTGCCGGGTTCCAGCGTCAAAATACTGAGACCTGCTTTTAACTGCAGACTAGGCTAAATCAAAGTGCCCAGCTGGTTCGCCCCCCTGAGTCTAGACTTAAGAAGCCGCACGCCGAAGACGTTGGATGAAGTTACAGGTGCTCGATTGGTCTGTCACCCGAAAGCCACAACGTCTACAATTCGTCGTGGTGCGAGACGTCCCTGCCCTTGCTACGTACAACTATGACAATGCTCGAAGCATCCTCTGCAAGCCCTCATCCAAAACGTATTTAGGGTGCGCAATAACCACACGAAACCAGCCAGTCTCTTCGCTTCTGTAATAACCAGTCCCTGAAGTAAAGTGCACCTTCTCCTTTTTTAGTAGTGTTAGAATATCGTCGTCGGTAGCCGATCGGTTTGGGGCTATCGCCGACAAATTGACCATCAGAAAGAGGGAAGCATTTGACCTTCGATATGGAATCCCGTGCTCTCGAAAAAACTGAGTCGCATGCATATAACTCTCAGCTAGACGTGATCGATACGATGCAATGTACTTTTCAGTGTATTCCTGGTCCATCAAAAAGGAAGCAGCCGATTTGTCGGCAAGACTGGACGGAAAATTGAAGAGCCTGCGGATTTGTCAATCTTAACACAATGACAATCGACAAGGTGAAAGACTTACGAGAAGCTTTTAAGGGACTCCAGAAAGAGGTCATTGGCCTGGCTTATAACACAACCAATGCGTAGTCCAGTGGCACCGAAATCCTATTCTTGTGTTAGCTGAGCGAGATATAGGAGATCCAACGACGCACCTTACTAAAACCCCATTGCGCATGAACCTTTCTAGGATCCATAAGTCCGTCGGGATTTATAGAGAGTATCGAAGTGAATGGTACAGGGTCGTCCATCTCGGGGTTCTCGAATACGGACAGCCCATAGATCTCGTCGACAATGAGATGTAGCCCCAGTTTGCCACAGAGGCTCATGTAAGCCTTGAGAACTTGCTCGGAATAGCAACGGCCTGGCAACCTATTAGTTTCGATTTTCCTCTCTCTTATCTTCTTATACAAACCCAGTGGGTTGTGTGGAGAGCACAAGAGTATGGCCTTGACAGACTTTGGCTCCTTTAGTGCTCGCATGTACTCCTTCTCGTATTCTTGAACACCCTCCAGGGAAAAAGGATCGACAGTGCCGAATGACACCTCCCGAATCCCGACGCTATTTTGGTTACTAACGCACGCTACAGACAAAGACTAGTGAACGTACCCAGCTCGGATGCCAAAGATGTAATTGAAGGCTGTCCAGTAAGGCCGACCAACAAGGACCTGGTCTCCATGCTCGAACAGAGACCACGCGCAACACTCGAGAGCATTCCCCACCCCGGCCGTAACAGACAGGTGCGAGGGAACAAGGGGTGTAAAAGGTTTGAATTGCCGGTTTAAGAACTGGCACAGAGCCTCCTTCACCAGCTTCGAACCCGTAAACCCATCCCCGTAAGTCAGCGCGTGAGAGTCGGCACGAATCTATCGCTGTCAATACTCGATATACAGCAAATACGCTGGGAACTCCGTACATTGGTGTTTATGAATTCGGTCAATTCCGGATGCATCAATGCCTATACCAATTAGTTGAGGCCAACATCATTTTAACACAATAATCTCTTACATTCTCAGCAAGTCCAAGGTTAACTATGCCCTCCGGGTTCGTTTCAGGGTGCCACAGGTTGTTAAGAACATCGAAAAACTTGGGCACTTCTGGCAAGAAGCTTACTCCCCGAGCCGAGATGCAGTCATTGGCGGACATGATGAAGCACCGATGGATTCTTCAGCAAGTGCAGGGTCAATAAAGGACAGACCGAGATCACGCCGGACTTTTGAGCATCAGGGTTATTCGGCCCACAGATCTAGCAGCGACAATTACCGCCACCGTCCCACAAATTAATCGGCACTGAAATGGCGGGTTTCCACGGGATGGATATGTCCGACAACTTCTCCGACAGCTTCTCCGACGCCCGACCCATTTGACGAGAGTGTCGGACTTGATCTTTTGGAAACACGCCCCATGTACCGCAATGCATAGCGACTTCAATGAGGCAGCATACAGAAATACCACATGCGCATATAGACCAAATGCTGGCTTATCAAAAAACACTCATATTACTACAAATTTACGCCTCAAAATAGTATCTTGAGATCTTTGTTGAATCTCGCCAGGGCCATATCCATCATGGACATGACAGAAAAGCCAGAACCCACAGGATTCTCTGGACAAAACCCCAGCCATATCACTACCCAACAGCCGGACAGCGAATCAAGCAGCAGGGCAGCCTCTCCCAGTGTCCCATCCCACGATGCAGACAATGATGTGTACCCTGAAGGTGGCCTTGCGGGTTGGCTTTGCGTGTTTGGCAGCTTCATGGGTTTGGCCGCCAGTCTAGGCCTGGTGAACTCCTTGGGTTCCTTCCAGGCCTACCTTGAAACCCATCAACTACGAGAATACGGATCTGGCCAAATTGGCTGGATCTTCAGCTTGCATATCTTTTTGACATTCTTTTGTGGGATCTTGATAGGGCCAATCTTTGACGCCAGAGGACCTCGAGCATTGGTCTTCCTCGGTTCGACTCTGATCATGGCAATGATTATCAGCCTTGGCTTTTGCACGGAGTATTGGCATTTTATACTATCCTTCTCTCTATGTGGAGGCTTGGGAATGTCGTTGGTTTTCACACCTGCAATTGCAGCCGTTGGCCACTTCTTTCTCCGCAAACGAGGAATTGCCACCGGGATTGCAGCAGGAGGTGGCGCAATTGGAGGAATAATGCTTCCTCTTGTGCTCGAAAGCCTCTTTGACAAGATTGGGTTTGCTTGGGCAACTCGTGTGGCAGCTCTCATATGGCTGATCTCCCTCGGGATCGCCTGCGTCTTGATCACTTCTCGCCTACCTACGAAGCCATTTTCCAAGGAGAACATCCTCCCTGATCTCCGTATTTTTCGGAATGTCCCGTTCTTGCTAACGGCTCTAGCCGTATTCTTCGTTGAGTGGGGGCTCTTCATTCCGATTTCCTACATCTCGTCATACGCGCTAGCCCACGGTGTCTCGCCCAAGCTATCATATCAACTTCTTGCCATCATGAACGCAGGGTCATTCTTCGGCCGAGTGGTTCCCGGCTACTTTGCTGACCGACTGGGGCGTTTCAACGTTCTGATCGTCACCGTTGCCCTCTGCCTCCTGTCCAACATTTGTCTTTGGCTGCCTGCTTCAGGCAACGTGCCAATGTTGGTTATTTACAGCTGTGGTTTTGGCTTTTTCAGCGGCAGCGGTATCAGTCTTACGCCTGTTTGCGTCGGGCAACTTTGTGAGACAGTGCATTATGGTAGATATTATGCGACTGCTTATACAGTTGTGAGTCTTGGGTAGGTCCTTCGACATGACATCCATCCGGCTTGATCAAATGCTAAGATGGATTTCTTTAGAACTCTGACGGGAATTCCGATTGCAGGAGAAATCTTGTCCCGTTGCAACGGGGAATATTGGGGGTTGATCGCCTTCACCACATGCTGTTACGCTGCTGGACTTGTATGTGCCATTGCTGTAAAGGTGATGGAATTTGGATGGCGTCGTCCTTGGGCAATCTACTAGCTCCTATATACATCAATCGAAAGCCATGCATCAATTTGTACCAATTATTACATCATAACTACCCAGTCGATGCCAGTAAAAACTACCAATTTACCAAGACAAATATCACTTCCGACAAAGATCTCCCCTGTTGATCAGTCGGGCGTCTCAGCATAGATATACTGGGGTAGGTTGAAGGTTCTGTCCGGCGACGTGCCACTCTTCAGCCAACAGTTGGATTCAAGGTCATCCCAGGCTTTAGACATCTGCCATCCAAACACAAGGCTGTCGCAACGACTGCCATTATTGTTCCTGATAACCAGCTCATTCATCTTCTCACAGGCGTCGACGCAATGATCGAATGTGTATGTCACAAGGGCTGCCAGATCTTTGATCTTGTCACTACCCTGAGCATCCATGCCGCAATAGAAATTAAACTTGAGTCCACCAATGGCTCTGTGCTCGTTGGGCCCCCCGCGCTCGGCGCACTCAGCTGGTTTAGTGAGGTTGACGATATCTTGTGGTAACTTGGGCGCATAACCATCGCTGGCATCTTCATCGTCCGAATCAGCAGTCGTGCATGCGGTGTTCTCGGTGGTCTCGGTCGGAGCTGACGAGGGCTCGGATCTGATGAAAGAAAAGTGTAAGCAGAAGAGCCGCGCCTTTTTTCTCTGTAGGGGGATAAGCAAACATACTTCTTGCAATCAGCCAGTTTTACCCCCAGACCTGCTCCTACACCGACGCCGATAATCACGGCGGAGATGACAGCAGCAAGTGTAAGTAATACCCACAAGCTCCAGCCAAAGGGTAATTTCTTTTGCTGAATGACTTGAACGTAATCTGATGGTCTGTTGTGCATGTCAAAATATCGGGGGTCGACCTCTGGTGCTTTGGCTGCGTTGTCCTGGTGAGGGTTCACCTCGAGACCTTCTTCATTGCGTATTTCTGCCATCGCTTCAAATCCGGAAACAATTCAGATTTTTCAAGATGGCGGTAATGGTCAGACGCCAGAGTGAGAGCGCAGTGTAGATGGATGGGAGTGGAAGACTCAGATAGAGAACAAGAAGGCTACATAGAGCCTTGATCAATCTCGCGATTAAGGGGGCCGACGGATCATCCGAACTAGCTGGGTCGAGAACGAACTGAAAATAGAAATGCAAGCCAAGTCCGACCCCGCGCAGAAGCTGTTGCGGCGGAACCAATGAGTATCCGATATTGCTCAGCCTGATTCTCATATGTGTGTAGGTATGCGGCTTGGCATGCCACGTCGATGGCAACATTTTCCCGTTGGCTGAGACTTGTACAGATGTTTTATAGCTTGATAAAGTGAGCTATTATTAGTCAAGCACTTACAACAAGATTACATCTATAGAAGTATGGTTAAGAAGCTGTGTCAGAGCCGTATTTTAAGTCCTGGCATCACCTGCCACTGCAAAAGAGATGAAAAAGAAGGGACAAAATCAGGTAAACCTACACGTCTATAGTAGGATGTCATGTGAACGAACCAGACGTGGAATGCACTGTGTATTAATTAACTAAAGTCTGAAGAACCATCATATCTAAGATGTAAAGAAGTTCCATAAACGGTTTAGTTGTCTTAACTAACTAGAAAACTTGGCCTTAAGGCAAGTCGCCCACGCATGTCAATGTACGGTAAGAGAAAGACTTTGTTCAAGACTGGGTTGAGAAAACAATGCCATCCTAGGCGTTCTCATCAGCTTCCACATTATGGCATACAACCAAGGCATACTCACCGTCTGGCCCGTTGGCAAAGAGTAGTAGGCGATTCGCGACTTGTAACTGCCTTGCACATATGCCACGTAATCCTGGGCTTTGTCATCGCAGATGTTATCAGCAACGATGGATGTCTTGGAGCTCAGCAAGCCATACTGTTCCACAAGCCTCAAATCATTGAGGTACGAATCAGCTTCATGGTCAATGAACAGCAAGTCGATCTTGAGCTGTTGTTGGGCAAGTTTGGCCAAGGAAGCCCCGCTTGGGCCAACGATGATATGTACGAAATCTTGCAATCCAGCAAAGACAATCAGGGACTGGGCAAGAGCAGCATACTCGACGTTGTACTCGAGGCTGATGTACCGCGAGCCCCCAGCATCCCGCAACGCACTCCCAAATTTAATGGCAGAATAGCCAATATATCCACCAATCTCAACCATGGTCTTTGGCTTGGATTCGGAGATTAGTTCCATGATGAGACCGCCCCTGTCAGAGCCTGAACCGATCGTCATAAGAATTTGGTTATCCTTGCTCCACTTGTCGATAGTCGCTAGGATTTCCGCTGGGTTATTCTTAATACGTGAGCGTTCTGGATGATTAAGAACATGGTTAACAACAGCTGACTCTCGACCGTCCTGTCGATAAGTTAACATGTGCACCAGTCTGATAACAACGAAGCAACGATAAATTCTGCATAGGATAGATCTATACATACGCCATGCCACACAATTTCTCCTGGTGGGTGGTTCCCAGTTGTACGTTCCATCTTGCTTTTTTAACAGTGATGCCGAGGAGAGAATCTGTCGGTATGATGGCATTGAGATTGATGGCTCAAAGCAAGGGAATCTTGGTCATATGATGGTTCTCTTTATTCGGAAATGAACGGCTCTCTACATCCACTCGGCCAAAGATCCATTCGGAGAAAGTAGTGAGCTAAGGCTGTCAGTTCCGGCTCAACATAAAGTTCTCCGAAAGATCCGATAACGGCGGTCCCAGGGGCGAAGGAACCTCGGACATCATCTCAACTTCCCGGGTAACTAGGGATGCTTGCGTTCGGACCTTGCCAAGTCGTAGTGGAGTGAGCGCATTCCCAACTTCTCGAACTCGTACCCATGCAGTTTCACTCATCTCCCTACAGCTGCATTCATCTCGCCAAGCCTGCAAACTCTATTCGGGTATCGTGCACCTCGTGTCGGCAAAAAAAAAAAAAAGCTCACCACCAACCAGACATACCACAAAAACAGGTTATAGCCATGCAATGTATTTATTTAGCTACGCAAAGTTGACAAAAAAAAAACAATCGACGCAGGCCTGATTCGAACAGACGCCTCCGAAGAGAATAGATTTCTAGTCTATCGCATTAGACCACTCTGCCACTGCGCCTTGATGATCGTTGGATGCCGAGGCTTCATAATTCAGATTAGGTGTGACAGAGCAATTACTTTCAGGTTACTTTCAGATATTCAGAAGCTATCAGGCATTCCTGGCAAGTTACGAAGGGCAAAAGGGAAAGACTGCCATGGCTCTCAGCTGGTCAGTCTTCCCGGCGGTTAAGTACCTAGTACCTATACATGGGCCACATGCGTAGCAGGTACATTTGGCCACAAAGTCTGAGAACGAATGTCCATTCTAGAGTCAAAATTGTAATGCCGAGTCACCGGGGTGAGCCCACCAAAAGGAAAGTCTTCGTTGAACGGTGGCTCATCACACACCATCTTCGGAAGAAAATTCTTCTTTCATGAGAGTACCAGTTGATGTCATCCCTCGGAGCTAGTGTCGTACGGGACGGAAACAGTTCTTGATGCCATCAGATGTAAATGAACTGGGCCAAAATGTCCGAAAATGTCCGAAAATATGTAATAGATTCCTCCCTTCCAACAACTGTTGACAGGGGTCTTTCGGAGAAAACCAGAAACGCCGTGGGTTGCCCACGAATCTCAGTAGTCAACGGGCAGTCTTGTCTGATCAAGTCCTCCTCCCCACGAATCTCCACTGTATGCCTCAAGCCATGGCGAGAGTTGACAAACCCAGCGCTCTTGTCGCTTGAAAATGCGTGATTTAGGTTGTGGACCATGCATGCTAAGAGTACGACCCCGTCCCCAGAGGGAAGAATGACAGTTGCTATGGGGGTTCGCCAAACACTCCAGGTTTCGTGGCTATCCCTTACTCAGACCAGTCTTCATCATTCTGCGCACCATAAGTAGTCGGGCATGCCAACGTCTTGACACAAGATGTATTCGTCAAACTCGCAATTCTCACGCCAGTAGGACACGTCCATCCTTTTCATAGAGCCAGGTGTCAAGAGAGGGTTAACCATGGAATGTCACGTTGACACACATGAGCCGCCTTTCCGGACTTATTGCTAGCCTTGTGGGCCAACTCCGATCTTTTAGATCCACCGAGTGAAATTTAAGTTATCTGATCATTCGATTGATAATGCCAACGCCCTAGAGCCTGCCCTTTCGGAAACGCCGTCCCATCGTTAGTCCCGGCTCGGCCATGAGCTAATGGATCCTAGGGCTCCTTCCAACTCGCAGCCGCTTATCGGATCAGTAACTGGGCTGCTCAGAGCTTGTAGGGTTCATTCGACAAGCAATTGCCGGCTAAAGACCATCTATCCAACAACGCTGCAGTGACCCGGGAGTAAAATGTCAAGTGACCAGCTATCACCAACAGGACCAAGGACAACCAGTCAGCGCCGTAATGGAGACTCGCATGGGAACCTTGCAGACTCATCTACAACCAAGATTGGACTACTGCGTCAAATGTGACATCCCACCCTCAACCTTGATTGATAATTGTTTAAGGGTCAGTAGATTCATCTTATCAGATGATGGTTCACCCCACGCATCTCGAATCGGTCTGGCGTGTATCTATCGGAAAGAAAACTTCTCGTGCAGAATGTGGATTTTTCTCAGTTCAGGTTCCCAGGATCTTACGGCGTTTTGCCACTCCCATAGGTATTTTCCGAGTTTTGCCTGCTCCAATTCCTCCTCATCAAATTATAAATGGTAGGCTATCTTCCCTTATTGCACATATGCCATCCGTTGCTCGTTGGAAGATTAGTTTCATCCTTTTTGCTTAGACGGGCGCAGTGCCAACAACGCATCCAACATGGCCAACCCAATTAACATTGGTGATCATCCGGCTGATAATAGCCACGTCGCCGAGAAGAGCAGCCCAGAAGCGATACTAGATGTTCAGAAGCCGGACGTCCCTTCATCTCACCCCAAGTCCGATTCCGAAAGTGCCAACGCAGACTCGGAGGGAGACAAAGAGACACCTGGTCCATTGCAGCAGATCCTGACCAGGAACCAGCAGATTCTCGCACATGTCCTGTAAGAGTTCGAAATGTTTTATGTTATCTTCTCGATACATGCTAACAGTGAGCTAGTATCTGGATGGTTGTCTTTGTCCTTGGATTCTCAAATAATGTCTTCCGTGTCCTCACTCCTTACGTCGTCAGCGACTTCAGAAGGCATGCTCTTACCGCTACCACCGACGTCGTCGCCAACATCGCCAGCGGTATCATCAGGCTACCATATGCCAAATTACTCGATGTCTGGGGTCGGCCTCATTGCCTGTCGCTCATGGTGACATTGACCGTCCTCGGAGCCGTCATGATGGCTGCGTGTGATAGCGTTGAAACCTACTGCGCGGCCCAAGTCTTCTACTATGTCGGTTACTACGGGATCCAGTTCAGTCTGGTCATTTTCATATCAGATTCTGCCCCAATTCGGAACCGAGCCTTGCTTTTTGGCATTGTATGGTCTCCCTCGTTGATCTCGACCTGGGCCTACGGACCAGCTGCAGATCGCATCTTGTCCCAAATTGGATACCGATGGGGTTTTGGGGTCTGGTGCATCATCATCCCGGTTGTCAGCACTCCTCTCCTTATTCTCATGTTCAAGTTTGACAAGACTGCGCGGGACGCAGGTTTGATCAAGCGAACAGAGCATGGCAGAACCCTCAAGCAGTCCATCATCTTCTATCTTCAAGAGTTCGACGTTTTCGGTCTGCTTATTCTTGCGACCGGCTTAAGTCTTCTCCTTTTAGCCTTAAGCATTTACTCCTACCAAAAGGAAGGCTGGGGGTCACCTCTCATCATCTCTTTCCTGGTATTTGGTCCTCTTCTGATCGTTGCCTTCGTCCTCTACGAGATATACATCGCCTCTTCGAGTTTCCTTCCATGGCACCTTATGAAGGATCGAACTGTCGTCTGGACTAACATCATGGCTGCAACTCTCTACACCTCTGAGTTCATCTCTTCGGCTTATATATACTCGATGCTTATCGTGGTCTTCAACCAGTCCGTCACGCAGGCAACATATATCAACAGCATTTATTACGTCGGGTCATCCTTCTGGACCCTTGTCCTTGGTGTTGCATTGCGCTATTACGGTCGGATCAAGATATACACCCTGGTTTTCGGCATCCCCTTCTTCATCCTAGGTCAGGGGCTCATGATAGCCTTTAAGCCTGGATTCACACCTGTCGCCCTGATGGTTGTATGCAAAATCCTCATCTCGTTTGGTGGGGGAACCATGTACCCGATTGAACAGATGAGCCTTATGGCCGTGTCACAAGAGCACACGCCAGCCCTTCTTGCGGTTGAATCCGTCATTATCGACGTTGGAAAGGGCGCAGGATCAGCCATTTCAACCGCAATCTGGACCAGTATGTTCAAGAAGAAGCTGACTGAGAATCTGCCAGCCAGCGAATTACCTTCCATGGATGACATTTACGGTAGCCTCGACGTCCAGTCATCTTATCCGTCTGGGAGTGCTGCCAGTTTGGCCATCGATCATGCGTACCTGGATACCCAGCGTGTCATCTTCATTTCTTCTACGGCACTTCTTGCTATCACCTGGGCTTCGGTACTTTTCTGGAAGGATATCGACGTCAAAAGGATGACGGAGCTTCGGAAGGGCATTTAACGCAATTCCACTTTCTTCGTGACGGTAAGGGGCAGGTCTTATATTTGGCACCACCTCGATACAAGACAAAAAAAGCAACCGGCACGGTTAAGGAAGACAAGCGGAAACGTTCTTTTTTCTCAGGCAGGCTCGTGGTCGTGAGGAGATTCCGTCTTGCGCTGCACAGAATGTAGACAGGGTAGACTGTCTCAGAAAATCAATTACATTCTGTTATAATTATTAACATCTACATTTTTCAACTTGACAATGTGATGATCTAGTGGTGTTTCTTTTGTGCCCTCAATATTGAGCTCGCCGCAGCACCTTCGCATACCCTGGCCGCATCCACGTAAAGTCCGACATAGTCGATGAGACGCAAAGAAGCGAAAAATAAAACATTAATAACTATAATCATCGGTCTGGCTGACGATGTTGTCCCAGTAAACCTGTTCGTGTCAGCCAGTCCCTCGCAGCAAGTATATGATTGATGTCCAAAGTAGTCTTACCCAGTCGATGCAGTCCAGATTGAGCCAGTCGGGAGTATTCGTGATCAACTCTTGTGAGGAGCCATTTCCGTTACCATCAGCTGAATTGGATAGTTGGGTTCTGTGGACGTCAGCTTTTGCTTCACGGGCTAAGCGTGCTGTCTGCTTACAGTAGGTCCCGCAACGCTGGGTATGCCTTGGCGCACACAGGACTGGACTGCTGGAGTGCCTTGATGCGCTGGACAGCAGCGTCGAGGGCTTCCCAGTGCAATTCCATCGTATCCGCTTGCTCAGGTCTGTTGTTAATGCATCCGGCCAGAGCGACTGCACCTTGAACTGCGTTGAAACTCGTCATGCCATTGGCTAACCACCGGTAGGGACGAAGGGTCGGTAACTCGCAAATTTGTCGATGCAGGTCCAGTAAAGCCATGCTAGACTCGAGATACCTCCTTCTGGAAGACGGAATATATTGGGGTGTGTGGGGATGATAGTAGGGTCGATGAATCAGAAGATATAGCTGATGTGCGTACGTTTCAAGTATACACCAATAGGCGTAACTTGTTGTATCTAGAATACTGGGAGTCCCGTCAGGTAGGAATATACGCTTCCACTCCTTCCGTTCCATGGCGATAAGACCGTCGTAGTGGCTCATAAAGAGGTGTTCATCTGACGGTGAAATGTCGGAAAGACGGGAACATATCTCGGACGACAGCTGAAAGAGACCAACTTTGAACCACATAAGCGACATGGTAGTCGGACGAGCCGAAGGTTCCACGATCTTATCTTCGTGTATGTCCGAATCGTTCACGTCCGCAGGCATAAAAGCGTCGACTTTACGGAGAAAAGACATGTCGATATCGCGAAAAAGAATGCCCTGATAGGTATGAAGCATGAGAATTCCGGCCCAGCATCGACGGCGTCTCTCCTTCTCAATGCAATTAAGATTCCGAGAGTCAACGTTACAGCGCAGGGCGATACCTATATTGAGCGCCGTACCCAAGAAGACCCAGCCGCGATCAACACCCTCACTGTGACATATTTCGTAGATCATGGTCAATAATGCCTCAAGCGTGTTCAGATTGTAATGCACCATGAAGCGATCTTGTGCAAGGCATGTGAGCGCTGCGCTGCGGAGGTGCCTAGAGGCGAGGAGCTGGTCATTGGTCTGAAGATCCGATGTTGCCAACCACCCGCTAAGAACAGGATCTCCAGCATCCAATGTGTGAATGGCCGAGGAGCAGATGACGAAGATCAAAGCCAACCATGACAGTGAAACCTGTGCTGGATCTCGAGTAAAGCTGATGTATTGCTTTTGGAAGGTTGGGCCGTGGAGCACATGGAACAAGGGGGCCTGATAAGTGAAATATCTTGAAACCAAATACTCTTGTACAGTGGTTGGGGGTAACATGCTCAGTAGCTCGCTCTTTGACATTCTAGAGCCGAACGAGAAAGGCGGCAGCAGGGCATTTCCATGCCCGGAAATATCTTCATCTCGACCAAAGACGGGACGCTCGAGCACTGAGTCCAGAGAGGGAAAAGAGTCGCCTTCACTGTGGGTGGCTGGTCGACTCCCGGATACGGGATGAAATGGTAACACGGATGGATCTTGATCGGTTGCTGAAGCGGCTGTTGAACTGACTGGGCTGCGGGTCTGTCGAAAACGCTCCGGAGTGTTTGGTACGTGGGCCAGCGGCGTCGCTTGCACAGTTTCACGCGTTCCCCGGAATGTGCACGCAGTCGCGCATTCCCGTCGCTGACAAGTATTGCAAGGTTGTTGGCGATCGCATCGGAGTTTGGCGCTTCTGCATGGTTCGCAACTGAGGGGCTTCCGTGGTCGCCGATGAGGTTTTCTGCTCCGAGTTGAAGGAGTTGTATTGGTCGTCTGGGCTTGTTCGGACATTTTGTGGTGTTGAAGGATTTCGGGGAAAAGAGGCGTCAGCGATCGGGGAAGCGCGGAGAAAGGAGCTGATCAGCGAGGTGGGCACCACGGAACAATCGAAATCAGCAACCGGAGATATCGGATAAAATAGCATCATCACCATTGGCTAGGAAAAAGACGGGTACTTCCGCCGTTGCTCTAATTTTGCCTGCGATAGAAGTATCTTGTATTTTAAAGCCCAAATCAGTGATTAACGATCAAACATCTTACGCATATTTTTGCACCAACACTCTAATGATGCGCTAGATACTTCATGACAGTTTTAACAATAATCAACTCTTGAGATTTGCTCTATCTTGTTCTTCTTCCACCAGGTTTGGGTTCTCCGATGAAGTCACGTGGACTAGCACGTGATACCTTAGTAAGGGCAATGTTTGATTGAAGTGAATCTGACTCGTAATTGATCTATCCCTAAAATCAGGTACTTTGTATTTGTACGTAGGATCTAATTATCATCGGCGGTTAGGAATGCTGGCCACTTTATGAGGAAGTCGTGCAGTTGTCTTCTTCTAGATTAGCTTTTCTTGCTGCAGACAGAGACGTCAGCAGCCACAACAAAGAACACAGTTTTTACACAACAACAGCATCTCAACAGACCCAATGCTGCATAACACAAAACCTTATAATTCTTCAACGCAAGATGACACTTGCGTCTGAAGAGGCCACTTTTCCTCTCATCAAGAGGGGATAAAAGGGCTGCCTAACCTTCTTCCTCAGATCCTTGCCGTCAACTTCAACCTTATAACCACACTTCAATCTCAAACCGTCGTGCAGTTGTTGTTAACTTGTTTTTGGTCAGCAACTTGTCACAAGAACACTCTTGTTGACGGATAAACCAGAAAACAACCCTGACTTGCGGCTCTATTAATGACCTATTATGAGCCCTGCTGAATTGTCCTTGTCAAACTGCTTTCACGGCCCAGATTGCCCATGTCGTCGGGATTTTTGGCCTTTTGACGCTGGGCCGTAGGGTAGGTTCAACTTGTGGTTCTATCACGTGATCTGGCGTCACAGACGCACCTGCCCCACGTCGCTGTCGTCGTCAAGCCCCACACGTCGAAATGCCATCATCACAGGAGACGCAACCCGCTTGCGGGTTGCCCAGAAGAGCCTTGAGGAACGAATTTGAAGATAGAATCTAAGCATGGAGCATTGTTTATTGTAGATGATGAGGAGTTATATATGTCAATGCAACCCCAGCGGGAGACTGGCTTTTTGCTGCTTTCAGTCTACCACCCACCACACCGTGTCAATGATGTTAGGCTGAAACGTGTAGCAGGTCTTCGTGAAACATGCACCCAAAACTTTAAAATGAGCCTAGCATCTTAAGATAGACCCCACCCCCTCTCCCCCAAAAGCTCACGACCACGACCAGAGAATTTACGTTCAGTTCAATTGACTATAATCACAATTACAGAGCTCATATACCATCACATATCGCAAATATAACCACGCGCCCAGCTCGGTTCCAGTTCCTTTGCGACAAGGCACCCAAGGGGTTAAACTTCAATCATCCGGTCCCAGAGAGCCTAATCACTTCCCTATCCAAAGCTCGCGAAGAATCATCCTTTCACGACCGTTTCCGGTATGCAATACTGCCTTTTATGAAAGAGCACGAAGCCGCTTGTCGCGCGGCGTCTAATCCTTTTTGCGTCAGTTGCGGATCACCTATCACAACTGTTCTACAGACACTAATATCCTATCTGCACAAAGCGGGCGATCCCCATGTAGCGGTCATCGTCAGTAGCGTGTATGGGAAGGTCGAATGCGAAATCAAGACTCGGCAGGCCATCCAAGAGGAGATGCTTAAGGCTGGGGCAAGGCACGAGTCGGAGGTTGCAGGCACGTATTGCGCGGTATATAGAACGAGGGAACAGATCAAAAGGTGCGGTCGGTGCAAGGCGGTGGGATACTGCGGAAAGGATCACCAGAGAGTGGATTGGAGGAAACACAAGAGAGAGTGTGTACATTAAGGCACGGAAATAGCGGGGGACAATCAAAATAGATAGCTAGGTTACATCTTTAAATCATAGGAAACGTAGGAATTGCACGAGGACGTTGGCACAAATGTAACCCCCTAGTCTTCGTGAGGATACTTCTTCGGGGGATGGCGATTGCGGTGCGGCCTGGTCCCGCCGTCTGGACCCGGAGAAGGATGCAAAGTGATGCAGGACTCGCCGGGATTGGCCATGGTTGAAGGAGATGGGGCATTGGCCAAGGGATTTGGGTCATCTTCGGGAAGCAACAAATGAGAATGGCCTTGTGTGGATTGTGGAAGCTGATCTTTGTAGGAAGACCCTACCACGCTGGCGGTCTCAGAGACTTGTCGCCTTTTAGAAGGGGTGGATGGAGCAGCCCGATCCGCCCACCGGGCGGACCGCTTTGAAGTCGGAGTAGAGGACGGCGTCGGCATGGCTGTGGGGGCGGAGGCCGGTCTGGGCAGGTAGGCCAAGTCGAGGACACGAAGGGCCAGCTGGTTGGTGTCGGTGGTGCGGCCAGCGACTTTGGCGGTGAGACTGAGAAAAGCACCTGGCGGAGGACTCTTGACCTTTTGCCAGCGCTTGCTGTTTTCCAGGAAATAGGCAACGGAAAATTCAATCCGATGAGCCTTTGACGTGTCGTAGACGGACGTTTCGACGGTGAAGCAGCGGAGCCCTGGAAGGTCACGAGTGCTGTCGTTACGAGATGGCACGAAGCCAATGATGGTCACCATCGGACATCACTTTTCTGGCAAGTGGCGTCGATATTCATTAAAGTTAGATATGTCTCCTGGGTGTCTAGGAGGGTCAGCTGGAGTAAGATT